>OZ024865.1:21527401-21532401 GCA_964017155.1 Oasisia sp. SBJ-2009
AGCAAGAAAGCAAGAAAGAAGGAAGGAAGGAAGGAAGGAAGTAAGGAAGGAAGGAAGTAAGTAAGTAAGTAAAGAAGGAAGGAAGGAAGGAAGGAAGGAAGGAAGGAAGTAAGGAAGGAAGTAAGGAAGGAAGTAAGGAAGGAAGGAAGTAAGGAAGTAAGGAAGGAAGTAAGGAAGGAAATAAGTTAGTAAGTAAGTAAGTAAGTAAGGAAGCAAGCAAGCAAACAAGCAAGCAAGCAAGCAAACAAACAAGCAAGCAAGCAAGCAAGGAAGTAAGGAAGGAAGTAAGTAAGTAAGGAAGGAAGGAAGGAAGGAGGTAAGTAAGTAAGTATGTAAGTAAGTAAGTAAATAAGTAAGTATGTAAGTAAGTAAGTAAGTAAGTCAATAAGTAAGTAAATAAGTAATAAATAAGTAAGTAAGTATGGAAGTAAGTAAGTAAGGAAGGAAGGAAGGAAGGAAGGAAGGAAGGAAGTAAGGAAGGAAGTAAGGAAGTAAGTAAGTAAGCAAGGAAGGAAGTAAGTAATTAAGTAAGTAAGTAAACAAGTAAGTAAGTAAGGAAGTAAGTAAGGAAGGAAGGAAGGAAGGAAGGAAGTAAGGAAGGAAGGAAGGAAGGAAGGAAGGAAGGAAGGAAATAGGTAAGTAAGTAAGTAAGTAAGTAAGTAATTAAGTAAGTAGGTATTTAAGTAAGTAAGTAAGTAAGTAAGTAAGGAAGGAAGGAAGGAAAGAAGGAAGGAAGGAAGTAAGGAAGGAAGCAAGGAAGGAAGAAAGGAAGGAAGGAAGGAAGTAAGGAAGGAAGTAAAGAAGGAAAGAAGGAAGGAAGGAAGGAAGTAAGGAAGGAAGGAAGTAAGGAAGGAAGGAAGGAAGTAAGGAAGGAAGTAAGGAAGGAAGTAAGGAAGTAACGAAGGAAGTAAGGAAGGAAGAAAGGAAGAAAGTAATTAAGTAAGTAAGTAAGTAAGTAAGTAAGCAAGCAAGCAAGCAAGCAAGGAAGGAAGGAAGGAAGGAAGGAAGGAAGGAAGGAAGTAAATAAGTATGTATGTAAGTAAGTAAGTAAGTATGTAAGTAAGTAAGTAAGGAAGGAAGGAAGTAAGTAAGGAAGGAAGGAAGGAAGGAAGGAAGGAAGGAAGGAAAGAAGGAAGGAAGGAAGTAAGGAAGGAAGTAAGGAAGGAAGAAAGGAAGGAAGGAAGTAAGGAAGGAAGTAAAGAAGGAAGGAAGGAAGGAAGTAAGGAAGGAAGGAAGTAAGGAAGGAAGGAAGGAAGTAAGGAAGGAAGTAAGGAAGGAAGTAAGGAAGTAACGAAGGAAGTAAGGAAGGAAGAAAGGAAGAAAGTAAGTAAGTAAGTAAGTAAGTAAGTAAGTAAGTAAGTAAGTAAGTAAGCAAGCAAGCAAGCAAGCAAGCAAGGAAGGAAGGAAGGAAGGAAGGAAGGAAGGAAGGAAGGAAGTAAGTAAGTATGTAAGCAAGTAAGTAAGTATGTAAGTAAGTAAGTAAGTAAGTAAGTAAGGAAGGAAGAAAGGAAGCAAGGAAGGAAGTAAGTAAGGAAGTAAGTAAGTAAGTAAGTAAGTAAGTAAGTAAGGAAGGAAGGAAGGAAGGAGGTAAGGAAGGAAGGAAGTAAGGAAGTAAGGAAGGAAATAAGTTAGTAAGTAAGTAAGTAAGTAGGTAAGCAAGCAAGCAAGCAAGCAAGCAAGCAAGCAAGCAAGCAAGCAAACAAGCAAGCAAGGAAGTAAGGAAGGAAGTAAGGAAGTAAGGAAGGAAGTAAGTAAGGAAGTAAGTAAGTAAGTAAGTAAGGAAGGAAGGAAGGAAGGAGGTAAGTAAGTAAGTATGTAAGTAAGTAAGTAAGTAAGTAATGAAGGAAGGAAGGAAGGAAGTAAGTATGCAAGTAAGTAAATAAGTATGTAAGTAAGTAAGTAAGTATGTAAGTAAGTAAGTAAGTAAGTCAATAAGTAAGTAAATAAGTAATAAATAAGTAAGTAAGTATGGAAGTAAGTAAGGAAGGAAGGAAGGAAGGAAGGAAGGAAGGAAGGAAGGAAGGAAGGAAGGAAGTAAGGAAGGAAGGAAGGAAGGAAGTAAGTAAGGAAGGAAGGAAGGAAGGAAGGAAGGAAGTAAGGAAGGAAGGAAGGAAGGAAGGAAGTAAGTAAGTAAGTAAGTAAGTAAGTAAGTAAGTAAGTAAGTAAGTAAGTAAAGAAGGAAGGAAGGAAGGAAGGAAGGAAGGAAGTAAGGAAGTAAGGAAGTAAGGAAGTAAGGAAGTAAGGAAGTAAGTAAGTAAGTAAGTAAGTAAGTAAGTAAGCATTTAAGTAAGTAAGTAAGTAAGGAAGGAAGGAAGGAAAGAAGGAAGGAAGGAAGTAAGGAAGGAAGTAAGGAAGGAAGAAAGAAAGGAAGGAAGTAAGGAAGGAAGTAAGTAAGGAAAGAAGGAAGGAAGGAAGTAAGGAAGGAAGTAAGGAAGGAAGAAAGAAAGGAAGGAAGTAAGGAAGGAAGGAAGTAAGGAAGGAAGTAAAGAAGGAAGTTAGGAAGTAAAGAAGGAAGTATGGAAGGAAGAAAGGAAGAAAGTAAGTAAGTAAGTAAGTAAGTAAGTAAGCAAGCAAGCAAGCAAGCAAGCAAGGACGGAAGGAAGGAAGGAAGGAAGTAAGGAAGGAAGGAAGGAAGTAAGTAAGGAAGGAAGGAAGTAAGGAAGGAAGGAAGGAAGGAAGGAAGGAAGGAAGGAAGTAAGGAAGGAAGTAAGGAAGAAATTAATTAAGTAAGTAAGTAGGTAATTAAGTAAGTAAGAAATGACTGAAGGAATGAAGGAAGTTAGTAAGTAAGTAAGTAAGTAAGTAAGTGAGTAAGTAAGTAAGTAAGTAAGTAAGTATGTATGTTAGTAAGCAAGCAAGCAAGCAAGCAAGCCAGCAAGCAAGCAAGGAAGGAAGGAAGGAAGAAAGAAAGAAAGGAAGGAAGGAAGGTAGTACGAAAGTAAGTAAGTAAGTATGTAAGTAAGTAAATAAGTAATTAAGTAAGTAAGTAAAAGAGTAAGTAAGTAACGAGGGAAGGAAGGAAGGAAGAAAGGATGGAAGTAAGGAAGGAAGTAAGGAAGGAAGGAAGGAAGGAGGTAAGGAACGAAGGAAGGAAGTAAGGAAGGAAGGAAGGAAGTAAGGAAGGAAGTAAGGAAGGAAGTAAGGAAGTAAAGAAGGAAGTAAGGAAGGAAGAAAAGAAGGAAGTAAGGAAGTAAAGAAGGATGTAAGGAAGGAAGAAAGGAAGGAAGTAAGGAAGGAAGGAAGGAAATAAGGAAGGAAGGAAGGAAGGAAGTAAGGAAGGAAGTAAGGAAGTAAGTAAGGAAGGAAGGAAGGAAGGAAGTAAGGAAGGAAGGAAGGAAGCAAGGAAGGAAGGAAATAAGTAAGTAAGTAAGTAAGTAACTAATTAAGTAAGTAAGTATTTAAGTAAGTAAGTAAGTAAGTAAGGAAGGATGGAAGGAAAGAAGGAAGGAAGGAAGTAAGGAAGGAAGTAAGGAAGGAAGAAAGGAAGGAAGGAAGTAAGGAAGGAAGTAAAGAAGGAAGGAAGGAAGGAAGTAAGGAAGGAAGGAAGTAAGGAAAGAAGGAAGGAAGTAAGGAAGGAAGTAAGGAAGGAAGTAAGGAAGTAAGTAAGTAAGCAAGCAAGCAAGCAAGCAAGCAAGGAAGGAAGGAAGGAAGGAAGGAAGGAAGTAAGTAAGTATGTATGTATGTAAGTAAGTAAGTAAGTATGTAAGTAAGTAAGTAAGGAAGGAAGGAAGTAAGTAAGGAAGGAAGGAAGGAAGGAAGGAAGGAAGGAAGGAAGGAAAGAAGGAAGGAAGGAAGTAAGGAAGGAAGTAAGGAAGGAAGAAAGGAAGGAAGGAAGTAAGGAAGGAAGGAAGGAAGGAAATAAGTATTTAAGTAAGTAAGTAAGTAAGTAAGGAAGGAAGGAAGGAAAGAAGGAAGGAAGGAAGTAAGGAAGGAAGTAAGGAAGGAAGAAAGAAAGGAAGGAAGTAAGGAAGGAAGGAAGTAAGGAAGGAAGTAAAGAAGGAAGGAAGGAAGGAAGTAAGGAAGGAAGGAAGTAAGGAAAGAAGGAAGGAAGTAAGGAAGGAAGTAAGGAAGGAAGTAAGGAAGTAACGAAGGAAGAAAGGAAGAAAGTAAGTAAGTAAGTAAGTAAGTAAGTAAGTAAGTAAGTAAGCAAGCAAGCAAGGAAGGAAGGAAGGAAGGAAGGAAGTAAGTAAGTATGTATGTAAGTAAGTAAGTAAGTATGTAAGTAAGTAAGTAAGGAAGGAAGGAAGTAAGTAAGGAAGGAAGGAAGGAAGGAAGGAAGGAAGGAAGGAAGGAAAGAAGGAAGGAAGGAAGGAAGGAAGGAAGTAAGGAAGTAAGTAAGTAAGTAAGGAAACAAGTAAGTAACGAATGAAGGAAGAAAGGAAGTATGTAAGTAAGTAAGTAAGTAAGTAAGTATGTAAGTAAGTAAGTAAGTAAGTAAGTAAGTAAGTAAGTAAGAAAGTAAGTAAGTAAGTAAGTAAGTAAGCAAGCAAGGAATGAAGGAAGGAAGTAAATAAGTAAGTATGTAAGTAAGTAAGTAAGTAAGTAAATAATAAAGGAAAGAAGGAAGGAAAGAAGGAAGGAAAGAAGGAAGTAAGGAAGGAAGTAAGGAAGGAAGGAAGGAAGTAAGGAAGTAAGAAAGTAAGGAAGTAAGGAAGGAGATAAGTAAGTAAGTAAGTAAGTAAGTGAGTAAGTAAGTAAGTAAGTAAGTAGGTAAGTAAGTATGTAAGTTAGTAAGCAAGCAAGCAAGCAAGCAAGCCAGCAAGCAAGCAAGGAAGGAAGGAAGGAAGGAAGAAAGAAAGAAAGGAAGGAAGGAAGGAAGTACGAAAGTAAGTAAGTATGTAAGTAAGTAAATAAGTAATTAAGTAAGTAAGTAAAAGAGTAAGTAAGTAACGAGGGAAGGAAGGAAGGAAGAAAGGATGGAAGTAAGGAAGGAAGTAAGGAAGGAAGGAAGGAAGGAAGTAAGGAACGAAGGAAGGAAGTAAGGAAGGAAGGAAGGAAGT
>OZ024865.1:21537401-21539901 GCA_964017155.1 Oasisia sp. SBJ-2009
AGTAAGTAAGTAAGTATGTAAGTAAGTAAGTAAGGAAGGAAGGAAGTAAGTAAGGAAGGAAGGAAGGAAGGAAGGAAGGAAGGAAGGAAAGAAGGAAGGAAGGAAGTAAGGAAGGAAGTAAGGAAGGAAGAAAGGAAGGAAGGAAGTAAGGAAGGAAGTAAAGAAGGAAGGAAGGAAGGAAGTAAGGAAGGAAGGAAGTAAGGAAGGAAGGAAGGAAGTAAGGAAGGAAGTAAGGAAGGAAGTAAGGAAGTAACGAAGGAAGTAAGGAAGGAAGAAAGGAAGAAAGTAAGTAAGTAAGTAAGTAAGTAAGTAAGTAAGTAAGTAAGCAAGCAAGCAAGCAAGCAAGCAAGCAAGGAAGGAAGGAAGGAAGGAAGGAAGGAAGGAAGGAAGGAAGTAAGTAAGTATGTAAGTAAGTAAGTAAGTATGTAAGTAAGTAAGTAAGTAAGTAAGTAAGTAAGGAAGGAAGAAAGGAAGCAAGGAAGGAAGTAAGTAAGGAAGTAAGTAAGTAAGTAAGTAAGTAAGTAAGTAAGTAAGGAAGGAAGGAAGGAAGGAAGGAGGTAAGGAAGGAAGGAAGTAAGGAAGTAAGGAAGGAAATAAGTTAGTAAGTAAGTAAGTAAGTAGGTAAGCAAGCAAGCAAGCAAGCAAGCAAGCAAGCAAGCAAACAAGCAAGCAAGGAAGTAAGGAAGGAAGTAAGGAAGTAAGGAAGGAAATAAGTAAGGAAGTAAGTAAGTAAGTAAGTAAGGAAGGAAGGAAGGAAGGAGGTAAGTAAGTAAGTATGTAAGTAAGTAAGTAAGTAAGTAATGAAGGAAGGAAGGAAGGAAGTAAGTATGCAAGTAAGTAAATAAGTATGTAAGTAAGTAAGTAAGTATGTAAGTAAGTAAGTAAGTAAGTCAATAAGTAAGTAAATAAGTAATAAATAAGTAAGTAAGTATGGAAGTAAGTAAGGAAGGAAGGAAGGAAGGAAGGAAGGAAGGAAGGAAGGAAGGAAGGAAGGAAGTAAGGAAGGAAGGAAGGAAGGAAGTAAGTAAGGAAGGAAGGAAGGAAGGAAGGAAGGAAGTAAGGAAGGAAGGAAGGAAGGAAGGAAGTAAGTAAGTAAGTAAGTAAGTAAGTAAGTAAGTAAGTAAGTAAGTAAAGAAGGAAGGAAGGAAGGAAGGAAGGAAGGAAGTAAGGAAGTAAGGAAGTAAGGAAGTAAGGAAGTAAGGAAGTAAGTAAGTAAGTAAGTAAGTAAGTAAGTAAGTAAGCATTTAAGTAAGTAAGTAAGTAAGGAAGGAAGGAAGGAAAGAAGGAAGGAAGGAAGTAAGGAAGGAAGTAAGGAAGGAAGAAAGAAAGGAAGGAAGTAAGGAAGGAAGTAAGTAAGGAAGGAAGGAAGGAAGTAAGGAAGGAAGGAAGTAAGGAAGGAAGGAAGGAAGTAAGGAAGGAAGTAAAGAAGGAAGTTAGGAAGTAACGAAGGAAGTATGGAAGGAAGAAAGGAAGAAAGTAAGTAAGTAAGTAAGTAAGTAAGTAAGCAAGCAAGCAAGCAAGCAAGCAAGGACGGAAGGAAGGAAGGAAGGAAGTAAGGAAGGAAGGAAGGAAGTAAGTAAGGAAGGAAGGAAGTAAGGAAGGAAGGAAGGAAGGAAGGAAGGAAGGAAGGAAGTAAGGAAGGAAGTAAGGAAGAAATTAATTAAGTAAGTAAGTAGGTAATTAAGTAAGTAAGAAATGACTGAAGGAATGAAGGAAGTTAGTAAGTAAGTAAGTAAGTAAGTAAGTGAGTAAGTAAGTAAGTAAGTAAGTATGTATGTTAGTAAGCAAGCAAGCAAGCAAGCAAGCCAGCAAGCAAGCAAGGAAGGAAGGAAGGAAGAAAGAAAGAAAGGAAGGAAGGAAGGTAGTACGAAAGTAAGTAAGTAAGTATGTAAGTAAGTAAATAAGTAATTAAGTAAGTAAGTAAAAGAGTAAGTAAGTAACGAGGGAAGGAAGGAAGGAAGAAAGGATGGAAGTAAGGAAGGAAGTAAGGAAGGAAGGAAGGAAGGAAGTAAGGAACGAAGGAAGGAAGTAAGGAAGGAAGGAAGGAAGTAAGGAAGGAAGTAAGGAAGGAAGTAAGGAAGTAAAGAAGGAAGTAAGGAAGGAAGAAAAGAAGGAAGTAAGGAAGTAAAGAAGGATGTAAGGAAGGAAGAAAGGAAGGAAGTAAGGAAGGAAGGAAGGAAATAAGGAAGGAAGGAAGGAAGGAAGTAAGGAAGGAAGTAAGGAAGTAAGTAAGGAAGGAAGGAAGGAAGGAAGTAAGGAAGGAAGGAAGGAAGCAAGGAAGGAAGGAAATAAGTAAGTAAGTAAGTAAGTAACTAATTAAGTAAGTAAGTATTTAAGTAAGTAAGTAAGTAAGTAAGGAAGGATGGAAGGAAAGAAGGAAGGAAGGAAGTAAGGAAGGAAGTAAGGAAGGAAGAAAGGAAGGAAGGAAGTAAGGAAGGAAGTAAAGAAGGAAGGAAGGAAGGAATTAAGGAAGGAAGGAAGTAAGGAAAGAAGGAAGGAA
>OZ024865.1:21547401-21549901 GCA_964017155.1 Oasisia sp. SBJ-2009
AACTTCAACACCTTGCTTGTTATATCATCATTCAAATCGTTGATATATATTAAGAACAAAATAGGTCCCAATACTGATCCATGCGGTACTCCACTCAAAACCGATTTCCAGTTTGAAACCTCCCCATCAACTACTACTCTTTGTCTTCTATCAATAAGCCATTTTTCTATCCAGTTAATCATGACATTGCCTTTGCCATGGGCCTTCAGTTTAAGTAGTAATCTTTGATGTGGCACTTTGTCAAAAGCTTTTTTAAAATCTAAGTATAGTATATCTACTGGTGATCCCTCATCTACCCACTTTGTGACATCTTCCAAAAAACATAAGATATTTGTTAAGCATGACCTCGCTTTTAGAAACCCATGTTGAGATGGGTTAATCAAGTTATTTTTAACAAGAAAATCAACCAAGTGCTCTTTAATTAGTCTTTCTAATAGTTTACAAATCACCGATGTTAAACTCACTGGTCTATAGTTCTCTGACTTGCTTCTTGATCCTTTTTTAAATAATGGTATGATGTTTGCTTCTTTCCATTCTAACGGAACTACTCCTTCCTCTAATGCCAAATTGAACACTGTTGCAAGTGGTGTGCTAATTTGTTCTACACTTTCCAGTAGTAATTTGGGAGGAATCCCATCCACTCCAGGTGACTAATTATCCTTCATGTCCCTTATTTTCTTAGCTACCATTTTTGGTGTTACAATTAGTTGTCCTAAATAGTCTGACTCTCTCCCTTTGAATTTAGTCTCTGGTACTGGTAATGCACTAATATCTTCCCTGGTAAATACCGAACTAAAGTATTCATTTAGGTTTTCTGCCACTAAGAATCCCTCTGTTATTATTTTTCCATCACTATCTTCTAGAGGTCCGACCTTATCCTGAACTTTCTGTTTACTTCGAACATACGCTTAAAAACTCTTGCTGTCATGTTTTATATTAAAAGCTAATTTTTGTTCATAGCTTCTCTTTGAATTTCTAATTTCAGCTGTAGCTTGGTTAAGTGCTTCTTTATTAATGGCAGAGTCTTCTTCACTTCCATTATGTCTATATGTCTTCCACATCATTTGCTTGTATTTGATTTTTCTAATGGCTTCTTTTCATAAGTGTTTCTTTTTTGACCGTTTCCCTTGTTTTTTTCAAGGGGACACATTTTTCGACAATGCAGTCAATTTCACTCTTTAAGATATTCCAACATTCTTTTGCTGTCTTATTCCCCAGTGTGTTATTCCAGTCTATCTTTGCTAAATATTTCCTCATGTCCTTATATCTTCCTTTGTGAAAATTTTTCCTGTACCATATTTTTCGATTCTGTTCTCCTTTTACTTTGATGATAAAATATATCTGGTTGTGATCACTACATCCCAGTGGCTCACATATCCTGACATTATCAATAAATTCCTTCTGTGAGCTCAACACTATGTCCAACACGTTCTCACCCCTTGTTGGTTCTAACACATGTTGAATAAGGAAACTGTCTTGTACTAAATTTAAAAACTTTTGATCTTCACTCCCAGTACTCTGTAGAGATTTCCACATGGTTAAAATCCCCCATAATTATACAGGAAGGAGGAAGAAAGTAAGTAAGTAAGTAAGTAAGTAAGTAAGTAAGGAAGGACGGAAGGAAGGAAGGAAGGAAGGAAGGAAGTAAGTAAGTAAGTAAGTAAGTAAGTAAGTAAGTAAGTAAGTAAGTAAGTAAGTAGGTAAGTAAGTAAGTAAGTAAGTAAGTAAGCAAGCAAGCCAGCAAGCAAGCAAGCAAGCCAGCAAGCAAGGAAGTAAGTAAGTAAGTAAGTAAGTAAGAAAGTAAGTAAGTAAATAAGTAAGAAAAAAGTAAGTAAGTGAGTAAGGAAGGAAGGAAGGAAGGAAGGAAGGATGGAAGGATGGAAGGAAGGAAGGAAGGAAGGAAGGAAGGAAGGAAGGAAGGAAGGAAGTAAGTAAGAAAGTAAGTAAGCAAGCAAGCAAGGAATGAAGGAAGGAAGTAAGTAAGTAAGTAAGTAAGTAAGTAAGTAGGTAAGTAAGTAAGTAAGTAAGTAAGCAAGCAAGCCAGCAAGCAAGCAAGCAAGCCAGCAAGCAAGGAAGTAAGTAAGTAAGTAAGTAAGAAAGTAAGTAAGTAAATAAGTAAGAAAAAAGTAAGTAAGTGAGTAAGGAAGGAAGGAAGGAAGGAAGGAAGGATGGAAGGAAGGAAGGAAGGAAGGAAGGAAGGAAGTAAGTAAGAAAGTAAGTAAGCAAGCAAGCAAGGAATGAAGGAAGGAAGTAAGTAAGTAAGTATGTAAGTAAGTAAGTAAGTAAGTAATTAAGTAAGGAAGGAAGTAAGTAACGAAGGAAGGAAGAAAGAAAGAAAGAAAGGAAGTAAGTAAGTAAGTAAGTAAGTAAGTAAGTAAGTAAGTAAGTAAGTAAGTAAGTAGGCAAGCAAGCAAGCAAACAAGCAAGGAAGGAATGAAGGAAGGAAGTAAGTAAGTAAGTATGTAAGTAAGTAAGTAAGTAAGTAAATATGTAAGTAAAT
>OZ024865.1:21579901-21584901 GCA_964017155.1 Oasisia sp. SBJ-2009
TAAGTGAGGAAGGAAGGAAGGAAGGAAGGAAGGAAGTAAGTAAGGAAGTAAGGAAGGAAGTAAGTAAGTAAGTAAGTATGTAAGTAAGTAAGTAAATAAGTAAGTAAGTAAGGAAGTAAGTAACGAAGGAAGGAAGAAAGGAAGGAAGGAAGGAAGGAAGGAAGGAAGGAAGGAAGGAAGTAAGTAAGTAAGTAATTAAGTAAGGAAGGAAGTAAGTAACGAAGGAAGGAAGAAAGAAAAAAGGAAGTAAGTAAGTAAGTAAGTAAGTAAGTACGAAAGTAAGTAAGTAAGTAAGTAAGTAGGCAAGCAAGCAAGCAAACAAGCAAGGAAGGAATGAAGGAAGGAAGTAAGTAAGTAAGTATGTAAGTAAGTAAGTAAGTATGTAAGTAAATAAGTAAGTAAGTATGTTAATTAGTAAGTAAGTAAGTAAGTAAGTAAGGAAGGAAGGAAGGAAGGAAGGAAGGAAGTAAGGAAGGAAGGAAGGAAGTAAGGAAGGAAGGAAGGAAGGAAGTAAGGATGGAAGGAAGTAAGGAAGTAAGGAAGGAAGGAAGGAAGTAAGGAAGGAAGTAAGGAAGGAAGGAAGGAAGGAAGGAAGGAAGTAAACAAGGAAGGAAGGAAGTAAGGAAGGAAGTAAGTAAGTAAGTAAGTAAGTATGTAAGTAAGTAAGTAAGTATGTAAGTAACTAAGTAAGGAAGTAAGTAAGTAAGGAAGGAAGGAAGGAAGGAAGGAAGTAAGTAAGTAAGTAAGTAAGTAAGTAAGTAAGTAAGTAAGTAAGTAAGGAAGGAAGGAAGGAAGGAAAGAAAGAAAGACGGAAGGAAGGAAGGAAGGAAAGAAGTAAGTAAGTAAGTAAGTAAGTAAGTAAGTAAGTAAGTAAGTAAGTAAGTAAGTAAGTAAGTAATTAAGTAAGAAAGGAAGTAAGTAATGAAGAAAGGAAGGAAGAAAGGAAGTAAGTAAGTAAGTAAGTAAGTAAGAAAGTAAGTAAGTAAGTAAATAAGTAGGCAAGCAAGGAAGCAAACAAGCAAGGAAGGAATGAAGGAAGGAAGTAAGTAAGTAAGTATGTAAGTAAGTAAATAAGTAAGTATGTAAGTAAATAAGTAAGTAAGTATGTTAATTAGTAAGTAAGTAAGTAAGTAAGTAAGGAAGGAAGGAAGGAAGGAAGGAAGGAAGTAAGGAAGGAAGGAAGGAAGTAAGGAAGGAAGTAAGTAAGGAAGGAAGGAAGGAAGGAAGTAAGGATGGAAGGAAGTAAGGAAGGAAGGAAGGAAGTAAGGAAGGAAGTAAGGAAGTAATGAAGGAAGTAAGGAAGGAAGTAAGGAAGAAAGTAAGTAAGTAAGTAAGTAAGTAAGTAAGTAAGTAAATAAATAAGTAAGTAAGTAAGTAAGTATGTAAGTAAGTAAGTAAATAAGTAAGTAAGGAAGGAAGGAAGGAAGGAAGGAAGGAAGCAAGTAAGTAAGTAAGTAAGTAAGTAAGGAAGGAAGGAAGGAAGGAACGAAGTAAGTAAGTAAGTAAGGAAGGAAGTAAGTAAGGAAGGAAGGAAGGAAGGAAGTAAGGATGGAAGGAAGTAAGGAAGGAAGGAAGGAAGTAAGGAAGGAAGTAAGGAAGTAAGGAAGGAAGTAAGGAAGGAAGTAAGGAAGAAAGTAAGTAAGTAAGTAAGTAAGTAAGTAAGTAAATAAATAAGTAAGTAAGTAAGTAAGTAAGTATGTAAGTAAGTAAGTAAATAAGTAAGTAAGGAAGGAAGGAAGGAAGGAACGAAGGAAGGAAGGAAGGAAGTAAGGAAGTAAGGAAGGAAGTAAGTAAGTAAGTAAGTATGTAAGTAAGTAAGTAAATAAGTAAGTAAGTAAGGAAGTAAGTAACGAAGGAAGGAAGAAAGGAAGGAAGGAAGGAAGGAAGGAAGGAAGGAAGGAAGTAAGTAAGTAAGTAATTAAGTAAGGAAGGAAGTAAGTAATGAAGGAAGGAAGAAAGAAAAAAAGGAAGTAAGTAAGTAAGTAAGTAAGTAAGTACGAAAGTAAGTAAGTAAGTAAGTAAGTAGGCAAGCAAGCAAGCAAACAAGCAAGGAAGGAATGAAGGAAGGAAGTAAGTAAGTAAGTATGTAAGTAAGTAAGTAAGTATGTAAGTAAATAAGTAAGTAAGTATGTTAATTAGTAAGTAAGTAAGTAAGTAAGTAAGGAAGGAAGGAAGGAAGGAAGGAAGGAAGTAAGGAAGGAAGGAAGGAAGTAAGGAAGGAAGGAAGGAAGGAAGTAAGGATGGAAGGAAGTAAGGAAGGAAGGAAGGAAGTAAGGAAGGAAGTAAGGAAGGAAGGAAGGAAGGAAGGAAGGAAGTAAACAAGGAAGGAAGGAAGTAAGGAAGTAAGGAAGGAAGTAAGTAAGTAAGTAAGTAAGTATGTAAGTAAGTAAGTAAGTATGTAAGTAACTAAGTAAGGAAGTAAGTAAGTAAGGAAGGAAGGAAGGAAGGAAGTAAGTAAGTAAGTAAGTAAGTAAGTAAGTAAGTAAGTAAGTAAGTAAGGAAGGAAGGAAGGAAGGAAAGAAAGAAAGATGGAAGGAAGGAAGGAAGGAAAGAAGTAAGTAAGTAAGTAAGTAAGTAAGTAAGTAAGTAAGTAATTAAGTAAGAAAGGAAGTAAGTAATGAAGGAAGGAAGGAAGAAAGGAAGTAAGTAAGTAAGTAAGTAAGTAAGTAAGTAAGTAAGTAAGAAAGTAATTAAGTAAGTAAATAAGTAGGCAAGCAAGGAAGCAAACAAGCAAGGAAGGAATGAAGGAAGGAAGTAAGTAAGTAAGTATGTAAGTAAGTAAATAAGTAAGTATGTAAGTAAATAAGTAAGTAAGTATGTTAATTAGTAAGTAAGTAAGTAAGTAAGTAAGGAAGGAAGGAAGGAAGGAAGGAAGGAAGTAAGGAAGGAAGGAAGGAAGTAAGGAAGGAAGTAAGTAAGGAAGGAAGGAAGGAAGGAAGTAAGGATGGAAGGAAGTAAGGAAGGAAGGAAGGAAGTAAGGAAGGAAGTAAGGAAGTAAGGAAGGAAGTAAGGAAGGAAGTAAGGAAGAAAGTAAGTAAGTAAGTAAGTAAGTAAGTAAGTAAATAAATAAGTAAGTAAGTAAGTAAGTATGTAAGTAAGTAAGTAAATAAGTAAGTAAGGAAGGAAGGAAGGAAGGAAGGAAGTAAGTAAGTAAGTAAGTAAGTAAGTAAGTAAGTAAGGAAGGAAGGAAGGAAGGAACGAAGTAAGTAAGTAAGTAAGGAAGGAAGTAAGTAAGGAAGGAAGGAAGGAAGGAAGTAAGGATGGAAGGAAGTAAGGAAGGAAGGAAGGAAGTAAGGAAGGAAGTAAGGAAGTAAGGAAGGAAGTAAGGAAGGAAGTAAGGAAGAAAGTAAGTAAGTAAGTAAGTAAGTAAGTAATTAAATAAGTAAGTAAGTAAGTAAGTAAGTATGTAAGTAAGTAAGTAAATAAGTAAGTAAGTAAGGAAGGAAGGAAGGAAGGAAGGAAGGAAGGAAGGAAGGAAGTAAGTAAGTAAGTAAGTAAGTAAGTAAGTAAGTAAGTAAGTAAGTAAGTAAGTAAGGAAGGAAGGAAGGAAGGAAAGAAAGAAAGACGGAAGGAAGGAAGGAAGGAAAGAAGTAAGTAAGTAAGTAAGTAAGTAAGTAAGTAAGTAAGTAAGTAAGTAAGTAATTAAGTAAGAAAGGAAGTAAGTAATGAAGGAAGGAAGGAAGAAAGGAAGTAAGTAAGTAAGTAAGTAAGTAAGTAAGAAAGTAAGTAAGTAAGTAAATAAGTAGGCAAGCAAGGAAGCAAACAAGCAAGGAAGGAATGAAGGAAGGAAGTAAGTAAGTAAGTATGTAAGTAAGTAAATAAGTAAGTATGTAAGTAAATAAGTAAGTAAGTATGTTAATTAGTAAGTAAGTAAGTAAGTAAGTAAGGAAGGAAGGAAGGAAGGAAGGAAGGAAGTAAGGAAGGAAGGAAGGAAGTAAGGAAGGAAGTAAGTAAGGAAGGAAGGAAGGAAGGAAGTAAGGATGGAAGGAAGTAAGGAAGGAAGGAAGGAAGTAAGGAAGGAAGTAAGGAAGTAATGAAGGAAGTAAGGAAGGAAGTAAGGAAGAAAGTAAGTAAGTAAGTAAGTAAGTAAGTAAGTAAGTAAATAAATAAGTAAGTAAGTAAGTAAGTATGTAAGTAAGTAAGTAAATAAGTAAGTAAGGAAGGAAGGAAGGAAGGAAGGAAGGAAGCAAGTAAGTAAGTAAGTAAGTAAGTAAGGAAGGAAGGAAGGAAGGAACGAAGTAAGTAAGTAAGTAAGGAAGGAAGTAAGTAAGGAAGGAAGGAAGGAAGGAAGTAAGGATGGAAGGAAGTAAGGAAGGAAGGAAGGAAGTAAGGAAGGAAGTAAGGAAGTAAGGAAGGAAGTAAGGAAGGAAGTAAGGAAGAAAGTAAGTAAGTAAGTAAGTAAGTAAGTAAGTAAATAAATAAGTAAGTAAGTAAGTAAGTAAGTATGTAAGTAAGTAAGTAAATAAGTAAGTAAGGAAGGAAGGAAGGAAGGAACGAAGGAAGGAAGGAAGGAAGTAAGTAAGTAAGTAAGTAAGTAAGTGAGGAAGGAAGGAAGGAAGGAAGGAAGGAAGTAAGTAAGGAAGTAAGGAAGGAAGTAAGTAAGTAAGTAAGTATGTAAGTAAGTAAGTAAATAAGTAAGTAAGTAAGGAAGTAAGTAACGAAGGAAGGAAGAAAGGAAGGAAGGAAGGAAGGAAGGAAGGAAGGAAGGAAGTAAGTAAGTAAGTAATTAAGTAAGGAAGGAAGTAAGTAACGAAGGAAGGAAGAAAGAAAAAAAGGAAGTAAGTAAGTAAGTAAGTACGAAAGTAAGTAAGTAAGTAAGTAAGTAGGCAAGCAAGCAAGCAAACAAGCAAGGAAGGAATGAAGGAAGGAAGTAAGTAAGTAAGTATGTAAGTAAGTAAGTAAGTATGTAAGTAAATAAGTAAGTAAGTATGTTAATTAGTAAGTAAGTAAGTAAGTAAGTAAGGAAGGAAGGAAGGAAGGAAGGAAGGAAGTAAGGAAGG
>OZ024865.1:21644901-21647401 GCA_964017155.1 Oasisia sp. SBJ-2009
AGAGATCTAAATATATATTAATTGGTATTTCATCTTTATCCAGTTGTGTTATTATTCTATCTATTAATTCTAATGCCGCATATTCTGTTGAATGTTTCTGTCTGAAACCATATTGATGATCAAACAAAAGCCTAGAGTCTCTTAAATAAGATGATAATTGTTCAAAAATTATTTTTTCAAGTATTTTTGAAATAGCTGGTAGAAGTGATATGGGCCTATAATTACTGAAAACAGTTTTCTCACCTTTTTTATAAACAGGAATTACCTTTGCAATTTTTAGTTTATCAGGGAATATTCCTGTTGTTAATACTTGATTTATTAATAATGTTAAAGATTTGGTTAGTGCTGGTTCAAGAATTTTTAGTAATTTAGTGGAGAGACCATCATATCCACAGCTACTTTTGTTAGGTAAATTGATTATTGTCCTCTTTATAATATCTTCTTCAACATAGCTAAATGTGAAATTTCTCTCTACTATTTTATTTAGATAATATGTATGTTCACGAGTGCCTTTATATTTTATATTACTTGCCAGATTACTACCTATATTAGTAAAAAAATCATTAAATTTGTTTACAATTTCTGATTTATCTGTCACAATAGAATCAGAGTCTTTAAAATATTTGGGAAATGATTTGTTAGTTTTATTTCTAGAAAGGATTTCATTTATAGTTTTCCAAGTGTTTTTTATATCAAATTTAAAATTATGAAAACATTTATCATAGTAGATTTGTTTTGCTTTACGAAAACTTGTTTTTAAAATGCTATTGTACGTTTTTAAATTGACCAATAATATGGCATATTCGGAAGATTCAGGATTAATGAGTTTTATTTGTTTGTAAAGTTTATCTCTGTATCTTATTGAGGTTAGCAGTCCTTGGGTTATCCATGTAGACTTCTTATGCTTGTATTTGTTAAATTTCACTAATTTGCTAGTCATATATTTATTTTTAGCTTGGTTGATTTCATCTATGATAATATTATAATTATAATTTGGATCAGTATTTGGGTTTGTGTCTAATTTTGTGTATATATCAGAGGAGTGAAGATAATTTTTTACCTTTAACATAGCCTCTTTATTTTGTACATTAACTTGTATGAATTTTGTAGTATGATCCTCTTTAAGGGTGGTATTCACAAACATAAAATATGGCTGATGATCAGAAAATTTCTTAATTAGTATTCCTGCTGTACTTTGTAAAATACGTTTTGTTAAATTACAAAAGAAGTTGTCAATAAGAGTACCAGTCCTTGTTGTGAACCTTGTAGGAAGTGTAATTTGGGGGAAGAGACTGAATGAAGTTAACATATCAAAAAAAGTGCTACAGTGTTCTTGTTCATTTATTTTTAACATATTTATGTTATAATCCCCTGCAAGGATAACACTGTTGTTTTGGTGACATGGCAAAGTTGATATTACAGTTGAAAATTCATTTATGAATTTGTTATAATTTTCCATTGAGGGCCTTGGAGGACGGTAAATGTTTCCTATAATGACTGGCTGCGATAATCCTCCTCCAGTTATTTGTATTATTTGACCCTCCCAATGCTCATACATATTCAAATTCATCTTTACTTCATAGTCAAAACGATTATCTATATATATTAACAATCCACCTTTACTACTGCAGCTTTTTCCTTGTGAAATGCAGTCATATCCAGTTAACTGGATTAATGACAAGTCATCATTCTCAGATAACCAACTCTCCTGAAGGCATATTATGCTGAATTTAAAGTTTAACGAGGATACGTCATTTACATATGCCTCAAGTTCACTAAACTTTGCATTTATGGACTGTATATTTGAACTTAAAATACTTAACTGTTTTCCTTGTTTTTTGGCTAATGAATTAAATTTATCAAAGTCATAATATGATGATCGGCGTATTATTGGCAATTCGTTATTTCCGTCAATAGTATTGCCTGCGTTTAAAATATTATTTAGACAGTTATTTGTAACACCACCTGTAAATTGGAGAAACGTTTCGTCAGTTACCATTTACCTGTAATTTAAATTTTACTGAAATCATCTTGTTTTCAATGTATAAAAATATTTCGTTAACAGTAAGTGCCTTTCGGGTTTTGGTTTCACAAACGGTGCATGTTAAATAGCTGCATACAACTCCACAGATAGAAACAAACAGTTTTTGTTTGGCAAAAAATATAAAGAAAATAGTAGAATACAAAATGTGCATAATAGTGACATAATAGTTCAACACAATTGCATACATAGTTGACTGAGTAAGAACCATTGTCAACAACGAAAACACAATTAAGCAAAACATAACCAGTTAATTAGTATGAATAAAGTAAAGCGGGTCTCATTAATAAGTATTAAAATGTTATAATAATTATCCCATTTGAATTAATGTGAAAACAATTTTTATACCTGCATCGGCATACTTTGTGAACGTGAGCCTTTAACGGTATAAGTGCGTGTCAAATGTCACACAGCCTGCTTGTCGAGATCACGAATGTTCTTGATTTGGGACACACGACT
>OZ024865.1:21737401-21739901 GCA_964017155.1 Oasisia sp. SBJ-2009
GATTTCATAACTGAACTAGAAACGTTATTCAATGCCATTACACTATCTGTTGTGCCAGCAATAGTTGTCGGTGATTTTAATATCCATTACGATGACCCTTCAAAGGCTGACAAACTAATTGATCTATTAGATACATTTGGTTTAATTCAACATGTGAAAACTCCGACACATATACACGGACACATCCTCGACCTCGTGATCAGTCGGGCTGTTGACCAATCAGTGGCATCAGTTACAGTAAAGCCTATGTCAATAGCTGATCACCACTGCATTGACTGTGTGCTAGCAATGCACAGACCGTCCATGCCCCCTGTTAATGTTCCTGTCAGAGACTTTCGTCAGCTGCAAAGTGAACATTTCGCGGATGACATTGCCTACCAGTGTCAACAACTGCTGCAAAGGCATCTTGAAAATACTCAAGAGATGGTTAAAGACTATGACACAGTTCTCCGGACGGTCCTTGAAAAACACGCCCCAATCACGAACAGATTGAAGCGAAGGGCTAGGCCATGTCCGTGGTACACCAACGATGTGAAAGAAGCTAGAGAGAAGAAGCGCCAGTGTGAGCATCGCTGGAGGTCGACCAAACTCGAAGTTCACCGCCAGCTCTATGTTGAGGCCCGAAATACGTCAACGGCCTGCATAGCCAAGGCAAAGTGTAAACACTACCAGGACACACTGCAGGGAGCTGACAACAAGTCGATGTTCCGGCTTGTCAGGTCTTTTGGAGCTAAACAGAAGGCCATCTACCCAGAATTTTGCTCCACTGAAGATGGTTGTAGCAAGTTTGCACAACACTTCAGTGAGAAAGTGCGAATGATTCGGGCAGAGCTAGAAGTGCCGCGCTCTTTAAACCCACCACTGGTAGAGAAAACATGCTTCACAGAACCACTCGTTTCGTTCGACCCCACATCTGATGTAGAAATAGAAAAGTTTGTGTTAGGTCTAACTAAGACCTGTGAACTTGATCCGCTGCCACGCAAACAGATTCAGCAGTGCCTGTCATCATTGGTGCCGGTCATCGCCGCTATTACTAATAAGTCATTGGAGGAAGGGACAATGCCATCTGCTCTAAAGATGGCCTGTGTTCACCCATTATTAAAGAAGCCGTCTTTAGACCGTGATATTCTACGTAACTATCGACCCGTTAGCACTCTCTCTCATCTATCCAAGGTTATTGAAAAGGTCGTTGCTCTGCGATTGTCTGATCATCTTGATTCACAAAACCTGAACGAACCATTCCAGTCCGCATATCGAAGACTACATTCAACAGAAACCGCCTTGTTGAGAGTCTGCAGCGATATCCGGGCGGCCTTGGATCGCAAGAAAGGTACTCTGCTTGTCCTACTTGACCTGAGTTCAGCTTTCGACACAATTGACCACACCATACTACTCAATCGGCTCAGCAAGCGTTATGGTATTCAGGGTTACGCCCTACGGTGGGTTGCATCCTATCTGCAGGACCGCAAACAGAGGGTTGTGATTGGTCAGGCTACATCAGAAAACTACACGTGTACCACAGGAGTGCCGCAGGGATCCGTGCTGGGCCCAGCACTGTTCTCATTGTATGTCCAACCAGTCGGCGATGTCATCAGAAGACACGGCGTCAAGTTTCACCACTACGCTGACGACCTGCAATTGATGCATACGTTTGATCTCAATCCTACATCACTATCCGAAGCTATACGACGTCTTCAAGACTGCATAATGGACATTCGAGAGTGGCTCACCTCAAATTATCTCAAAGTAAATGATCAGAAAACTGAGTTCCTTCCGATTGTGCCTGTATCCGCAAAGAAATTAATTAAAGAACTTAGCATCAGTGTTGGTGGTGCACTCATCCAAGCCGTTGATAAAGTGAAAAACCTTGGTGTGTACTTGGACAATCACATGAACATGTCTGCCAACACATCAGAAATTGTTCGATGCTGCTATTTCCACATCCATCACATCGGTCAAATTAACAAGTTCTTGCCAAGACAGACGAGGGAGAGGGTGGTCAACGCACTCGTGACATCAAGGCTTGACTATTGTAATTCTCTTCTATATGGCACAGTTGACAAGAACTTTGCCAGACTACAGCGTCTTCAAAATACTGCCGCTAGACTGATCATGCGCGTACCAAAATACTCCAACATCACGCCTGTGCTGAAGGAACTCCATTGGCTTCCGGTCCGGGAACGTGTCTGTTTCAAAATAATGTTACTCGTCCACAGAGCGGTCAACTGTCGTGGACCAGTGTACTTGCGTGACCTTATTTGCATCTACACGCCAACCAGAGCACTTCGCTCAGAGGGAACCAAACAGCTTAAAAGACCTAAAACAAATTGCAAAGCTGGAGATGCGAGTTTCCCCGCAGCTGCTCCGGACCTGTGGAACAGACTACCGTTCTCAGTAAGAGAACTGTGCAATGAGAACTCTTTTAAGAATGCCTTAAAGACGCTCTATTTTAACCAATACTTTGGCTGATGCATAAATAATTAAATGAAGAGACAATGCG
>OZ024865.1:21819901-21827401 GCA_964017155.1 Oasisia sp. SBJ-2009
AAGTAAGTAAGTAAGTAAGTAAGTAAGTAAGTAAGTAAGTAAGTAAGAAAGTAAGTCAGTAAGTAAGTATGTAAATTAGTAAGTAAGTAAGTAAGTAAGTAAGGAAGGAAGGAAGGAAGGAAGGAAGGAAGGAAGTAAGGAAGGAAGGAAGGAAGTAAGGAAGGAAGGAAGGAAGGAAGGAAGTAAGGAAGGAAGTAAGGAAGGAAGTAAGGAAGTAAGGAAGTAAGGAAGTAAGGAAGGAAGTAAGTAAGTAAGTAGGTATGTAAGTAAGTAAGTATATAAGTAAGTAAGTAAGTAAGTAAGTATGTAAGTAAATAAGTAAGTAAGTATGTTAATTAGTAAGTAAGTAAGTAAGTAAGGAAGGAAGGAAGGAAGGAAGGAAGGAAGGAAGTAAGGAAGGAAGGAAGGAAGTAAGGAAGGAAGGAAGGAAGGAAGTAAGGATGGAAGGAAGGAAGGAAGGAAGGAAGGAAGTAAGTAAGTAAGTAAGTATATAAATAAGTAAGTAAGTAAATAAGTAAGGAAGGAAGTAAGAAAGGAAGGAAGGAAGGACGGAAGGAAGGAAGTAAGTAAGGAAGGAAGGAAGGACGGAAGGAAGAAAGTAAGTAAGTAAGTAAGTAAGGAAGGACGGAAGGAAGGAAGGAAGAAAGGAAGTATGTAAGTAAGTAAGTAAGTAAGTAAGTAAGTAAGTAAGTAAGTAAGTAAGTCAGTCAGTCAGTCAGTCAGTCAGTCAGTAAGTAGGTAAGTAAGTAAGTAAGTAAGTAAGTAAGTAAGTAAGTAAGTAAGAAAGTAAGTAAGCAAGTAAGTAAGTAGGCAAGCAAGCAAGCAAACAAGCAAGGAAGGAATGAAGGAAGGAAGTAAGTAAGTAAGTATGTAAGTAAGTAAGTAAGTAAGTATGTAAGTAAATAAGTAAGTAAGGAAGGAAGGAAGGAAGGAAGGAAGTAAGGAAGGAAGGAAGGAAGTAAGGAAGGAAGGAAGGAAGGAAGTAAGGATGGAAGGAAGTAAGGAAGGAAGGAAGGAAGTAAGGAAGGAAGTAAGGAAGGAAGGAAGGAAGGAAGGAAGGAAGGAAGGAAGTAAACAAGGAAGGAAGGAAGTAAGGAAGGAAGTAAGTAAGTAAGTAAGTAAGTATGTAAGTAAGTAAGTAAGTAAGCATGTAAGTAACTAAGTAAGGAAGTAAGTAAGGAAGGAAGGAAGGAAGGAAGGAAGTAAGGAAGTAAGGAAGTAAGGAAGTAAGGAAGTAAGGAAGGAAATAAGTAAGTAAGTAAGTAAGTCAGTAAGTAAGCAAGCAAGCAAGCAAACAAGCAAGCAAACAAGCAAGGAAGGAAGGAAGGAAGGAAGGAAGGAAGGAAGTAAGTAAGTAAGTAAGTATATAAATAAGTAAGTAAGTAAATAAGTAAGGAAGGAAGTAAGAAAGAAGGAAGGAAGGACGGAAGGAAGGAAGTAAGTAAGGAAGGAAGGAAGGACGGAAGGAAGGAAGAAAGTAAGTAAGTAAGTAAGTAAGGAATGACGGAAGGAAGGAAGGAAGGAAGAAAGGAAGTATGTAAGTAAGTAAGTAAGTAAGTAAGTAAGTAAGTAAGTCAGTCAGTCAGTCAGTCAGTCAGTCAGTAAGTAGGTAAGTAAGTAAGTAAGTAAGTAAGTAAGTAAGTAAGTAAGAAAGTAAGTAAGCAAGCAAGCAAGCAAGCAAGGAATGAAGGAAGGAAGTAAGTAAGTAAGTATGTAAGTAAGTAAGTAAGTAAGTAAATAAGAAATGAAGGAAGGAAGGAAGGAAGGAAGGAAGGAAGGAAAGAAGGAAGGAAGGAAGGAAGGAAGGAATGAAGGAAGGAAGGAAGGAAGGAAGGAAGGAAGGAAGGAAGTAAGTAAGTAAGTAAGTAAGTAAGTAAGTAAGTAAGTAAGTAAGTAAGTAAGTAAGTAAGTAAGTAAGAAAGTAAGTAAGTAAGTAAGTATGTAAATTAGTAAGTAAGTAAGTAAGTAAGGAAGAAAGGAAGGAAGGAAGGAAGGAAGGAAGTAAGGAAGGAAGGAAGGAAGTAAGGAAGGAAGGAAGGAAGGAAGGAAGGAAGTAAGGAAGGAAGTAAGGAAGGAAGTAAGGAAGTAAGGAAGTAAGGAAGTAAGGAAGGAAGTAAGTAAGTAAGTAGGTATGTAAGTAAGTAAGTATATAAGTAAGTAAGTAAGTAAGTATGTAAGTAAATAAGTAAGTAAGTATGTTAATTAGTAAGTAAGTAAGTAAGTAAGGAAGGAAGGAAGGAAGGAAGGAAGGAAGGAAGTAAGGAAGGAAGGAAGGAAGGAAGTAAGGAAGGAAGGAAGGAAGGAAGTAAGGATGGAAGGAAGGAAGGAAGGAAGGAAGGAAGGAAGTAAGTAAGTAAGTAAGTATATAAATAAGTAAGTAAGTAAATAAGTAAGGAAGGAAGTAAGAAAGGAAGGAAGGAAGGACGGAAGGAAGGAAGTAAGTAAGGAAGGAAGGAAGGACGGAAGGAAGAAAGTAAGTAAGTAAGTAAGTAAGTAAGGAAGGAAGGAAGGAAGGAAGGAAGGAAGGAAGGAAGTAAGGAAGGAAGGAAGGAAGTAAGGAAGGAAGGAAGGAAGCAGGTAAGGATGGAAGGAAGTAAGGAAGGAAGGAAGGAAGTAAGGAAGGAAGTAAGGAAGGAAGGAAGGAAGGAAGGAAGGAAGGAAGTAAACAAGGAAGGAAGGAAGTAAGGAAGGAAGTAAGTAAGTAAGTAAGTAAGTATGTAAGTAAGTAAGTAAGTAAGCATGTAAGTAACTAAGTAAGGAAGTAAGTAAGGAAGGAAGGAAGGAAGGAAGGAAGTAAGGAAGTAAGGAAGTAAGGAAGTAAGGAAGTAAGGAAGGAAATAAGTAAGTAAGTAAGTAAGTCAGTAAGTAAGCAAGCAAGCAAGCAAACAAGCAAGCAAACAAGCAAGGAAGGAAGGAAGGAAGGAAGGAAGGAAGGAAGTAAGTAAGTAAGTAAGTATATAAATAAGTAAGTAAGTAAATAAGTAAGGAAGGAAGTAAGAAAGAAGAAAGGAAGGACGGAAGGAAGGAAGTAAGTAAGGAAGGAAGGAAGGACGGAAGGAAGGAAGAAAGTAAGTAAGTAAGTAAGTAAGGAATGACGGAAGGAAGGAAGGAAGGAAGAAAGGAAGTATGTAAGTAAGTAAGTAAGTAAGTAAGTAAGTAAGTCAGTCAGTCAGTCAGTCAGTCAGTAAGTAGGTAAGTAAGTAAGTAAGTAAGTAAGTAAGTAAGTAAGTAAGAAAGCAAGTAAGCAAGCAAGCAAGCAAGCAAGGAATGAAGGAAGGAAGTAAGTAAGTAAGTATGTAAGTAAGTAAGTAAGTAAGTAAATAAGAAATGAAGGAAGGAAGGAAGGAAGGAAGGAAGGAAGGAAGGAAGGAAAGAAGGAAGGAAGGAAGGAAGGAAGGAATGAAGGAAGGAAGGAAGGAAGGAAGGAAGGAAGTAAGTAAGTAAGTAAGTAAGTAAGTAAGTAAGTAAGTAAGTAAGTAAGTAAGTAAGTAAGTAAGTAAGTAAGTAAGTAAGTAAGAAAGTAAGTAAGTAAGTAAGTAAGTATGTAAATTAGTAAGTAAGTAAGTAAGTAAGTAAGGAAGGAAGGAAGGAAGGAAGGAAGGAAGGAAGGAAGTAAGGAAGGAAGGAAGGAAGTAAGGAAGGAAGGAAGGAAGGAAGGAAGGAAGTAAGGAAGGAAGTAAGGAAGGAAGTAAGGAAGTAAGGAAGTAAGGAAGTAAGGAAGGAAGTAAGTAAGTAAGTAGGTATGTAAGTAAGTAAGTATATAAGTAAGTAAGTAAGTAAGTAAGTATGTAAGTAAATAAGTAAGTAAGTATGTTAATTAGTAAGTAAGTAAGTAAGTAAGGAAGGAAAGAAGGAAGGAAGGAAGGAAGGAAGTAAGGAAGGAAGGAAGGAAGTAAGGAAGGAAGGAAGGAAGGAAGTAAGGATGGAAGGAAGGAAGGAAGGAAGGAAGGAAGGAAGTAAGTAAGTAAGTAAGTATATAAATAAGTAAGTAAGTAAATAAGTAAGGAAGGAAGTAAGAAAGGAAGGAAGGAAGGACGGAAGGAAGGAAGTAAGTAAGGAAGGAAGGAAGGACGGAAGGAAGAAAGTAAGTAAGTAAGTAAGTAAGGAAGGACGGAAGGAAGGAAGGAAGAAAGGAAGTATGTAAGTAAGTAAGTAAGTAAGTAAGTAAGTAAGTAAGTAAGTAAGTAAGTAAGTCAGTCAGTCAGTCAGTCAGTAAGTAGGTAAGTAAGTAAGTAAGTAAGTAAGTAAGTAAGTAAGTAAGTAAGTAAGAAAGTAAGTAAGCAAGTAAGTAAGTAGGCAAGCAAGCAAGCAAACAAGCAAGGAAGGAATGAAGGAAGGAAGTAAGTAAGTAAGTATGTAAGTAAGTAAGTAAGTAAGTATGTAAGTAAATAAGTAAGTAAGGAAGGAAGGAAGGAAGGAAGGAAGTAAGGAAGGAAGGAAGGAAGTAAGGAAGGAAGGAAGGAAGCAGGTAAGGATGGAAGGAAGTAAGGAAGGAAGGAAGGAAGTAAGGAAGGAAGGAAGGAAGGAAGGAAGTAAGGAAGTAAGGAAGTAAGGAAGTAAGGAAGTAAGGAAGGAAATAAGTAAGTAAGTAAGTAAGTCAGTAAGTAAGCAAGCAAGCAAGCAAACAAGCAAGCAAACAAGCAAGGAAGGAAGGAAGGAAGGAAGGAAGGAAGGAAGTAAGTAAGTAAGTAAGTATATAAATAAGTAAGTAAGTAAATAAGTAAGGAAGGAAGTAAGAAAGAAGAAAGGAAGGACGGAAGGAAGGAAGTAAGTAAGGAAGGAAGGAAGGACGGAAGGAAGGAAGAAAGTAAGTAAGTAAGTAAGTAAGGAATGACGGAAGGAAGGAAGGAAGGAAGAAAGGAAGTATGTAAGTAAGTAAGTAAGTAAGTAAGTAAGTAAGTCAGTCAGTCAGTCAGTCAGTAAGTAGGTAAGTAAGTAAGTAAGTAAGTAAGTAAGTAAGTAAGTAAGAAAGCAAGTAAGCAAGCAAGCAAGCAAGCAAGGAATGAAGGAAGGAAGTAAGTAAGTAAGTATGTAAGTAAGTAAGTAAGTAAGTAAATAAGAAATGAAGGAAGGAAGGAAGGAAGGAAGGAAGGAAGGAAGGAAGGAAAGAAGGAAGGAAGGAAGGAAGGAAGGAATGAAGGAAGGAAGGAAGGAAGGAAGGAAGGAAGTAAGTAAGTAAGTAAGTAAGTAAGTAAGTAAGTAAGTAAGTAAGTAAGTAAGTAAGTAAGTAAGTAAGTAAGTAAGTAAGTAAGTAAGAAAGTAAGTAAGTAAGTAAGTAAGTATGTAAATTAGTAAGTAAGTAAGTAAGTAAGTAAGGAAGGAAGGAAGGAAGGAAGGAAGGAAGGAAGTAAGGAAGGAAGGAAGGAAGTAAGGAAGGAAGGAAGGAAGGAAGGAAGGAAGTAAGGAAGGAAGTAAGGAAGGAAGTAAGGAAGTAAGGAAGTAAGGAAGTAAGGAAGGAAGTAAGTAAGTAAGTAGGTATGTAAGTAAGTAAGTATATAAGTAAGTAAGTAAGTAAGTAAGTATGTAAGTAAATAAGTAAGTAAGTATGTTAATTAGTAAGTAAGTAAGTAAGTAAGGAAGGAAAGAAGGAAGGAAGGAAGGAAGGAAGTAAGGAAGGAAGGAAGGAAGTAAGGAAGGAAGGAAGGAAGGAAGTAAGGATGGAAGGAAGGAAGGAAGGAAGGAAGGAAGGAAGTAAGTAAGTAAGTAAGTATATAAATAAGTAAGTAAGTAAATAAGTAAGGAAGGAAGTAAGAAAGGAAGGAAGGAAGGACGGAAGGAAGGAAGTAAGTAAGGAAGGAAGGAAGGACGGAAGGAAGAAAGTAAGTAAGTAAGTAAGTAAGGAAGGACGGAAGGAAGGAAGGAAGAAAGGAAGTATGTAAGTAAGTAAGTAAGTAAGTAAGTAAGTAAGTAAGTAAGTAAGTCAGTCAGTCAGTCAGTCAGTCAGTCAGTCAGTAAGTAGGTAAGTAAGTAAGTAAGTAAGTAAGTAAGTAAGTAAGAAAGTAAGTAAGCAAGTAAGTAAGTAGGCAAGCAAGCAAGCAAACAAGCAAGGAAGGAATGAAGGAAGGAAGTAAGTAAGTAAGTATGTAAGTAAGTAAGTAAGTAAGTATGTAAGTAAATAAGTAAGTAAGGAAGGAAGGAAGGAAGGAAGGAAGTAAGGAAGGAAGGAAGGAAGTAAGGAAGGAAGGAAGGAAGCAGGTAAGGATGGAAGGAAGTAAGGAAGGAAGGAAGGAAGTAAGGAAGGAAGTAAGGAAGGAAGGAAGGAAGGAAGGAAGGAAGGAAGTAAACAAGGAAGGAAGGAAGTAAGGAAGGAAGTAAGTAAGTAAGTAAGTAAGTATGTAAGTAAGTAAGTAAGTAAGCATGTAAGTAACTAAGTAAGGAAGTAAGTAAGGAAGGAAGGAAGGAAGGAAGGAAGTAAGGAAGTAAGGAAGTAAGGAAGTAAGGAAGTAAGGAAGGAAATAAGTAAGTAAGTAAGTAAGTCAGTAAGTAAGCAAGCAAGCAAGCAAGCAAACAAGCAAGCAAACAAGCAAGGAAGGAAGGAAGGAAGGAAGGAAGGAAGGAAGTAAGTAAGTAAGTAAGTATATAAATAAGTAAGTAAGTAAATAAGTAAGGAAGGAAGTAAGAAAGAAGGAAGGAAGGACGGAAGGAAGGAAGTAAGTAAGGAAGGAAGGAAGGACGGAAGGAAGGAAGAAAGTAAGTAAGTAAGTAAGTAAGGAATGACGGAAGGAAGGAAGGAAGGAAGAAAGGAAGTATGTAAGTAAGTAAGTAAGTAAGTAAGTAAGTAAGTAAGTAAGTCAGTCAGTCAGTCAGTCAGTCAGTAAGTAGGTAAGTAAGTAAGTAAGTAAGTAAGTAAGTAAGTAAGTAAGAAAGTAAGTAAGCAAGCAAGCAAGCAAGCAAGGAATGAAGGAAGGAAGTAAGTAAGTAAGTATGTAAGTAAGTAAGTAAGTAAGTAAATAAGAAATGAAGGAAGGAAGGAAGGAAGGAAGGAAGGAAGGAAGGAAGGAAAGAAGGAAGGAAGGAAGGAAGGAAGGAATGAAGGAAGGAAGGAAGGAAGGAAGGAAGGAAGGAAGTAAGTAAGTAAGTAAGTAAGTAAGTAAGTAAGTAAGTAAGTAAGTAAGTAAGTAAGTAAGTAAGTAAGTAAGTAAGTAAGTAAGAAAGTAAGTAAGTAAGTAAGTAAGTATGTAAATTAGTAAGTAAGTAAGTAAGTAAGGAAGGAAGGAAGGAAGGAAGGAAGGAAGGAAGTAAGGAAGGAAGGAAGGAAGTAAGGAAGGAAGGAAGGAAGGAAGGAAAGAAGTAAGGAAGGAAGTAAGGAAGGAAGTAAGGAAGTAAGGAAGTAAGGAAGTAAGGAAGGAAGTAAGTAAGTAAGTAGGTATGTAAGTAAGTAAGTATATAAGTAAGTAAGTAAGTAAGTAAGTATGTAAGTAAATAAGTAAGTAAGTATGTTAATTAGTAAGTAAGTAAGTAAGTAAGGAAGGAAGGAAGGAAGGAAGGAAGGAAGGAAGT
>OZ024865.1:21991861-21994361 GCA_964017155.1 Oasisia sp. SBJ-2009
AGTGACGAACACCATGTTCAAGCAGAAGGATGAACGCAAGACCACCTGGATGCATCCTCGTTCGAAACATTGGCATATGATCGACTTCATCATCACGAGGTGTCGGGATAAGATGGACATCCACAGTACCCGAGTCATGCGTGGAGCAAACTGCTGGACTGATCACCAGATGCTGAGGTCAAAAGTGGCTTTCAGAATACGACAAAAGCACAACAGGCAAGGGACAAGTAAGCCGACCAAGCTGAACATTGCAAAACTAAGTACCACCAGCCATAGGGAGAGTTTTGAGCAGGAGATAGACAGTGCTCTCGCCCAATGGGAGGAGAAGGAAAACTCAACACCAGATGAGGAATGGGCTGCTCTGCAGCAGGTCGTGTACAACACAGCCAAGACATATCTTGGCAAGCCAGACAGAAAAGACCAGGACTGGTTCGACCCCAACGACCAGGAGCTACAGACTCTTATGAACAGAAGAGACCAAGCCCACCAGAGAGTGTTGCAAACCAGGAGCACCAGGTCCACCACTGCAGCATACAAAGATGCCTGCAGATTGCTACAAAAACACACGCGTGCACTGAAGTCAGACTGGTGGGAAAGGAAGGCAGTGGAGCTGCAGAGAGCTGCTGACAGTAACAACATGAAGGGCTTCTACAATGGGCTGAAGGAAGTGTGGGGTCCCAAAAAGAAGGGATCTGTTCAACTGAAATCATCAGATGGAATGGAGACCTTCTCTGACAGCAAGAGAGTTGTGGCAAGATGGAGTGAACACTTCCAGAAGCTACTCAACGTCCCTGGCGACATAGATCACGAAGCTCTGGACAACATCCCGCAGCGCATTATCAAGACAAGCCTCGATGAGATTCCAACTATGGATGAGATGGCTAGAGCAATCGCCGGCCTGAAAGATGGCAAAGCACCTGGAGGAGATGGAATTCCTGCAGAAGTATGGAAGCACGGAGGAGAAAATCTGTTCAGCAGACTGCACCAACTAATCACCAATGCCTGGGAGGTGGGTTCTGTACCACAAGCATGGAAGGATGCCAGCATTGTAACCATCTACAAGAAAGGTGATCGAACAGACTGTGGGAACTATAGAGGAATCTCTCTTCTTTCCATAGCGGGCAAGATCTTCGCGAGGATCCTCCTCAACAGACTATCTACTCACATAACACCAGAGGTAGTTCCGGAGACACAATGTGGCTTCAGAGGTAACCGGAGCACCGTGGATATGATATTTTGTCTCCGACAACTACAAGAAAAGTGCATTGAGCAGGACCGACCACTGTACATGGTATTTGTCGACTTCAGCAAGGCGTTTGATACAGTTGGGAGGACCGGGCTATGGCAGCTACTGAGGAAGTATGGCTGCCCAGAGAAGTTCACAACAATGATCGAGGCACTACATACTGGAATGATGGCAAAAGTTAGTGTTGAAGGAGAAGTCTCGGAATCGTTCAGTGTCACAAATGGGGTCAAGCAAGGTTGTGTACTGGCCCCCACGCTCTTCTCCATCTTCCTATCAGCAATGCTCGACGAGGCTTTCCGAGACATGGGGGATGGCATCTACATACAGTCCAGACAGAACGCTGACCTATTCAACGTCGCACACTTCAGAGCAAAGACCAAGACTACTCGGATACTGATGAGAGAGCTGCTATTCGCAGATGACAGTGCACTGGTTGCACACTCTGCTGAAGAGATGCAGAAAATAGTGGATGCTTTCTCCGATGCGTCAAAGAAGTTCGGCCTGAAGATTAACATCAAGAAGACCGAGGTGCTGTACCAATCCAACTCTACAAGAACCCGAGAGGAGGATATCATGGTTGATGGAAACAAGCTGAACTCTGTTCTAGAATTCACCTACCTCGGAAGCACTATATCAAGTGACGGATGCATTGACGACGAAATACAGAGGAGGATGGCCAAGGCTAGTGCATCTTTCGGCCGACTACGCCAGAGACTCTGGAACAACCACCATGTGTCCATGCGGGTTAAAGGCAAGATATACCGTGCAATTGTGCTGTCCACCCTCCTATACGGAGCTGAGGCCTGGACAGTGTACAGACGACAGGTTAAAAAGCTACATGCCTTCATGATGCGACATCTGCGTTCGATCATGAGGATAACCTGGATGGACAAAGTGACAAACAAGGAAATACTAGAACGAACAGGGCTGCCATCTATGGAAGATCTTCTGATCAGAAAGAATCTCCGGTGGACTGGACACCTCATGAGGATGTCACCAGACAGGCTACCGAAGCAGGTTCTCTACTCTCAACTGTCTTCTGGTCAGAGAAAGAGAGGGCGCCCTCGTCTCCGGTTCAAAGATACCATCAAGAGAAACCTAAAGATGAGAGACATAAAGATCGACTCATGGACATCACTCTCACAGCAGAGAGACAAATGGAGAGCAAGAGTCAAGTGATGGAAGCAGTCTTTGTCGCTTCGCGACCGACAGCACGATGATGATGAAGTAAGTAAGTAAGTAAACAACCAAGCA
>OZ024865.1:22654610-22894610 GCA_964017155.1 Oasisia sp. SBJ-2009
ATAGAAAGACTGTAAATACAATGGCTGCTTACAGGAAAGTGCCTGTAAATAATGGTACAGATCTTAAAGATGATATGATATCAAACAAGAAGCCAATGCAGAGACTTTAGAAGTGGCTTAGAATTACTAAAACATGGAGACCTATCGGGTAGTCACAACCCTTGCTAAGCAATTAAAAGCAAGCTTTTAAACACGTAGTTTTGCGACATCTTTAATAGCAATATTATGAAAAACAAATTGCAACAATCTAATCTACTAGTGACTAGCGTAGTTGAAGTATTGTCATCTTTGTTTTTTAGATCCAATGCGACTCTTGGCTGGTCGTCACGGGAATCATCTTGTGACATCCCCCTGCACCTGTCAGACCTGCACAACTGCAGCAGTCACAACTCCAGCAATGTGGGGGAGTCACTGCAGGTAGTAATGTCATCATAGAGACTCTAGAGCAAGTTGAACATGTTAGCATGTTATACCAACTCTAGAGTTAGTCTTGGATATAATACCAACTATAGAATAAGTTTGGCATGTAATACCGACTCTAGAGTGACTCGTGTATGTAAAACTAACTTTAAACCGAGTCTGGTGTTTAATACTGACTCTAAGATGAATATGGTGCATAATACTGGCACAAGAGTGAATCTGGTGTATATTACTGACTGGAGTGAGGCGAGTCTGGTATATAATACTGGCACAAGAGTGAATCTGATGTATATTACTGACTGGAGTTGTGAGAGCCTGGTATATAATACTGGCTCAAGAGTTAGTCTGGTCACTCTGGTGTATATTACTGACTCTGGAGTGAGGTGAGTCTGGTATATAATACTGGCTCAAGAGTGAGTCTGGTATATATTACTGACTCAGGAGTGAATCTGGTGTATATTGCTAACTCGAGTGACGTGAGTATGGTATATAATACTGGCTCAGGAGTGAGTATGGTGTGTATTACTGACTCAAGTGAGGTGATTCTGGTATATAATACTGGTTCTAGCATGAATCTGTCGTATAATAATAGCAATAATGGTTTTCTCTCTGCAATCATAAATTGAATTGGATACATAAAACCATGACAAAGTATACATTTGCTAAGACTAGCAGTAAATAATAAAACATTAATATGTAAATTAAGACATTAGAATATAATTATAGAATTTCAGCATTACATGTATATATTATATATACCAAATAATTAAAGGCATTAAAATATTGTGTTTATGATACTTGAAAAATATTATTCTAAATACAACATTTTCAACATAAATAAGTAATCATGAGTGTTGGTTAAGAGTGCATGAATAGAAGTGCAATACTTATATGTCGTTCACCTCCAACAAGTGAAGGTATGTGTTGAATAAATACATTGTGTTAAATCTGTGGTCTGACCAACTAATGCAGGCTTCTTACAATATGACTTCTCCATCCTCCAGACATCAAGACGGACTAGTCTCGAGAACTTCAATTCCAGTCAGTCACCAACGCTAGTGGAGACACACTCCAAAATCTTCTGCATTGAAGAGAAAAATGTACATGCTGTGGAGAGACAATGGAGTCTCATTGCTCAGGTAACACTGGTTCCTTTTTAGCATGACCTTTGAATCTGACCTTGACCCAAACGTCATGTCACAGTAATGATGCTACTAACGTACTAAAATTCATCATTTGCAGTTTGTATGCACCTGCTATTTAAAGACAAAGACTATGTGGAATGAACAGTTATGAACTTAATTTGAGTTAAGTGGCATTCCATGTCAAATCAATCAAGAATTGACATGACCGTCTTCGATTTTACTGAAATTTGGTTTGTTGGTCATGAGTCTATGATATTAGATGATAAATAAAATCCCTGCACCAGAACATATAGTGTTACCTTCATGTACTGTTTGGCTTGCTGGACTGACCGCAGTCTGTATGATTGACCAGTCAAGCTTCAGCGAGAGGGAGCAAGTGTTTACGAGACATGCAGAGGCAGTGCAGGAGGAGGCAGACAGACAGCAATTGAACCTGAGGAAACTAGAGGAGGAGGGCGCCATCAAGGCACTGAGGAAGGCTCACTCCCAGGAGCTCGCCATGTCAGTACACCAGGGGTCATGGGAAAGGGGTGTCTACATACTACACAGGCATGGGGACGGTAGTGATTGTGTAAGCTTACAAAGGGGTCAGACTAGGTTCATATTTCGTTTTGAAGCACAGTTATGCTAGCGATTCCATAGATTTATTCACTATATATATATATATATATATATATATATATATATATATATATATACAGTGTATATATTTATTGTATATTATATTATCTCATATTTCTATAAGATTGATGTAAATGACACTTGAATTGGAAGAATGGCTCAGCCATTGCAAATCCAAAGTATTGAAAACTAAAAATGTTACCAAGGTAAACATAAAGTTTATAAATCAATCAAGCCAGATAATTTTGTGTTTGATCAGTATCATCTTTGTTCTGCACCTTTTCTGTAGTGTCCCAGCCCTGTCATGTCTGTTGTCTGTTGTCTGTTGTCTGTGACAGGAGTGAGGACATGAAACAGAAACATCTCAAACTGAAGGAACACCACAGACAGTATGCAAAGGTAGGCTCACTGGGGCTGCAGGCTGGACAGAGGTGTTGGCTGGACAGAGGGGTTGGCTGGACAGAGGTGTTGGCTGGACAGAGGGGTTGGCTGGACAGAGGTGTTGGCTGGACAGAGGGGTTGGCTGGACAGAGAGGTTGACTGGACAGAGAGGTTGGCTGGACAGAGGGGTTGGCTGGACAGAGGGGTTGGCTGGACAGAGGGGTTGGCTGGACGGAGGGGTTGGCTGGACAGAGGTGTTGGCTGGACAGAGAGGTTGACTGGACAGAGGGGTTGACTGGACAGAGGGGTTGGCTGGACATAGAGGTTGGCTGGACAGAGAGGTTGGCTGGACAGAGGGGTTGACTGGACATAGAGGTTGACTGGACAGAGGGGTTGGCTGGACAGAGAGGTTGACTGGACAGAGAGGTTGGCTGGACAGAGAGGTTGGATGGAGAGAGGGGTTGGCTGGACAGAGGGGTTGGCTGGACAGAGAGGTTGGCTGGACAGAGGGGTTGGCTGGACAGAGGGGTTGGCTGGACAGAGGGGTTGGCTGGACGGAGGGGTTGGCTGGACAGAGGTGTTGGCTGGACAGAGAGGTTGACTGGACAGAGGGGTTGGCTGGACAGAGGGGTTGACTGGACAGAGGGGTTGGCTGGACATAGAGGTTGACTGGACAGAGGGGTTGGCTGGACAGAGAGGTTGACTGGACAGAGAGGTTGGCTGGACAGAGAGGTTGGATGGAGAGAGGGGTTGGCTGGACAGAGAGGTTGGCTGGACAGAGGGGTTGACTGGACAGAGGGGTTGGCTGGACAGATGTGTTGGCTGGACAGAGGTGTTGGCTGGACAGAGGGGTTGGCTGGACAGGGGGGTTGGTTAGACCCATAGGTTGGCTTATTTTAAGTAACTTATAATTGATTTTACTAATTAACTTCTATACATAATAATATATTTTAAAATGCACATTTATGTTTTAAACCAAAACCACTTTATACAGGTTATTATGCACATGTGTCATGTTCATTTAAACATGTTTAGTTGCATTTTAGGCATATACAAGTGGATATTTATCGACATTTATTGTGGAGTATCAATGCACTTAAAATTATTCTGACAGCAGTAAGTGATGTCTGTAACGTCACGTGCACAGACAGACACTGTTTCTGGTAGATCTGTATACAGGTAAACTTTTGATACAGTATTTCTGTGTGATTTTGAAACCTTTTTTTTTTTCTTTAATCATCAAAACCACACCAACTCAGTGGCGTAGCCAGAATTTTGCATTGGAGGGGGCCACCCGATAACCAAGCAAACTATAATATAGCAAAATATATATAGATAGATAGATAGGTAGATAGGTAGATAGGTAGGTAGATAGGTAGATAGGTAGATAGGTAGATAGGTAGATAGGTAGATAGGTAGATACGTAGATAGGTAGATACGTAGATACGTAGATACGTAGATACGTAGATACGTAGATACGTATATACGTATATATGTATATACATATATATATATGTATATATATAGATATATATAATTCAAACCCAACTCGCTTAAAATGATTACTGACATGACAACCCAGTTCACTGACTATTGTAGTTGGCAGTTCAGCAAAACCATTCACAGAAGGCACCAAGCGACACATTATTAGAGACACGAACCCAAAAACCCCTAGATAACATTAGCTTATAGCCAACCACCATATTCCTCGCACTACTCTCCCAAACCTACTGACAAAGACCATGACAAATACCAACATGTAGTCACTTGCTCTGATGAAACAATAATTAAACATAGATGATGTGATGTTGGCATTCAACCACATGTAACATTGTGTATTACAATTTATAAATTCACGATAGGAAGTAGCATTTTCCCAATCCAAAATCCACTAGATTAATTGTTTTGGTTACAACTAGGATTACAACCGGGGCAAATGCTTTAGAGGAAAGGCGAAGGGGTGATGGAAGATAGATGCATAATATGTAAACGTCAAGGAAATGTGCTCAGCTCGTGTGTTACCCCGGCATACATGAATGCACTAGAGACAATTGCACTAACAGAGAAACAACAGGAAAAGGTTCAGATTTGTGAAAAATAATCTGGTAAGAATAATCGTGGGAGTAAAGAGAGCTGATAAGAGAAAATTGTTGAAATGAGGATGAGCGAAAGTTCTAAGAAGAAATTGGCGAGGAGTATAGGCTGGTCATGTGGAAAAAATGGGAGATGACAAACTGTCAAAGAGAGCACATGCCCAGAACGTGGAGGGGAAATGGAGGCGAGGAAGACTGAAATTGCGATGGGGGGTTGCATTAAAAGTGACCTAGAAAGAGTACCCAGGTAGGAGAAGAATGGCAAAAATGATAGATAGAAGAAACTGGACACTGCTGACAGAGAAGAGTGAAGTGCAAGGAAGAAAAAAGACAATGGAAAAGGAAATCATGGTCAACTCAGCCTTGAAGATGATGGTGCCAAAAAAATAATAACAACAAGATGCAATTTTTGTGAAAGGATAGGACAGCGAAAGAAAATCTTACACAGGCATCATGAAACCCACTGTACTTTGTGACTCTATGAATCAGGCACCCAGTTATTGGTCTTCTGTTCCCCACTATCCTAATTTTGTTCCGGGATTGGGGGGTCATGGCCCCTCCTCTGGCTATGCCACTGCACCAACTGACAACACTTCTAATAGAAGGTTTTAAGATATTGAATGGATATGAAGATATTGATAGCAACATTTTTTTAAACTAAAAGAAGATACTATGACAAGGGGCCATAAGGCAGCGTTAGTCAAGCCATAATGTAGATTAGATAACAGAAAATTCTGCTTCTCCTAGAAAGCAATAAATGATTGGAATCATTCAAGTCATGATTGTGTAAATATGTTTAAAAATAAAATTGACAATTATCTGGCATGGGTGGGTTATAACTAGGTTGAACACTTAAATGTTTTAGAAATGATTTTAAGACTGATTAAATTATTTATTCATTTTAATAAATTTATTATTATAACAAATTGTTATTATTGTAGGACATTTTATGTATTTTTATTTTACTTGTATATTTTAGAGACAACGTATAATTTTAATTTTACTTGTGTTTTTTTGGAGACAATGTATTTTAATTAGTGGCATTTTATAATTTTGTATATTTATAAACTTAAGTATATTATTAATTTATGTACACTTTTATAATGGCTCTGGATGGCAACTTGTTAAACCTTGTTAACACTTGAATCTTCCATAACCATGTAAACCTAATACAAACTGCTGACGTTCACTGGATGCATGAAAAGCACACATCTGGAAGAGCAAATGCTACATGTCGACCAATGGGGTTGTACCATGAGCCACAGTGTGGTGCCACTGAGGCATCCTAATGTGCATTTCGAAAGCATGCACCAGAAAAAAAACTAGCATACTATATAAAATATACAGTACTTACCATGTACCTTATAGAGCTATAAGAAGACAACTACTGACAATTGGACAATGGAACGTCAGGACTCTCCTCGACCGAGAAGGAGCTAACCGACCAGAAAGACGTACGGCACTAGTAGCAATGGAACTTGCCAAATACAACATCGACATCGCCGCCCTATGTGAAACAAGGTTCTCAGAGTCTGGTAGTCTCGACGACTTGGAATACTCTTTCTTCTGGAGTGGCAAACCCGAAGGAGAAAGAAGGGAGGCCGGAGTGGGCTTTGCTATCAAAAAGGATATCATCACAAAGCTGACAGAAATGCCACGGCCAGTAAGTGACAGAATCATGACGATGAGACTACCTCTGAGCAAGGACAACTTTGCTACAATTATCAACGTGTATGCTCCGACAATGACAAACCCAGACGAAAACAAGGAGGCCTTCTACAACCAGCTCACAAGTGTGCTCAGGGGCATCCCTCATACCGATAAGCTACTGCTGATAGGAGACTTCAATGCGAGGATAGGAAGAGACAATGACAAGTGGCCCTTGGTCATGGGCAAACATGGGATTGGGAAATGCAACTCCAATGGCGAACTTCTACTGGCTCTGTGCTCTGAGTTCGAACTGATAGTGACGAACACCATGTTCAAGCAGAAGGATGAACGCAAGACCACCTGGATGCATCCTCGTTCCAAACACTGGCATATGATCGACTTCATCATCACGAGGTGTCGGGATAAGATGGACATCCACAGCACCCGAGCCATGCGTGGAGCAAACTGCTGGACCGATCACCAGATGCTGAGATCAAAAGTGGCTTTCAGAATACGACAAAAGCACAACAGGCAAGGGACAAATAAGCCGACCAAGCTCAACACTGCAAAACTAAGTACCATCAGCCATAGGGAGAGTTTTGAGCAGGAGATGGACAGTGCTCTCGCCCATTGGGAGGAGAAGGAAAACTCAACACCAGACGAGGAATGGGCAGCTCTGCAGCAGGTTGTGTACAACACAGCCAAGACATATCTTGGCAAGCCGGACAGAACACACCAGGACTGGTTCGACCCCAACGACCAGGAGCTACAGACTCTTATGAGCAGAAGAGATCAAGCCCACCAGAGAGTGTTGCAAACCAGGAGTACTAGATCCACCACTGCAGCATACAAAGATGCCTGCAGACTGCTACAAAAACACACCCGTGCACTGAAGTCGGACTGGTGGGAAAGGAAAGCAGTGGAGCTGCAGAGAGCTGCCGACAGTAACAACATGAAGGGCTTCTACAATGGACTGAAGGAAGTGTGGGGACCCAAAAAGAAGGGACCTGTTCAACTAAAATCAACAGACGGAATGGAAACCTTCTCTGACAGCAAGAGAGTTGTGGCAAGATGGAGTGAACACTTCCAGAAGCTACTCAACGTCCCTGGCGACATAGATCACGAAGCTCTGGACAACATCCCGCAGCGCATTACCAAGACAAGCCTTGATGAGATTCCAACTATGGATGAGATGGCTAGAGCAATCGCCAGCCTGAAAGATGGCAAAGCACCTGGAGGAGATGGAATTCCTGCAGAAGTATGGAAGCATGGAGGAGACAATCTGTTCAGCAGACTGCACCAACTAATCACCAATGCCTGGGAGATGGGTTCTGTACCACAAGCATGGAAGGATGCAAGCATTATAACCATCTACAAGAAAGGTGATCGAACAGACTGTGGGAACTATAGAGGAATCTCTCTTCTTTCCATAGCAGGCAAGATCTTCGCCAGGATCCTCCTCAACAGACTATCTACCCACCTAACACCAGAGGTAGTTCCGGAGACACAATGTGGCTTCAGAGGTAACCGGAGCACCGTGGATATGATATTTTGTCTCCGACAACTACAAGAAAAGTGCATTGAGCAGGACCGACCACTGTACATGGTATTTGTCGACTTCAGTAAGGCGTTCGATACAGTTGGGAGGACCGGACTATGGCAGCTACTGAAGAAGTATGGCTGCCCAGAGAAGTTCACAACAATGATCGAGGCACTACATACCGGAATGATGGCGACTGTTAATGTTGGAGGGGAAGTCTCGGAATCGTTCAGGGTCACAAATGGGGTCAAGCAAGGCTGTGTACTGGCGCCCACGCTCTTTTCCATCTTCCTATCAGCAATGCTCGACAATGCTTTCCGAGACATGGGGGATGGCATCTACATACAGTCCAGACAGAGCGCTGACCTATTCAATGTCGCACACTTCAGAGCGAAGACCAAGACTACACGGATACTGATGAGGGAGCTGCTATTCGCAGATGACAGTGCACTGGTTGCACACTCTGCTGAAGAGATCCAGAAAATAGTGGATGCTTTTTCCAATGCGTCAAAGAAGTTCGGCCTGAAGATTAACATCAAGAAGACCGAGGTGCTGTACCAACCCAACTCTACAAGAACCCGAGAGGAGGATATCATGGTTGATGGAAACAAGCTGAACTCTGTTATGGAATTCACCTACCTCGGAAGCACTATATCAAGTGACGGATGCATTGACGATGAAATACAGAGGAGGATGGCCAAGGCTAGTGCATCTTTCGGCCGACTACGCCAGAGACTCTGGAACAACCACCATGTGTCCATGCGGGTTAAAGGCAAGATATACCGTGCAATTGTGCTGTCCACCCTCCTATACGGAGCCGAGGCCTGGACAGTGTACAGACGACAGGTGAAAAAGTTGCATGCCTTCATGATGCGACATCTGCGTTCGATCATGAGGATAACCTGGATGGACAAAGTGACAAACAAGGAAATACTCGAACGGACAGGGCTGCCATCTATGGAAGATCTTCTGATCAGAAAGAATCTCCGGTGGACTGGACACCTCATGAGGATGTCATCAGACAGGCTACCGAAGCAGGTTCTCTACTCCCAACTGTCTTCTGGTCACAGAAAGAGAGGGCGCCCTCGTCTCCGGTTCAAAGATACCATCAAGAGAAACCTGAAGCTGAGAGACATAAAGATCGACTCCTGGACATCACTCTCACAGCAGAGAGACAAATGGAGAGCAAGAGTCAAGTGATGGAAGCAGTCTTTGTCGCTTCGCGACCGACAGCATGATGATGATGACATACCATATAAAATATGCGGTACTTACCATGTACCTTATAGAGCTATACTACATACCATATAAAATATGCGGTACTGCACCATATGTAGCTCTAGTTTCTAGTGTCACTGTTGCTGCAGAGACTGGGTGAGAAGATGCAGGAGGCAGACGAGAAGCGTTTGGCTGAGCTGGAACGCGAGAGACAGAGGTAAGCCCCAGGCTGGAGGATAGCTGGTCAGTTGTCACTACGACTGAGAACCAATACGACAGAATGTGAAACTGACAACAATATATAGAAACGTACAGAATGACCTTGAGTCAACTGGTATTTGTATTACTATTAGTACATCGTCGTCTATACTTACATGTGCTGTCACCAGACTCCACCACTTTCTGTCCCCCCAACATCATGTCCCCCAACATCTCCTCCTCCTTACACCCTGTCCTCCTTACTTCTTGTCCTCCTAACTCCCTGTTCTCCTTACTTCTTTTCCTCCTTACATCCTGTCCTCCTTACTTTCGGTCCTCCTTACATCCTGTCCTCCTTACATCCTGTCCTTACTCTCTGTCCTCCTTACATCCTGTCCTCCTTACATCCTGTCCTTACTCTCTGTCCTCCTTACATCCTGTCCTCCTTACATCCTGTCCTTACTCTCTGTCCTCCTTACATCCTGTCCTCCTTACATCCTGTCCTCCTTACATCCTGTCCTCCTTACTTCTTGTCCTCCTTACTTCCTACCCCCCTTACATCCTGTCCGCCTTACTTCCTATCCTCCTTACATCCTGTCCTCCTTACTTTCTATCCTCCTTACTTCCTGTCCTCCTTACTTCCTATCCTCCTTACATCCTGTCCTCCTTACTTTCTATCCTCCTTACTTCCTGTCCTCCTTACTTCCTATCCTCCTTACATCCTGTCCGCCTTACATCCTGTCCTCCTTACATCCTGTCCTCCTTACTTCCTATCCTCCTTACATCCTGTCCTCCTTACTTCCTGTCCTCCTTACATCCTGTCCTCCTTACTTTCTATCCTCCTTACTTCCTGTCCTCCTTACTTCCTATCCTCCTTACATCCTGTCCGCCTTACATCCTGTCCTCCTTACTTCCTATCCTCCTTACATCCTGTCCTCCTTACTTCCTGTCCTCCTTACATCCTGTCCTCCTTACATCCTGTCCGCCTTACTTCCTATCCTCCTTACTTCCTGTCCTCCTTACTTCCTATCCTCCTTACATCCTGTCCTCCTTACTTTCTATCCTCCTTACTTCCTATCCTCCTTACATCCTGTCCGCCTTACATCCTGTCCTCCTTACATCCTATCCTCCTTACATCCTGTCCTCCTTACTTCCTGTCCTCCTTACATCCTGTCCTCCTTACTTTCTATCCTCCTTACTTTCTATCCTCCTTACTTCCTGTCCTCCTTACTTCCTATCCTCCTTACATCCTGTCCTCCTTACATCCTGTCCTCCTTACATCCTGTCCTCCTTACTTCCTGTCCTCCTTACATCCTGTCCTCCTTACATCCTGTCCGCCTTACTTCCTGTCCTCCTTACTTCCTATCCTCCTTACATCCTGTCCTCCTTACATCCTGTCCTCCTTACATCCTGTCCTCCTTACATCCTGTCCGCCTTACTTCCTATCCTCCTTACTTCCTGTCCTCCTTACTTCCTATCCTCCTTACATCCTGTCCTCCTTACTTTCTATCCTCCTTACTTCCTGTCCTCCTTACTTCCTATCCTCCTTACATCCTGTCCTCCTTACTTTCTATCCTCCTTACATCCTGTCCTCCTTACTTTCTATCCTCCTTACATCCTGTCCTCATTACACCCTGTCCTCCTTACATCCTGTCCTCATTACACCCTGTCCTCCTTACATCCTGTCCTCATTACACCCTGTCCTCCTTACATCCTGTCCTCCTTACTTTCTATCCTCCTTACATCCTGTCCTCGTTACACCCTGTCCTCCTTACTTTCTATCCTCCTTACATCCTGTCCTCCTTACTTTCTGTCCTCGTTACATCCTGTCCTCCTTACATCCTGTCCTCCTTACATCCTGTCCTTACTTTCTGTCTTCCTTACACCCTGTCCTCCTTACTTTCTGTCCTCCATACATCCTATCCTCCTTAGTTTCTGTCCTCCTTACACCCTGTCCTTACTTTCTGTCCTCCTTACATCCTGTCCTCCTTACATCCTGTCCTTACTTTCTGTCCTCATTACATCCTGTCCTCCTTACTTCCTGTCCTCCTTACATCCTGTCCTTACTTTCTGTCCTCCTTACATCCTGTCCTTACTCTCTGTCCTCCTTACATCCTGTCCTCCTTACATCCTGTCCTCCTTACATCTTGTCCTCCTTATTTCCTATCCCCCTTACATCCTGTTCTCATTACACCCTCTCCTCATTACACCCTGTCCTCATTGCCTTACATCCTGTCCCCCTTACTTTCTATCCTCCTTACATCCTGTCCGCCTTACATCCTGTCCTCCTTACTTTCTATCCCCCTTACATCCTGTCCTCCTTACTTCCTATCCCCCTTACATCCTGTCCTCCTTACACCCTGTCCTCCTTACTTTCTATCCTCCTTACATCCTGTCCTCATTACACCCTGTCCTCATTGCACCCTGTCCTCCTTACATCCTGTCCTTACTTTCTATCCTCCTTACATCCTGTCCTCCTTACTTTCTATCCTCCTTACATCCTGCCCTCATTACACCCTGTCCTCCTTACATCCTGTCCTCATTACACCCTGTCCTCCTTACTTTCTATCCTCCTTACATCCTGTCCTCATTACATCCTGTCCTCCTTACTTTCTATCCTCCTTACATCCTGTCCTCCTTACTTTCTATCCTCCTTACATCCTGCCCTCATTACACCCTGTCCTCCTTACATCCTGTCCTCCTTACTTTCTATCCTCCTTACATCCAGTCCTCCTTACTTTCTATCCTCCTTACATCCTGTCCTCATTACACCCTGTCCTCCTTACATCCTGTCCTCATTACACCCTGTCCTCCTTACATCCTGTCCTCATTACACCCTGTCCTCCTTACATCCTGTCCTCCTTACTTTCTATCCTCCTTACATCCTGTCCTCGTTACACCCTGTCCTCCTTACATCCTGTCCTCCTTACTTTCTGTCCTCGTTACATCCTGTCCTCCTTACATCCTGTCCTCCTTACATCCTGTCCTCCTTACATCCTGTCCTTACTTTCTGTCTTCCTTACACCCTGTCCTCCTTACTTTCTATCCTCCTTACATCCTGTCCTCCTTACTTTCTGTCCTCGTTACATCCTGTCCTCCTTACATCCTGTCCTCCTTACATCCTGTCCTTACTTTCTGTCTCCCTTACTTTCTGTCCTCCTTACATCCTGTCCTCCTTACATCCTGTCCTTACTTTCTGTCCTCCTTACATCCTGTCCTCCTTACATCCTGTCCTTACTTTCTGTCCTCATTACATCCTGTCCTCCATACATTCTGTCCTCATTACTTTCTGTCCTCCTTACTTCCTGTCCTCCTTACATCCTGTCCTTACTTTCTGTCCTCATTACATCCTGTCCTCCTTACATTGTGTCCTTACTTTCTGTCCTCCTTACATCCTGTCCTTACTTTCTGTCCTCCTTACATCCTGTCCTTACTCTCTGTCCTCCTTACATCCTGTCCTACTTACATCTTGTCCTCCTTACATCCTGTCCGCCTTACATCCTGTCCCCCTTACTTTCTATCCTCCTTACATCCTGTCCGCCTTACATCCTGTCCTCCTTACTTTCTATCCCCCTTACATCCTGTCCTCCTTACTTCCTATCCCCCTTACATCCTGTCCTCCTTACACCCTGTCCTCCTTACTTTCTATCCTCCTTACATCCTGTCCTCATTACACCCTGTCCTCATTGCACCCTGTCCTCCTTACATCCTGTCCTTACTCTCTGTCCTCCTTACATCCTGTCCTTACATCTTGTCCTCCTTACATCCTGTCCTCCTTACATCCTGTCCTTACATCTTGTCCTCCTTACATCCTGTCCTCCTTACATCCTGTCCTCCTTACATCCTGTCCTCCTTACTTTCTGTCCTCCTTACATCCTGTCCTCCTTACATCCTGTCCTTACTTTCTGTCCTCCTTACATCCTGTCCTTACTCTCTGTCCTCCTTACATCCTGTCCTCCTTACATCTTGTCCTCCTTACATTCTGTCATCCTTACATCCTGTCCTCCTTACATCATGTCCTCCTTACATCCTGTCCTCCTTACATCCTGTCCTCCTTACTTCCTATCCCTCTTACATCCTATCCTCCTTACTTTCTATCCTCCTTACATCCTGTCCTCCTTACTCCCTATCCTCCTTACTTCCTATCCCCCTTACATCCTGTCCTCCTTACTTCCTATCCCCCTTACATCCTGTCCTCATTACATCCTGTCCTCCTTACTTTCTGTCCTCCTTACATCCTGTCCTTACTTTCTGTCCTCCTTACATCCTGTCCTCCTTACTTTCTGTCCTCGTTACATCCTGTCCTCCTTACATCCTGTCCTCCTTACATCCTGTCCTTACTTTCTGTCTTCCTTACACCCTGTCCTCCTTACTTTCTGTCCTCCATACATCCTATCCTCCTTAGTTTCTGTCCTCCTTACATCCTGTCCTTACTTTCTGTCCTCCTTACATCCTGTCCTCCTTACATCCTGTCCTTACTTTCTGTCCTCATTACATCCTGTCCTCCATACATTCTGTCCTCATTACTTTCTGTCCTCCTTACTTCCTGTCCTCCTTACATCCTGTCCTCCTTACATCCTGTCCTTACTTTCTGTCCTCCTTACATCCTGTCCTCCTTACATCCTGTCCTTACTTTCTGTCCTCATTACATCCTGTCCTCCTTACTTCCTGTCCTCCTTACATCCTGTCCTTACTTTCTGTCCTCCTTACATCCTGTCCTTACTCTCTGTCCTCCTTACATCCTGTCCTCCTTACATCCTGTCCTCCTTACATCTTGTCCTCCTTATTTCCTATCCCCCTTACATCCTGTTCTCATTACACCCTCTCCTCATTACACCCTGTCCTCATTGCACCCTGTCCTCCTTATTTCCTATCCCCCTTACATCCTGTTCTCATTATACCCTGTCCTCATTACACCCTGTCCTCATTACTCCCTATCCTCCTTACATCCTGTCCGCCTTACATCCTGTCCGCCTTACTTTCTATCCTCCTTACATCCTGTCCTCCTTACTTTCTATCCCCCTTACATCCTGTCCTCCTTACTTCCTATCCCCCTTACATCCTGTCCTCATTACACCCTGTCCTCCTTACATCCTGTCCTCCTTACTTTCTATCCTCCTTACATCCTGTCCTCATTACACCCTGTCCTCATTGCACCCTGTCCTCCTTACATCCTGTCCTTACTTTCTATCCTCCTTACATCCTGTCCTCCTTACTTTCTATCCTCCTTACATACTGCCCTCATTACACCCTGTCCTCCTTACATCCTGTCCTCATTACACCCTGTCCTCCTTACTTTCTATCCTCCTTACATCCTGTCCTCATTACACCCTGTCCTCCTTACATCCTGTCCTCCTTACTTTCTATCCTCCTTACATTGTGTCCTTACTTTCTGTCCTCCTTACATCCTGTCCTTACTTTCTGTCCTCCTTACATCCTGTCCTTACTCTCTGTCCTCCTTACATCCTGTCCTACTTACATCTTGTCCTCCTTACATCCTGTCCTCCTTACATCCTGTCCTCCTTACATCCTGTCCTTACTCTCTGTCCTCCTTACATCCTGTCCTTACATCTTGTCCTCCTTACATCCTGTCCTCCTTACATCCTGTCCTTACATCTTGTCCTCCTTACATCCTGTCCTCCTTACATCCTGTCCTCCTTACTTTCTGTCCTCCTTACATCCTGTCCTCCTTACATCCTGTCCTTACTTTCTGTCCTCCTTACATCCTGTCCTCCTTACATCCTGTCCTTACTCTCTGTCCTCCTTACATCATGTCCTCCTTACATCCTGTCCTCCTTACATCCTGTCCTTACTTTCTGTCCTCCTTACATCCTGTCCTCCTTACATCATGTCCTTACTCTCTGTCCTCCTTACATCATGTCCTCCTTACATCCTGTCCTCCTTACATCTTGTCCTCCTTACATTCTGTCCTCCTTACATCATGTCCTCCTTACATCCTGTCCTCCTTACTTCCTATCCCTCTTACATCCTATCCTCCTTACTTTCTATCCTCCTTACATCCTGTCCTCCTTACTCCCTATCCTCCTTACTTCCTATCCCCCTTACATCCTGTCCTCCTTACTTCCTATCCCCCTTACTCTCTATCCTCCTTACATCCTGTCCTCATTACATCCTGTCCTCCTTACTTTCTGTCCTCCTTACATCCTGTCCTTACTTTCTGTCCTCCTTACATCCTGTCCTCCTTACTTTCTGTCCTCGTTACATCCTGTCCGCCTTACATCCTGTCCTCCTTACATCCTGTCCTTACTTTCTGTCTTCCTTATACCCTGTCCTCCTTACTTTCTGTCCTTACTTTCTGTCCTCATTACATCCTGTCCTCCTTACTTCCTGTCCTCCTTACATCCTGTCCTTACTTTCTGTCCTCCTTACATCCTGTCCTTACTCTCTGTCCTCCTTACATCCTGTCCTCCTTACATCCTGTCCTCCTTACATCTTGTCCTCCTTATTTCCTATCCCCCTTACATCCTGTTCTCATTACACCCTCTCCTCATTACACCCTGTCCTCATTGCACCCTGTCCTCCTTATTTCCTATCCCCCTTACATCCTGTTCTCATTACACCCTGTCCTCATTACACCCTGTCCTCATTACTCCCTATCCTCCTTACATCCTGTCCGCCTTACATCCTGTCCGCCTTACTTTCTATCCTCCTTACATCCTGTCCTCCTTACTTTCTATCCCCCTTACACCCTGTCCTCCTTACTTCCTATCCCCCTTACATCCTGTCCTCATTACACCCTGTCCTCCTTACATCCTGTCCTCCTTACTTTCTGTCCTCCTTACATCCTGTCCTCATTACACCCTGTCCTCATTGCATCCTGTCCTCCTTACATCCTGTCCTTACTTTCTATCCTCCTTACATCCTGTCCTCCTTACTTTCTATCCTCCTTACATCCTTCCCTCATTACACCCTGTCCTCCTTACATCCTGTCCTCATTACACCCTGTCCTCCTTACTTTCTATCCTCCTTACATCCTGTCCTCATTACACCCTGTCCTCCTTACATCCTGTCCTCCTTACTTTCTATCCTCCTTACATCCTGTCCTCCTTACATCCTGTCCTCCTTACTTTCTGTCCTCCTTACTTTCTGTCCTCCTTACATCCTATCCTCCTTACTTTCTATCCTCCTTACATCCTGTCCTCCTTACTTTCTGTCCTCCTTACTTTCTGTCCTCCTTACACCCTGTCCTTCTTACTTTCTATCCTCCTTACATCCTGCCCTCATTACACCCTGTCCTCCTTACATCCTGTCCTCATTACATCCTGTCCTCCTTACTTTCTATCCTCCTTACATCCTGTCCTCCTTACTTTCTATCCTCCTTACATCCTGCCCTCATTACACCCTGTCCTCCTTACATCCTGTCCTCCTTACTTTCTATCCTCCTTACATCCAGTCCTCCTTACTTTCTATCCTCCTTACATCCTGTCCTCATTACACCCTGTCCTCCTTACATCCTGTCCTCATTACACCCTGTCCTCCTTACATCCTGTCCTCATTACACCCTGTCCTCCTTACATCCTGTCCTCCTTACTTTCTATCCTCCTTACATCCTGTCCTCGTTACACCCTGTCCTCCTTACATCCTGTCCTCCTTACTTTCTGTCCTCGTTACATCCTGTCCTCGTTACATCCTGTCCTCGTTACATCCTGTCCTCCTTACATCCTGTCCTCCTTACATCCTGTCCTTACTTTCTGTCTTCCTTACACCCTGTCCTCCTTACTTTCTATCCTCCTTACATCCTGTCCTCCTTACTTTCTGTCCTCCTTACATCCTGTCCTCCTTACATCCTGTCCTCCTTACATCCTGTCCTCCTTACATCCTGTCCTCCTTACATCCTGTCCTCCTTACTCCCTATCCTCCTTACATCCTGTCCTCCTTGCTTTCTATCCTCCTTACATCCTGTCCTCGTTACACCCTGTCCTCCTTACTTTCTATCCTCCTTACATCCTGTCCTCCTTACTTTCTATCCTCCTTACATCCTGTCCTCCTTGCTTTCTATCCTCCTTACATCCTGTCCTCGTTACACCCTGTCCTCCTTACTTTCTATCCTCCTTACATCCTGTCCTTACTTTCTGTCCTCCTTACATCCTGTCCTCCTTACATCCTGTCCTTACTTTCTGTCCTCCTTCCATTCTATCCTCCTTACATCCTGTCCTCATTACATCCTGTCCTCCTTACATTGTTACAGACGCGAGGAATTTGAGCGATTCATTGACAACATGGTTGCTGCACAGTCTGAGCTGGCAACACTACAACAACAAGTGGCCGACCTCCTCAACTCCTGCTTGCGACCTTTGAATCTCACCGAGAACATGCGCAATTGTACTGGCCTCATGGGTCAGATCCACGCCAAGGCCACCACAATCATTGATGAGGTACGCAGGTCAGGGGTCATTGGCAGTCGACTGCAGGACGTGTCTGACCTCTGTGAAAATGGCCGGAATCTGTTGAGCATTGTTGAAAACCAAGTTGGTGAGTGACATCTGGTAGAAGTGTTGGTAGTAATTTTATAACTTTAAAAGTTGTAAATTCAACTTCTGGGAGAATGACAAGGTAGAATGGATGGGTATATAAAATATGGTGTGTGTGTGTGTGTGTGTGTGTGTGTGTGTGTGTGTGTGTGTGTGTGTGTGTGTGTGTGTGTGTGTGTGTGTGTGTGTGTGTGTGTGTGTGTGTGTGTGTGTCTTGTTGTAACAAAATGAGTCACATGTCAGCAAAGCTTATTTCAAGAAAACACTATAAACATTGCACAGCGATATTTCACAATTTTTACTTTTCTTCACCAAAGCACAGTTTAATGTCTTTTTTTATCAACTGGCAATGCATAATTTCCCATTTATACTACTATTTAGTACATCTTGTAACCTTTTTTTGAAAGGCTACGTAACATTTCACTCATGAATTTTGTAAAACAAAACCGATAAATCGGACTTGTTTGAGTCGCATTCTTCGGGGCATGGGAGACATATTTGGTACTATGGGCATGTTCATTGTCTGAATCTTGTAGAGGAATTCACTACTGACATCAACTTTAGCCACAGTGCTTAACTCAGAGACCTATCTGTAAACAAACTTCATCAGTTGCGGGACCCAATAAACAACTTGCAAGACATATCTTCAACAAAGAGTGTGACTTGGGAGGATGTTTAGAATACATCAAAAGGTGAAATAGAACCCAAACAGTTGAATTTGGAGTGACAGTGCACTCGATCATGTTGTTGCATGACCACGAACTTCAAATGTGAATTTCTCAGTTTGAAGCTTTCTATCCCAGGCATCTTCAGTGTCAAATAACTTTGGCTCTGCATGAGCTTAGGTCCATGGTTTTTGCACCTTTGGAAAGTTTAATAAATGTTCTTTGACTAACTCAATTTTTTGACATGTGACTCGTTTTGTGAACAGGTCACACACACACACACACACACACACACACACACACACACACACACACACACACACACACACACACACACACACACACACACACACATATATACAAAATGTACAACACATATAAACATTATTGTCCTGGAAGGGAAATATGTTTCAATAAAATAGTAAGTAAATACTTAAATAAAGTAGTAAAAATTCCCAGATAAATATATAATTAAAACAGTTTCTAAATCATAATCATGATTTTTTAATGCCTACCCGGTAGATAATTTGTATTATAATTGTGGTTGTTGCATCAAAAATAATAATTACAAAACATACCCAGTCCCTCACACGCACGCATTTGTATGTCATATGAAGACACAGGAACTAAGACCCACCAATGGAGTGAACCAGTGGAAACTGCCTTCACACTACAGTAATTTGTGTGCCATATGAAGACACAGGAACTAAGACGCACCAGTGGAGTGAACCGATGGAAACGACCTTCACACTACAGTAATTTGTGTGCCATATGAAGACACAGGAACTAAGACCCACCAGTGGAGTGAACCGATGGAAACGACCTTCACACTAGGAATGATGTTATTCACACAAGCCAGTCGTGGTCTCCTTGCCAACAATCAAGCCACCATAGCACAACTCAGAGGTAGTCTCAGAGTCAAGCTTAAACTCAGAAATAAATTTCTTAAACAGCAAATGAGCCTGCAGAGTATTAAAAGTAGAACTCTTATCAATGTAGAGAACTCTGGCATGGGATTTTCAGTGGTGGCACGATTCCGGGGGAAACTTGTTTTAGACACGGCAGTGGTAACAACTGGGTATTTACCAGGACATGTCTGGAAATAAGTTCATAACTGATATTATCACTGTCTAGTTCCAGTGATTACGCCTAGTCCAGTTAGAATGTATTTAAGCAGCTCCAAGGTTACCGTAAAATTGCTATATAAGTTAGCTTTACACAAAATACTGTTAGACAACGTATTTGTGCTTGCAAATATTTATGATCTTACTGCATTTGCACGCACGAAATAATTAATTATAAATAATTATTAAGTTTTACTATAAGATAATAAGCATATTTTATTTCATATAGCACCACATCCATAATTGTTTATGGTGTTCCACAACATACTACTACATTTATGCAATAAGAAGACTACTACATACAGTTAATATTTTAAAATAAATAATAAAAATACATGTGTCTATATAGTTAACTAAAATTATCTATTAGTCATAAAAATATATAATAATACTCAATCTAGCAAATACAGTAACCTGTCTTGTGTGACCTCTGTCATGAGCGACCACTAGCAAATACAGTAACCTGTCTTGTGTGACATCTGTCATGAGCGACCACTAGCAAATACAGTAACCTGTCTTGTGTGACCTCTGTCATGAGCGACCACTAGCAAATACAGTAACCTGTCTTGTGTGACATCTGTCATGAGCGACCACTAGCAAATACAGTAACCTGTCTTGTGTGACCTCTGTCATGAGCGACCACTGGCAAATACAGTAACCTGTCTTGTGTGACATCTGTCATGAGCGACCACTAGCAAATACAGTAACCTGTCTTGTGTGACCTCTGTCATGAGCGACCACTGGCAAATACAGTAACCTGTCTTGTGTGACATCTGTCATGAGCGACCACTAGCAAATACAGTAACCTGTCTTGTGTGACATCTGTCATGAGCGACCACTAGCAAATACAGTAACCTGTCTTGTGTGACCTCTGTCATGAGCGACCACTGGCAAATACAGTAACCTGTCTTGTGTGACCTCTGTCATGAGCGACCACTAGCAAATACGGTAACCTGTCTTGTGTGACCTCTGTCATGAGCGACCACTAGCAAATACGGTAACCTGTCTTGTGTGACCTCTGTCATGAGCGACCACTAGCAAATACAGAAACCTGTCTTGTGTGACCTCTGTCATGAGCGATCACTAGCAAATACAGTAACCTGTCTTGTGTGACCTCTGTCATGAATGACCACTAGCAAATACATTAACCTGTCTTGTGTGACCTCTGTCATGAATGACCACTAGCAAATACAGTAACCTGTCTTGTGTGACCTCTGTCATGAATGACCACTAGCAAATACAGTAACCTGTCTTGTGTGACCTCTGTCATGAGCGACCACTAGCCAATACAGTAACCTGTCTTGTGTGACATCTGTCATGAGCGACCACTAGCAAATACAGTAACCTGTCTTGTGTGACCTCTGTCATGAGCGACCACTGGCAAATACAGTAACCTGTCTTGTGTGACATCTGTCATGAGCGACCACTAGCAAATACAGTAACCTGTCTTGTGTGACCTCTGTCATGAGCGACCACTGGCAAATACAGTAACCTGTCTTGTGTGACATCTGTCATGAGCGACCACTAGCAAATACAGTAACCTGTCTTGTGTGACATCTGTCATGAGCGACCACTAGCAAATACAGTAACCTGTCTTGTGTGACCTCTGTCATGAGCGACCACTGGCAAATACAGTAACCTGTCTTGTGTGACCTCTGTCATGAGCGACCACTAGCAAATACAGTAACCTGTCTTGTGTGACCTCTGTCATGAGCGACCACTAGCAAATACGGTAACCTGTCTTGTTTGACCTCTGTCATGAGCGACCACAAGCAAATACAGAAACCTGTCTTGTGTGACCTCTGTCATGAGCGATCACTAGCAAATACAGTAACCTGTCTTGTGTGAACTCTGTCATGAATGACCACTAGCAAATACATTAACCTGTCTTGTGTGACCTCTGTCATGAATGACCACTAGCAAATACAGTAACCTGTCTTGTGTGACCTCTGTCATGAATGACCACTAGCAAATACAGTAACCTGTCACGTGTGACCTCTGTCATGAGTGACCACTCATCCTAAGCAACCATTTTCATAGCGACGGGTCATTTCTGATTAAAATGTATCCACAATGAACGACCACTTAACTAACAAACACAACCAGCGACCACATAAACTGTTCACGTGATCATTGTTTTCACCTGTTAGCAGCAACCGGATCTGGTGCTGAAGTGAGACATGTGTTGGTGGAGCAGTCTTTACAACGTTCACTCAACGTTAAATAGTACTCTTTTAATATCACTAAAACAACAGCATGATATTCTTTAGAATGGTGTAATTATTCAAATGGGTCATATTTTTATTTGGTGACCTATCCACAATTTAATAAAAAAATGCACGCCGAAAATGACGTGTCAATGGTATACACTGCAGATGTTGCTGACAAAGATTGCAGCAAATCGAAAACCCGCTCTTGTAAACATATTTGGATACTCATGTTTTCTTGTCAATTAGAAAATATATTATGATCTGTTTGAAGACTGACACCATTGTAAAGAATACTATGTTGTCATTTTAGTGATGTTAAATACGTATTATTTAACGCTGAATGAATGACACAACGAATGCTTGAATGATGACATGTCGCAGTTTAACATCATTTCCTGTCACTACTGACAGGTGAAAACCACAAATGCGTGAACAATTTGTGTGATCGCAGATCGTGTTTGTCAGGTAGCCATTCATTTTATTTATTTATACATTTTATTCAGAAACAATCCGTGACTACGAAAACAGTCATTCAAGACAAGTGGTCGCTCATGATGGGTTTGACTGTATGGGATACCCATTACCTCTGTCATTGTATTTAGTAGTATTGTGGATGTATCACAGAAATTATGTTATGACAAGTATCTGTGTGACAGACATTTTGCAAATCTTTGCTTTATCATTTCGTTCGATAATTTCACTATGAATTAATTTATTTATATGCCATAGCCTTTTTAATTGGTATATTGTGTTATTACCTTTTTCTCTTCAATGAATTTTACTGAAATTTACTGAAATTCGATATGTGATTTATTTATCTCTCAGTATGATTTTATGTTTTAGATTTATGTCGAACTTGTAAACACCCATGATGGGGCATTAGCCCCTAATTTGTTGGTGTATAAAAATAGTCTAGTATTACTAGATGGTCCAACAAAGCTGCAACGTGTGGACATCATATGCAGATCCATCCTAAATCTCCTCAGGTGAAATAACTCAGCCCAAGTAACTGATTTTTTTGTCATTTGGACCAAATTGGGGGTCAATCTAAACCTGTCATGAACAGGAATGAATGGGAGCTAATCAAACCAAATGCAGCTTGAAGTGTAGTGGCAGCACCCAGTGGTTAAAGTGGCCAAGTTTGACAAATTATTTAAAACATACACTGGCTCCAAGTACATCAAATCATGGTAACAAATCGTCTAAGTGGTATGTTCGTATGTTTGGGAAATGGTTGTTCAGCTATATGTAATTGAGAACATGTATCCATGACTATACATGTACGTATATCCGCCCAGACAACCTAGTGCCAACAATTTATATAAATGCTGAGTGGATATCCTTACAACTCTCCAATGCACGGTAACGGAATATCTGTGACAAATTGTACAAAAGAAAACATTTGGAATTTTGAACACGAAGAAGCTAATTTGTAATTAATTCAGAACAACAGATGACAGACAGTTCTTGTCATTGCTCTGAATGGTTGTGTGATCAGAGTTGGTGAATTGCAAAGTGAAGGAGGAGGAAGTGAAACTACAGGCACAACAACAGAAGCAGAAAGAGCTGGAGCAACAACAGCAGCAACAACAACAACAACAACAGAAACAGCAGCAACAACAGAAGCAGCAGCAGCAACAACAGCAGGAACTGCATGCAGTATGTGTTTGTAAACATGTATGAGGCTAGGTTTTTCTGATGTATAATATTTGCACTACAACGTTACATTCCCATTGAAACACTCCCACCTTTCACATGTTTCACATGTACTAAAAACCGTGTATTAAAAACAGATGTACTGTGCATTTGTAAATTTACACATGTTAACCAGGTATACTTGATCAGTTCATGGGCTTGTTTGAGTAAACGTTCTATACTCCTGTTAAAAAGAATTTTATTTATTTTAATAAATAAATTAAATTTTAGTTTATTTTTTACATTTAACATAACTTATTTTATTCTTTGTTTATTAAAGTTATTTAATAAATTTAGTGTAGCTTATTTTAGTCTGACTCTAGAAGTATTTATTAACTCTTATCTTCATTTATCTTTTATATTTTGTTCAGCAATGTTTTTCAGCAAAGTGTAAAAGAAAATATTATAATTATGGAGTTCTAATGGTTTGCTGTGTATTTCTTTCAGTCTTCCACGTCAGTGACTGGTGACAGCAAAGGTGAGTGTCCTTTGTGTGCTCATAAAATGGTCTTCACACAATAGGTTCTACCCAGGAGTAGCTCGTTTCCACTCACTAGGAGTGCACTTGTTTAGATGCAGTGAATTGTGGCATTGAACATTGACCAAAAGCTGAGCCAAAGGTGCAACAGACTGGTGGCATCACTCGGCATGTGACATTGGCCATGCACCATTAGCGCTCATATGTCGGAAACCATTGAAGATAATTTTATTTCTAATTTTGCATAGACATTTCTTTAGAGTAGTGTCACTGCACATTTGTTTAAACTCATTTTAAAGCCTCCTAGGGTCCTTTTGACCACAAAAGCTAGTAAATTTTCAGAGTTATTTCTCATAAACTGCTATGTAACCTTTTCTCTCTTTGCGTAGTCGTATCTTTTCATATTGTCACTGTACACAAGAAATGTATAGTTGACTGGTTTTGTGTAAGTCCATCTCAAGGCCTCCAAAAAACTAAATTTAATGTTATAATTGACCTGTTTCTGCGTGGACTTGCAACTGAACACTGCAGACCCTCCTGTTTCATCTGTATAATCACCAACTAGACACCAACCCTCCCCACCCAACCAGTCAAGTTGGACATTCCCTGTCTACTTTTGTTGCACAAACACCTTGACTAATTGTGGTAGTGGCTGTATCAATAGCCCTGTACATCTTGTTAAACTGTAGAGTTGGCTACCTGCAAGTTTTAATATATATCTTGGATTATCTTTTCTATAAATGTCACCCACCCCACCCCCCACGCAACACCACCCACTACTTGTGACCGACCAAGCTTGACAATACTCTAGCCACGTACATACATGGCTATTACAGAATGCTGAGCTACAGTGAGAAGAAGAAGAAGGTTGTGTTTATTTTTATGTTTGTTTGGTTATCTTTAAAATGATTTGACTCTGGCATCTACTGGTTAAAAATATTGTCACCTGTAGATGACAAATATACAACATTAATATTCTGGATATATTTATGTATTGTCTGTGTAGAGATGTATCCCCAGTACCCATATATTGTATGTGTAGAGGTGTATCCTCAGTACCCATGTCTTGTCTGTATAGAGGTGTATCCCCAGTACCCATGTATTGTCTGTGTAGAGATGTATCCCCAGTACCCATGTCTTGTCTGTGTAGAGGTGTATCCCCAGTACCCATATATTGTATGTGTAGAGGTGTATCCTCAGTACCCATGTCTTGTCTGTGTAGAGATGTATCCTCAGTACCCATGTCTTGTCTGTATAGAGGTGTATCCTCAGTACCCATGTCTTGTCTGTGTAGAGGTGTATCCCCAGTACCCATGTCTTGTCTGTGTAGAGGTGTATCCTCAGTACCCATGTCCTGTCTGTGTAGAGGTGTATCCTCAGTACCCATGTCTTGTCTGTGTAGAGGTGTATCCTCAGTACCCATGTCTTGTCTGTGTAGAGGTGTATCCTCAGTACCCATGTCTTGTCTGTGTAGAGGTGTATCCTCAGTACCCATGTCTTGTCTGTGTAGAGGTGTATCCTCAGTACCCATGTCTTGTCTGTGTAGAGGTGTATCCTCAGTACCCATGTCTTGTCTGTGTAGAGGTGTATCCTCAGTACCCATGTCTTGTCTGTGTAGAGGTGTATCCTCAGTACCCATGTCTTGTCTGTGTAGAGGTGTATCCCCAGTACCCATGTCTTGTCTGTGTAGAGGTGTATCCCCAGTACCCATGTCTTGTCTGTGTAGAGGTGTATCCCCAGTACCCATGTCTTGTCTGTGTAGAGGTGTATCCCCAGTACCCATGTCTTGTCTGTGTAGAGGTGTATCCCCAGTACCCATGTCTTGTCTGTGTAGAGGTGTATCCCCAGTACCCATGTCTTGTCTGTGTAGAGGTGTATCCCCAGTACCCATGTCTTGTCTGTGTAGAGGTGTATCCCCAGTACCCATGTCTTGTCTGTGTAGAGGTGTATCCCCAGTACCCATGTCTTGTCTGTGTAGAGGTGTATCCCCAGTACCCATGTCTTGTCTGTGTAGAGGTGTATCCCCAGTACCCATGTCTTGTCTGTGTAGAGGTGTATCCTCAGTACCCATGTCTTGTCTGTGTAGAGGTGTATCCTCAGTACCCATGTCTTGTCTGTGTAGAGGTGTATCCTCAGTTCCCATGTCTTGTCTGTGTAGAGGTGTATCCTCAGTACCCATGTCTTGTCTGTGTAGAGGTGTATCCTCAGTACCCATGTCTTGTCTGTGTAGAGGTGTATCCTCAGTACCCATGTCTTGTCTGTGTAGAGGTGTATCCTCAGTACCCATGTCTTGACTGTGTAGAGGTGTATCCTCAGTACCCATGTCTTGTCTGTGTAGAGGTGTATCCTCAGTACCCATGTCTTGTCTGTGTAGAGGTGTATCCTCAGTACCCATGTCTTGTCTGTGTAGAGGTGTATCCTCAGTACCCATGTCGTGTCTGTGTAGAGGTGTATCCTCAGTACCCATGTCTTGTCTGTGTAGAGGTGTATCCTCAGTACCCATGTCTTGTCTGTGTAGAGGTGTATCCTCAGTACCCATGTCTTGTCTGTGTAGAGGTGTATCCTCAGTACCCATGTCTTGTCTGTGTAGAGGTGTATCCTCAGTACCCATGTCTTGTCTGTGTAGAGGTGTATCCTCAGTACCCATGTCTTGTCTGTGTAGAGGTGTATCCTCAGTACCCATGTCTTGTCTGTGTAGAGGTGCTGTGTGCGCCAGAGGATGCCTTTGAGGTCTACCAGACACTGCAGACTCGACTGTCAGAGGTGGAACAACAGGAAACAGCCATCACTGGCAACGTACAGGTAGACTTCTCCCCTGTATAACAGCCCATATAATGTATAACTGTGAACATAAAGAAGGTAATCTATTATCAAAATAATCCTCTATTTAGTTTTTTACCCGTTATATTCACACAAGCCAAACCCACCCAAACATATTAGCGTTCTGTATGAGAGGTGCTCTTTGTAGAGTACATGACAATGTAATTGTGAAACACATTCAACATGAAGAACTAACAGATTGGCAATGCTCTGCATGTATATCGGGTCACTGTTACTGTTCAACTTGTCACAGGTTTTTTCAAACTGCCCCACCCATGTTTTGAGTTAGGAAAATAGCATTTACGGGACCGAGTTATCTGACTGGAGAAGAAATTTGCCAACATGTTTGCAGTGTCAGCAATATTGAAGAAAGTGCGTCAGACTTTAATCAATGCTTCACTTCAACAATCATTGTTGTCATGGAAGTTGACCGGTCAAGCCTATTTTGTAAACAAGCTACGAGATGGGTCCTATGCTTTGTATCTGCTATTCTTGCATGAAGTCAGTGTGCTCAGTTAGGACATAATACGACAATCTTGTAGTTGTATTATTATGGCATTTGTAAGTGTTGTAACTTGGAGAACCATCCTGTTGTTCACTTGTTTTGACAGAGGCAACGAGGCTAACCGATGGGTTAGCACAGACACTTGTACATATAGTCCTGGGCCTGTGTTTAAGAAGTACTCAGGACTTAAGCAAGTTTCAATGTTAATTTGAGTAATATACACATATAGCTTAAAAATTCCAGCAAGTGGAATTTTCAAAAATCAAGCATAACTTGAAACATGCTGAGGCCTAAGTGGTTAATACAATTTTTTTATTTGATTAAAAATTAAATAAAAGCTGATGAAAATAACTACACATAGGCTAAGTGATGTTGGCCTTTGTTGCAGTTGAAGCGCTACAGATTTGACCTGCAGAAAGCAATCAACACACCAGTGAATGCGATTGCAGCAACCAGCGGCTCTCACCTCACAGACAAGTTGCAGCGCATCATCGCCCTTCTCTCTGGCCACCAGGTGGACGTTGGGGGCAAGAGGGTGTCTGCTGCTGACCATCCAGTGGCCGTTGCCTTTTGCAGTAACCTCTTCGCTAGCAAGATTGTTGTGAGTCATCTTTATAGGCTTTGATGGCCGTCCAGTAGTGTATCATCTTTATGATTTTTACTATTACATACCAGGTACTTTCATCAGAAAATAGAACAGTTTATAATAGGAAGTTTCCTGTCTTGAACCAGTCAAACACCATTATGGGTAATTTTTCACAGGAAATTTGCTAAAGTAGTTATATAGAATTTTGAAAAATTGGAACCTGTTGGACATGAAGGGACACTGCAGTTGACACACTCTATTTGGGCAGCATTACCAGTAAAGTTTGTTTTGATGTTGATGCAATGTTGCAATTTTATGAACAAACAAAGATTTAGGCACAGTAGAAGTTACCTTATTATTATTCATGCAAAATGTCTGATTACACAACTAATGATTTCATTAGTTTCATTGAAATCATTAGTTGTGTAATCAGAAATTGTGTTTGAATAATATACTTCCAACTTGCTAAACATTTTCACGGACTTAATAATAATATAAATGTCAGATGGTTGCAATACATGTTATTATAACTGCACTTAATTGCTGCCTCCAGAAACAAGGAGATGAGCAGATATCATCGAACCATGAGTCAGCATTCCCGGTGGCGGCGGTGGCCATAGGAGTGTGGTGTGAGTGTCCGGCAGTGGGGGAGCTTCTGCTGGCTCACTTTCATCGCAGGTGTCCCTACCTTGTCCCCTACCATGTTCCTAAGAAGGAAGGGCAGACCAGTGAACAGTACTACAGGTGGGTGACAAATTCATGTCATAATCTATGACGTTTTATGATTGTTGCATTACTTGCCTTACTTACTTATGTCGAGTTAACGTGATGTTGTTATAAAGTTACTGTAGCAACATGATGAGCTGTTTATACAGGTTTCTCTCTTTGTCGTTGTGGCAGCCAGACAGGTTTCTCTCTGTCGTTGTGGCAGCCAGACAGGTTTCTCTCTGTCGTTGTGGCAGCCAGACAGGTTTCTCTCTTTGTCGTTGTGGCAGCCAGACAGGTTTCTCTCTGTCGTTGTGGCAGCCAGACAGGTTTCTCTCTGTCGTTGTGGCAGCCAGACAGGTTTCTCTCTGTCGTTGTGGCAGCCAGACAGGTTTCTCTCTTTGTCGTTGTGGCAGCCAGACAGGTTTCTCTCTTTGTCGTTGTGGCAGCCAGACACAGGTTTCTCTCTGTCGTTGTGGCAACCAGACACAGGTTTCTCTGTTGGTGTGGCAGCTAGACACAGGTTTCTCTCTGTTGTTGTGGCAGCTAGATACAGGTTTCTCTCTGTCGTTGTGGCAGCCAGACAAGTCCCACTCAGATATGTGTCCCTCTCAATGGTGTCCCTCATGTCTCTCTCAAGGATAACCAGTTTGCTGTTTCATGGTGACACATCGTGAAATGCCAGACATAGTTATTGCTGCCCTACGGTGGTCCCACGGTGGTGGAAGTGTGTGGTAGCCCGCTGTACAGCTACTGGTTAGTGATGTGATCATGTCAGAACACATTGTATATCTCACATAGTGGAATAGGGTAGAAGCTATCAAGTATTTTCTCAAATGTTTGTGTCAGTCTCCAATATTCACAGTTATACATGAGGACTGATTCAGCTGTGGTTTACTTTGGTGTTTCTATATATGGTGTACACACAAACGCTGTTATCCAGTGCATAAACAGCTGCCCAATCCCTGGCTTTTCTAAATTAATTGAATATGATGTTGAGAATTGGTGTATTAGCCAAGATATTTGAAATCATCTACTTTCTTTTATTGCTAACTCACAGCAGAGTAAGTACATCTCCTCCCACTTACTAATGTCCACTCGGCTCTGTGTTCATTCCAGTCCCATGACAGTTGACTTCTAGACAGTTTTATTTGCCACTTTGGACGTACACATTTGATATCAAACTGGAATATGTCTTGTGTTTGAGTCACATACATACAATACAGTTTGAGAGTTAAAGCAGAAGCTGTGGCTCTAAATTATGTTATCTCATGTAAAAACAACAGTTACCAAAGCAGTATTGAACACAACAACAATAGGGACAAGTTGGTTTAATGTTACTTTCTGGAAAATACATATAAATGAGGGTTCCATGAATTTTAAGTATAACAATTGTTCTCGTGTGTATGACTGGGACTCTGTGTATGCTCTTCAATCTGTTATTTTAAGCAATTTATTTAGCAACTAGTAGTATCACACATAAACATTTATGCTGAATTGTTTCACAGTGGAAACATACATTCATAAGATTTTGTGCAGTAGTATTTATGTGTGAGAAATGCATTTTTTTGGATGACAGCTCAAAATTATACGTGTATCTCATATGTTGAATAAGTAATCATTGAGTGTTTCGCTGTATAGATCGATCGGCTACAAACACGACGACGGCGAAGTGGAGAAACAGGACAAGTTCCTCAAGCGGATGTCTGGTATGATGCGCCTCTATGCCGCCATTATCATATCAACGCCACCTGGTGTGAGACGGCAGCACAGCAGCCACCCACATGGCCTTGAGCACGGTTGGGCGTGGTTGACACGTGTCACAAACATGCAGCCATGGCCTGACATCACAGCAACGCTACTCTTTGACTTCCTCGAAGTGACAGGTCACGCATTCGTGAAGACATATGGACAACAGTTCAACAAACTCCTCCAGGTGATCGTCACTGAGTTTGTGCCAAAGCTGCACCAGGTGTCGCCAGCAGGCGCAGGCGGACCTGTCGCCCGACTAGAGAGTTTCCTGGAGAAGTGCATCAAGTTACGCCACATTCAACCACCACAGGGACTCCTGCCTGCGCATTTCTGGCAGACATAATGCACTGAGTTTCTGGCAGACATAATGCACTGAGCATTCATCCCTCCTTTCTCTCTTCATCAGTCTCTCATTATAGGAAGGGTTTCAGTGCAAAACACAAAATAGCCATGTTGTTTGTTTTCAGAAAAACTCACTTGAGCATTTCACTCTCAAAGTGGAAACTGGGACATATGAGCTTCCAAAAACAAAGAGAATCATAGCAGGGCTGAAATATTTATTGCAGAAAAGGTGATGTAAATCAAACATTTGATCAAAACTGTGTATTTTGGTCAAAATTCAATACATGTACGTGTATATCCATTCACTGGCACCATCACTGCACGTGGTGGATATAATGGGCAAAGCAATATTGTTTGGGTGAAAGATGTCATATTTTTGTAAAAACAATGGTGTTTATCACATTTTCAATACACTCTTGTTGACATAATTTAACACTGATATATTGTGCTTTGCCATAAATAATATATTACGGTAGGCCAACATATGGTTGAACAAACATCTAGTCGCTGTTCAGATAACATTTCAAGGGAAACAAAATGTACCTTTCTAGTGTGCAAATAGTTGTTGTTTTAGTTTGTTTAAGAAAAAAAAACATGTTTTGCTCTAAAACCCTTCCTATGTCACAGTTTCCTTCCCTCAGATAACAGCTTCCAATGAAATTATACTTGTAATTTGCTGTAGTGATATGGTTTATATATGCTAAATAAAAATACCTCTCAAATATATGAAGTTACAGTACTCATATTAGATATTATAATGAAATAAAACATTAGCGGTCTTTTTCTAGAAAGGCTACATATTTATTGAGACAAACTATGTACAATAGTTCCCAGAGCCTGAGAACCTTTATTTGGGTATTTTAATTTAGAGGGTCAACTGCAGACAACCTACATTATTTAGAATGGTACACTGGAAATGTCACAGAGGGCTTTTAGCTGTGAAAATGTGGGCACATCATGCCCCAGTTAATGCATTAGGTCAATCTACTCACAAACCTTTGTTCATCCGCTCATTGCACATGTTCTACTAAAGTAGGTGTTAAATTAGTTGACAAAAGGTGGCAATGACCAACTTTTTGTTTATTATCATTTATCAAATTAGTCGCAATACATGCATATACTAATTACACACGCACGCACGCTCGCACACAAACACACATTCACCCCATCCACACATGCAGACCCGTACACCCACACATACTAACCTGTCCATTTTCTATATTAATTAATAAAGAGGTTATTCTCTATAACGTATTGCAATAATTGAATAAATAACCTGGTATTCTTGCGGCAGCATATATATATATATATATATACCAGTTTTGAATTGAATTGAACTTTATTTCGGTCACAACAACAACATACAAACATAAGCATAAACATAATTATTAAATGTAACCGTGGAGATCCAAGCATACACGCACACACACACTCATTGAAGTAGAACGGAAATCTTACATAAATGTGTAAACCTGATTTTGTGTAGGCCCTATTTGTTTTGTTTACGTGAACGTACCAATGCCACCAAACATAATAAACCCTACAAATATGCAGTACAAGTTCAGTTTGTTGACCCTATTGCCCCCTGAACTTGTACCACTATCGTGGACACGTCGGAGCGCCATCTGACGAATGAGAAATAGCACGAGCACCTGTCATTCAATGAAAACTAGGGCAAGCGTAAACGGCAAGTCCACAGTCTAAAGATTAACAGTGGGAGGCGTTTGTCCGTGGTCTCCGTTCTACGCCAGCTGTTCCACGCGTTCCCAGCAAGATGACGGAAGAGTTAAATAAACCGAACTTTCAGGGAAAGTGGGATCACATTCGTAGCGAGAATTTCGAAGACTTCATGCGCGAAAACGGTGAGTAAATTACGAACCACCAACGGCAACGCGTGTTGACTCGTCCGGGAAGAACAATTATGTTGTTATTCGCTGGCAGTCGTCACTAGACAGGCGGGTTTCGTTCAAGAACGTTCGCGTCCTCAGTGACAGTTCATTGCACCTTGTGCCAATGTTGACGTGTTGTATTATATACTATATACAAGGTTTCCCTAGTCTAATCGATCAGTTGTATACTTTTTTCAGTTCATTTAACAGAGAATTTATTAATTTTCCAGACACCGTAATTTCACAATACACGCCCCTTTCTAAGGTCTGAAACGGTGTGGTGGTCGCAGATTCAGTCGGGGCCAGATTCGACAAAATGCATACCTCGCAAATGCATGCCTCAATGCGTTTAAAGTGCCGGCTTTTAACAGCTCTGACGTAACGTTGGTGACATACCTTACACCCAGACCAGTTTCCTAAAAATGCATGCATTTAAAAAAAAATATTGCAAATAATAATCATATTGGAATACTTGATGTATTATTAACAGAAACTATGTTAGTAACAATGCAGAATCCTGACCCGCTACCATTGTGGTCCCACATTCGATAGATTTGTGCCAAATCTGTGACCACGACACCAGGCCTGACTACCTTATGGTTATAGACTAGTTCAGAGAACCTACCCTCGATAGCCTGGTCGGGTTCACAAGTGATGACTAAGTGTGCTATCCATGGCAGATCTCCTGCATTGTATGTGACACAAATAATAATTTTCTTCACTTTACCAACTATGACAATGATGCTGACACTTGTCCAACCAGCTCCGGTTCCAGGATAACCCTTGAGTTCCTGGAATCCCAATATAATTACCCTTTCGACCATTCATGCACACTCTGACTAGTTATTAACTACATATACTTGCCATCGGAACATTCTGACTTAGTTGATATTATTGGGTAAGCATACATATACTTTATAATAACTTTATTGTTATATATATATATATAATGTACATATTTAGTTGCTCAACAGCAGTAATGTAATAATATAACTAAGTACATTACATAATGTAACAAAAAACATCTACAGTTTCGAAAAACAGTCAACCAGGGCAGGCAATGTTGCTATATTCCGGTGTCTTTTTGACCATATAATTGCTATAAAAATTATTTACACTGAAGTCCGTAGACTTTTGTCTGAGCTAAATTTGAATTTACATGTCACATATGTCATGGAATCATAGATTTCCACCAAGTTGGCAATTTGTAGATGTTAAATAAAAAATTCCTCTTTTATTCAGGTGCCAACTTTGTGGTTCGTAAGATGGCGTCACACTCGAACCCGTCCGTGGACATCACTCAGGATGGGGAGAAGTTCCACATCAAGTTGCACAGTTTGTTTGTCACCAGGGAAAGCAATTTTACTGTGGGGGATGAATATGAAGAAACACAACACAATGGCGCTGTCATGAAGGTCAGAATCAGGGCAAGAGTTCAAACTGAGGCAACTTTTTTTGCAAACTGGATAAATGAAATCTGAAAAAAATTGTTTATACTTCTAACATTTCTTTTGTTTTCTGATAATTAACGTGATGCAATTCATAATCATAGGCCTAAACAATTGCGAACACCACTTCAAACATTTGTGTTAGGCATCTGCTGGAAAATCATATTTCTTTGAATAATATTTTTTAAATATTTATTATGACACCTATTTATATATAACATTGTTTTGCTTTAAAAAATACTTAAAATTAGCTTCTAGTGAGTGTTACCAAATATCAATACTATTACATATACCCAGGGTACCACCACATAGCCAAAAGATGATATTCTTGCTTTCATAATAACTACTCTACTACAAATAATAGCATGTTTTCGGAAATGCACATTTGCACACTTTCCACAAACTATACCAAACATGCAAACACTAAAAAAAAATAGGAAATCAAAACATGTTATCCTTGAACTCATTTTATATTACATCCTGCTATCTATTTCCATGTCCACCAAGTAACAAAATTACACACAAATTATGAATCTTATTTTATGCTGTGAAACTTGCCTTTTTAGAATATGCTTATTTTGTTGCACTGCCGAGATGTGACACCAGTCACACCACTGTTCTGGATGTATTTGTATGTACACATGAAGTAACCCAGCAAACAAGGAACCATTTCTGAACCATTTGGCACGTGTCATACTGGTTCATAATTGGTACCGCTCCACCAGTAGATGTTTTCATGTGTATTCACATGAATACACGTGTTCTGCCTGTTGTCACAAGTTTGACACGAGTCGTACTGGGTCAGAACTGGTACGGTTTCACTGGTATGTGTCATCATGTGAAAAACTCGATTTCACGGTAAACACGTGTTGATACACCAAATTTGTTCACATAATCCAGTGAATTCACATATGGAAACACATGAATTTAACCAGTTGAACTCGTGAATTTACTTACAGAACAAGTGAAATCACGGGTCGTTGTTTGCTGGGAATATGTGTCAAAAACATAGTCACTGTTCTGGATGTATTTGTATATATACAGGTGTATTTTAATGTATACAAAGTAATGTGGGTTTGCATAGCTTGGATAAACCAATCAGTAGTCTTCAATGTAGTTAATTCTTATTGTGCTCACATATTTTATCCATATCAGTGGAAGGCAGAGATGTTATTACCGTAATATTAATCATTTGTTTTCCTATATTTAGATCAAGCCATCATGGGAAGATGAAAAGTTGGTGCTGACCTATGAACCTAAGGTTGAAGGGTCAGCGAAACCCCAGAAACACATCCGGGAACTGGACAGTGAGGGAAACCAAATGACCTTGGTAAGATGTGAAGTATTATTTTGTTGAGCTGTACGAAATGTAGGCCGTGTCAAAAAAAATTGTTTTTACGGGCCATTGAGTATCATAAAACAATATTTTGTAGTAACAAGTACTTTATATAAAAAAAAGTTGGAAATGAAATGTATACCAATAAGGAGTACTTTGGCACCCAACCAATGTTCTTATGTAGCCTGCTTGTGTATCTTTCAGACAATGGCGGTGGGAGGTGTGGTTGCAAAACGATTCTTCAAACGAACTTCATGAGTGGTGATCGTCAGATTTACTAATACTATGGTAATCACGACCACTGGCTGAATGTCGGTTACTAAGACGGCGAGGACAGATGCTGCATACAGTTGCCATGGTGATATCATGCTGCATACAGTCGCCATGGCAATGTCATCTTCTGGAGATGTTTTGGGTATAGATAAATGACAATAGTGCATGCTGAATAAGTTGATGACGTAAATGATGATGCAGAGGATAGATTGACAATATTAGCACTCTCCTGGCTGCAGGGTGAACTAAATTATAACCAACCACTGAAATTTCAATATTAACATAAGTACATTTCTGGGTTTGAACGATATTAGTGATGAATTCACAGATGAATTAACCTAAAAACTAAAGAAGTATTTTGTAACATATCTGGTACATTACATTTTATTGTATGGGAAACAGCTGACCACCATTGTTAAAAGGTTTAAGGTGAAGACGACAGTTTGGAGGTTTCTAATTTTGTATTAAGCCTGCAGCTGGAGTAGTTGGCTTTTCCAGTGACGGTGAAGGTGATTACAACTGGGGGAAATGGTCGCACTGTGTTGACTTTTAGTTGTGACGCAACATGACTGGGCACTGCAGTGTGTTGTGTATTATTATGATTTACATTTGCTGTCCTTCAATAAGAACACATTTGATAGTCTTGTTAAGTGTGGTAATAGATTATTTTGTATATCGTTTCAGCATTGCATTATTTGCTAATGTCTGTTTTTATACTGTGAGCAGTGTGATCCAACAAGGTTTCTGCCACTAGAGCTCTTGCCAATAGGAGGTAGATTTCACATCTTCCTGTTTTAATAACCCTTTTTAAAGTATCCAGGATATTTTGTAGTTCAGTGCTTCACAGGGTTTGGTTGCTATAATTATGGCTATTGGAAATGCCTGAATGTGTTGCTCTTTTGAGACAATTTACAAAGGTTTAATTATTATAGGAGCTGTGGTTTCTGGACCAAAATAATAAAGACTTATAGTATCGAATGTATAATTCTGTGCATATGTTGTTGTAGGTGTAGACAGTCGCTATTGCGATCCATTCATTTGTAGTTAATCTCAATCATGGACACAATATTTATTCTTAATCTTTAAACAATTGTTTTGAAAGTAGATTGGAAACATAGTATTACAAAAGATATACAATAATTGTGATTAGTCAAAAGCATGGTTGTAAAATGCATTCTGAGGTTTGTCAGAGATTGGATAAGCCTTTTCTTTGGATGTGTAAAACTACGAAGAAGTAGGAACTGTGTTAAATAATTTTTTGTGAAATTACTGAGATGGTAGTTCACCATGGTTTACATCAAATGTTGTTATTGCATGCATGAGGTGCAGATTATTGCTAATTTGATATTAGTTGTGCAGTAAGAATTGGGAATCTTGCACAGCTTCAAAAATCACCACAAGTAGTGTTTTAAAAGATGGATTTAAGGGAACTAAAGATGCCCCTCCTGTTTCCAAATACCATTCCTTCCCATAAATGCTATATTCTGCTTTGTTATTTATGTTGCTTGAATTTTACAAAAGAGTATTGCATGTTGATGTTCATGGCACGTAAGTCATTGCTATGTGATGTGGCTCTAGTTTGAGCTGTGTTCCTAGGACGTCTTTCACTAGGTGCAGTATTTGTAGTGCGTGTGCTTTGACGAAATGCTTCTGGGAGATGCTCTTCTTTGTTGTATTTCTTTTAATTTCTCTAGTACATCACAGGCTGCAACTGTTCAGAACCTCAACATAAATTTCAGAGTTGCAGAAAACTACTCATTCATGACAGTGTGAATTTTTACAAACAATGCCAGTTTGATCAGTGCATTTTGGAATTGTGTTTTGCAAATGTTTGTAAATGTGTCTTGAACATGTGTGCCGTACATAATTTGTTGTGGTTTGTCTCAGTTGACTTGGCCACCCTAACTTTGCCCAAACACTATTTATGCAGATGACACCAAAATGATAGAATTGAAATGTGGCCCTTTTACCTGTTGATTGGTCATAACTTTGTACCCCCAGAAGTTCATACAGCCAACTGTACAATGATATGTGAACTGTTGCAGTGTGTCATGAACATCTTCAACTGTTCTGCTACAAATGTGGGATATAATAAACTGTAAACTACTATCATCTTGTCTTCCATCTGTACAGTGTTCTTTGTGAAGAAACAAGAGGGGTGCCGGTCTGTTTCACAAAGATGAGCTCATAATCCACCATTAACTATTGTTGTCACTGTCCTGGTAACACACATGTAAGGGGTTCTCTGGTGCGTCCAGTTCTCAAAGTGCAAGATCACCATACCAAGATCATCATTTTAGAAGAGAACTTGACTGTCATAACTGGAATAATTTAATTACTTAATCGTCATAATTAGAATCTCGTGTATTTTTCATGATTGTTTGGTACTGTTTACAAAAAATATTCTGATGTCAAGCAATACATTTGCCAGTTAGTAGAAACATGAAAATCAGAAATGGTTTGCACAAAGCTTTATAACCATTTGAAATTCAGCTGCAAAGGAAGAATTGAAACCATCAACTCAAAACCATGAGAAAAATCTAGTAGTTTTATTGTTGATCAAAATAGTAGTAATCTGAAGATGAAGCGACTAACTACAGTGAGACGAAGAGTTTGTCCATTTATTGCCCGTCGTCTCAAACAATAGCAGTGTCAACATACAACAGATAAAGCACGCTCTGGCGGTTCCCAATGAAATTGTAAAGAACCAATCGATGACGATTTCACCCATGAAAGAAGAATGTCATAAGCATGATGTATTCCGTGAACTACATGTAGCATGCACTGAAAGTTGCATAATTTGGTCACTGGCTAAACTATTAATATGGCAATTTACATAGCAAAAAACAACATCAGATTTTGATAGTTCCAAAAACATACCAGATTTTCCTAGAAAGACTGAAAATCGAAAGGCACAATACAATATATAGAGAAAAACACACATTATGTCTCTTACAAATATATCTGGAAGTCTTGCATTTGATACGTGTATGGTGTGAATTTTGTGTGTAGATGCATGTAAATGGTGTGTACGTGTGCGACACATGTGTTAAGGCTCACGAGTCATAACCTGTCTTTGACGTCACCTGCATCCCTTGCTGCTAAGCAGCCTGGGAACAATTACAGATTGATCCCTTCATTGACATATTGAACAATTCACACATTTACTCGCTTCATCTGTATCAGTCCCATCTGTGCTGATTTGATACATACTGGTACACACTCGAACGTCATACAACATGTCATATTTGTGTAATATTTGTTACATATGTAAATGATACACAACAGCCATGTTGCAGTGTTTCATTCCATGTTACAGTTATGTGACTACACAGCATACTGTTACATACAAGTAACATGAATGGAATTTGTTACATATCTGGCTACTAGGTGCAACAACACATGTTTACCATCGCCATGACTACACTTGCACTTCACCAATCTGAACAGAACGCATGATGTGTACGTAATAAGACTATCAACAAACTAACATGAACAACCGTTCGTGAAAATGTGACTTTGTGGTGTGGAATGAAATGTTTCTAGACTGTGTGTCAGAGACAGTTTACGATGCTAGGCATCGTTGTCATCATATATAGGCCGCAGACCTTGTATATAGTTTTTGTATGACATGCACAGGTTACTTATTACAACTACCACTACTTGAATATAGAGATGCATGAAAGAAAGGCAAGACATTCAGTTCAGATTCACCAGAAATACACATCATTGCGAAATACTTACATCAACACAGATGACAGTCAATTTTGATAAACCTACATATACAAACTGTACAGCGATTTTCATTGATCGACTGAATAACAGCAATGCTGCACTTAATTTATTAGGATTTTTTCATTAACTATACATATTACAATCATGATCTCTCAAGTCTATATTATCGAAAATACATGATTTGGTGCAAACAAATACAATATACCAGGCATTGAAAAATCTACGCATTTTTATTATGCAGCATTACTAATAGATCTCCATATCAGTCGGCCAATGAACAATTGTTGTACATGTCCTAGCAGTCTCGCTCAAGTAAATATGTCACAATGTTACTTACTCTTAGTTTTTATGGCAAATTGCAAAATATAATAAGTGCGCAGCTAGATAGATTGAAGAATGACTAATTGTGATGTGTCAGATATTTGATATACCATGTAACTGTTAGGAAGGTGTCCTTTTTTGTATTTCAATTTTAGAGAACATGACATTTTCACTGACAATCTTTCTACAATGTCATAAGTGTGTTAACTAACAACTATTTACAACACACATTTCAATTAGGTACACTGACTAGCATGCCTTGCCTTACCTTTCACACATCTTCACCGATACATCAACAATAATAATCCCGCTGAAACAATTCACAGCGTCATCAAATCTCTGACGCGTCACTGTGATCCTCCATTTACAGTAATTGTCCCCGACGGTCAACAAGTAAGTATTCAATTGGTTGACTTACAGCGAGTATCAGGCTAGCCACACCAGTGAATATCCAACAGGTTGACAACCAGTGAGTATCAGACCGGTTGACAACCAGCAAGTATCAGACCAGTTGACAACCAGTGAGTTTCAGGCTCGCTGACAGCCCCTGAGTGTCAGACCGGTTGACAACCAGGGAGTATCAGACTGTGTGACAACCAGTGAGTATCAGGCTGGCTGACAGCCCCTGAGTGTCAGACCGGTTGACAACCAGCAAGTATCAGACCAGTTGACAACCAGTGAGTATCAGGCTCGCTGACAGCCCCTGAGTGTCAGACCGGTTGACAACCAGGGAGTATCAGACCAGTTGACAACCAGGGAGTATCAGACCGGTTGACAACCAGGGAGTATCAGACCAGTTGACAACCAGGGAGTATCAGACCGGTTGACAACCAGGGAGTATCAGACCGGTTGACAACCAGGGAGTATCAGACCGGTTGACAACCAGGGAGTATCAGACCAGTTGACAACCAGGGAATATTAGACCAGTTGATAACCAGGAAGTATCAGACTGGTTGACAACCATCAAGTATCAAACTGGTTTACTACCAGAGAGTATCATATATCATTACATGTTCCAACTCCACCCACTTCCACAAAGACCACCTTCAAAAACTAGCATTATAAACAAATATATATACCGAAATATATACATACACTTGAACTACGAAACCTGTCCCACCTAAGCTGTAGCAGCCAATGCAACACGTGCGCATGTGGCCCAAGTTGTAATACAAATATTGTGCTCTGGATCAACATATGTTGATTGACTACAATTTAAGCAAGCTCACTGCTGTCGTTACCATGGTGATTCGGCTCATCATCTTGCGCCTCAATTTCGTCATCTTCATCGTCATCATCATCGGACTCACATTTTTGGGTGCTTTCAAATTCGGCGACTTTTTCCTCGAGGTGTTTGATCTTGCGTTCCTGCGCCTTCACACAATCCTTCAGCAGCTTTACTTCAGAAACGAGTTTCTCAATGTCGAAATCCTGCAACAAACACAGTCATATGACCAAGACAACCAAACTAGTGTCTAATGTGGGATGTCTCAATTGCAGTTTACTCACAAATGACAAATTTTGGTGGTAATGCAATGCTGTAAACTGAATTTATATGACGTGACATCATCACTGCATGAAGGCAATCATGTTCATATAGCTTGTGTTGTCTGTTTAAAATGGCATAATGTCCTGTTTCAAGGTGTCTAAAATGAGATGGTCACCCAGCTGCCTAATCACCTCAGACCTAAAATCACCTCATGAAACTCAGCTTAAGAATCGCTGATCCTGAGTAAATGTTAAATGTTGGACGTTTACTCTGGATCTAACAAGTTGTGGCCTGTTGTCAAATCTTTCTCAACGAGTACAAGGATAACATGTACCCAGTTGACATTATTATCAAACAAGAAATCAGTTGACGTAATTAACAAACGAAACTGGTGACCCTCGAATGTAGAGAAGACTCTAAAATATTTTAATCAAAGAAATAAGGAAAAAACAATCGCCACCACCAACATAAGCCAAGCGTTAACCCAGTCCAGCCCACTATGAGAGTGCTGCTTGGATGCACCATACTGATGACAAGCTGACACCATTCGACACTGCTGACAACACGTACAAAACTGTTTGCAGTCAATATCACACCACTGCCAATCTGTAGGAGACTAAGCATTTAGTATCACACTACTGACAATCTGTACAAACTATCAGCAATCTGTATCACATTGTTGACAACCTATAAAACTCAGCAATCAGTACCATACTGATGAGTCTGGAGAGCTATCAGCAATCAGTACCACCACTGACAACACATATAAAAATGTCAGTAATCAGTACCTCATTGCTAACAGTCTGCAAAGTTATCACCAATCAGTACAACTGCTGACAATATATAAAAACTGTCAGCAATCAGTACATCATTGCTGACAAGCTGTAGAACACTGTCAACAATTAGTACAGTACAACACTGCTGACAATCGATATAACTGTCACAATCAGTACCATACTGCAGACCATGTGCATGAAACTGTCAGCAATAAGTACCATCACACTGCTGACAATCTGAACCATATTGCTAACATGCTGTTATACACTACAGACAATCTATTCCCCATTGATGGCAGGTAGCCAGTTTAACTGCCATGTGGACATGTGACACACTGACTCCGTGTTGACATTTTACCACACCACATGCTTACAAAAAGACACCAGACTATTCCACTCTGCTGACATGCCATCGTTAAAACACCTGAGGAGAGTGGTCACAATTTTCATTTCTATGACGATAGTTCACTATCACCATGAAACATTTTAAAATCAGATATTCAATGTTTAGCTGATGGGAAGTTTTTGTTGAGTCAACAGTGTTCCAGCTAGGTTTTGAAAAGGACGGTGCAGTTAGCAGATGGAGGGCTCGTTTATGTGTGGCTGACATTTTTGAGGGCACATCATTGAAATACGTGTTTTTTTAGTTACCCCCGGTAACTCTGGTATATAGTTAATCTTCATGAAATGGAGCTTGCTACAGTATCATAATGACCAATTATAGCTAGCTAAGTAACTCAGTGTTGCCCAGGGGAAACGCAGTCATATGTATCAGACATCCCAAACCTGGCTCAATTGTATCCAGCCTACCTACATTGGCAACTACTTGTCCCTGACATAGCTGTTACAAAATCATTTCATGTATCGTAGTAACATTACAGTCAAACGAACATTAGTAGCTAACAAAGTGTTTCTATTGGCAACACAAATACTGTAGGGTGTGCGAAACATTGGAGAACCAGCCCATTCCAACTAACATTTTGATGCAAAGTTGTAGCATCTTTTCTGAGGCACTGAGGTCCACATACCTCTTCTTCATTCGCCAATTTGCAATGCATTAAACATACAGAGATGGTTAATTAGAATTACTAACCCATATCCACATTATTCTTCTACATAACAGGGACGAATTTGATGAGCCACTTTCCAGGTGGGACCACTGCTGCATTACTTTTGTTTTACTTGGAAATATCAATTTAACATTCAATAACTGGCTATAGTAGAAACTTAGTAGTCAACTGCAGCACTTGTTTGTGGTTTCATGAACAAATATAAGCTAGTCAACATTAATTATTAATGGCATTACTTGTCAGTTAACATCCAATATATGCGTTACTTTGTAATATTTATTACAATGTATACCACAGAATACAACAGTTCATGTTTTTGTAAATGTTCTATTATATTTAACATTGTAGTATAATTAACTTATTTTGGAGCTTAATGTTTAAGATGAGTACGATGTTTCAATCCTTCAGCTACGGACCTTGTTCACGCACTGGTGTCACGTGTGTTGCCTCAGATTTCAGCTGACGGATCGAAACGTCGTACTCATCTTCGACATTAAGCTCCAAAGTAAGTTAATTATACTATAATAAACCATTCCTGGAGCCACAAACAATATATTCACTATATTTAACATGTATTTGTGAGTTTCCAATTATTGTGTTGATGAAAGAAAACTGGAATTTTAAATTAAATGTGGCATACTGACATATCAAGATTGCACAATAATAACATTAACTTATATAGTACTGTACATGCCAAAAAAAATCAGAGGCAATTTCTCAGTTTTAATACATTGATAATTAATTTTATTTAGCAATGCTTACTCAATTACATATGTACATTTACACATATTATTACTTACAAAACAATTGGGAATTATTCAATAGATTAGTATTTTTTAAATATCTGTTTAAATAGCATAAATATCATTGTTTATTATAGCATAGATAGGCCTTCAAATTACTCCCATTTAGCACTTATTTTATGTGAACAGTTCTTTAAAATGTTCCCAGATCTAGATAAATTACAAAAACATGTTTGTCATTTACAAAAGAAACAGTTTTCTCATATCTGGTACATGTGGATTACTTAAAATTGACCTTCCAGTACTGCGACTCCCTTGCTACAATGTTTTAACTGTTGTAAACTACCTCATCCTGTCAACAACACCAGTTGATTACATCACCCAATAATAGAGCTAACAGAACACACAGCATCTGGGTGGTCTAGCAGGGCGCCTACTTTATTGCCTTGTCCCACATGGAAGTATTTGAGGTGGTTAATTGTATATATTTGTTTCAAGCCAATGGGAAGCCAGCACTGAGCTATTGCACTATCTCAGACAATCTAAAGGACAAACAAAGTTAACTTTTACGTGGCATACACCTAATAGAGTTAATATAAAGTAACAATTTCCACATATACTCAATTTTTTAACGCCAGCGGTTTAACAGATTTTTTTTTTAACACCCAGCCATCCAAATTCTGTGCGCTACCCCATCTTAGACGAAGAATGACGTCACGACGGTGATCGAGGCGCTCTCCACGTAGATTCCATGCATAGGGTTTGGCTGTTGTCATGAAATGGCTGCAACTCGGCAACGCGCGTAACATGCTGATGACGGTAAATATAAAGTTGTCTATTATTGTTATCGCTGAAATCATCCCATCAACTGATGATACATGTCTACATCAAAGCATTTCTCCTCAAAATGGACCGATCAAAGTGCCAAACAGTACGCCCGCAAATCGCCAACGTGAATCCATTGCTTCAATACTACCGGTTTTTTCAACTATTATTGCAACCGTATGCCGAACACGAAGGCATAATTACTAAAGTTTACCATAGATTTAACCACAGATTTAGATATACGTCTATAAGCAGCTGCTAGATGTCACGCCAACTGAACGAACTGTCGAAGTTGTTGACCCTTAAAAGCGTCGCCGGAAGCTGACCGAGATATAGAATGCCGCGCGCTGAATGGCCAAGCCAAATTAACCCTTCACCTATGGCGGCGTCCAGACCATCGTGGATTTTGTTAGAATTTTTGACTTTAAAGCCACATTCTGAGTAAACCGCTGACGTTAAAAAATTGAGTATATGTGGAAATTGTTACTTTGTATAAACTCTATTAGGTGTATGACACGAAGCCGTAGCCTTTTTTTGTCCTTTAACCACACTGGCAACTGCACCAGGCTATTACTAAAGGACAGGGTGCCAATAAAAGGCACAGGGTGCATGTAAATGAAGACAGCGCACAACGCTCTTGGGAAAAGGCCCAACTGGAACACTGGTCAAATGATAGAAAATCTCTCTCTTATCTCAGTCTTAGAAATTTGGCAATGTTTGCATCCCTAAATCGTCACCTATTATTGCAACTTCCATTATTAAAAAAGTTGTTATTAATCTAATATGCCAACAGTGTAAAACATCATGCACAACTGAAACATCGCCTGGCACATATCCTGTCATACCTCCAAGTTAAGTGATGGTTGAGAGAGTGAGGGAGGTTAGTAGTCAAAACAACAACCAAGCTACAACTACAACATGATGTCCACGTGGTGGTCTGTGTCGCAAAACCTAGAAACAACACCAGCTTGCAATTAGTGACGCATGCATGCATTGCGATCAGCTACAGAGCAGTGTACACGCTGTAAGTCCAGTCAACTTAATCAACAACTGTCCTGTCCTGGGAGCATCCATTACTTGCCATATTTCAAATTTCAGCCAGAATGGGAGAATGTTAGGATTGCTTTACTTTCTGGGGTTTTCATTTGGCCAAAAAAGGGGAATCCTTCAGGTTTGTTTATCATACTTTTCAGGTTTAATTTTGACTGAAAAGAGGGAATGGAATGTTTGGGGTTGTTTCATAAGTTTTGCATTAGAAATTGTTTCACAAAAAATCAAAATGTTGTTAATTAAATTTTGCACATTTCAGGAAGTCTGGCAGCCTGGAGTTCACCGTACAGCTTTGTAGCTCAGTCACAAAAGCTGTGTTGTCAACGACTGCCTCTGGTCTTTGAGCCACAATATAAAGAAAGTAACAACACACTGTTGAAATGTCACGTGGTGGGCGGTATGCAACTCAATGTTCTGCAAGTGCCAGATGAATATGGCAAATCCAAGCAACACCCTCTGATTGTTATCATGACACAGCACACCCACTACGCTAGAGAGGGGGGATAGGGCACAACAGGAGAGTGAGAGAAAGATAGAAGCGTTATCTACATCCGTCAAATCTCGCAGTCCTTTTTCTCGTAGAAGGTAACTTTTTCCTCGAGTCCCTTGATTCTCCGTTCGTGACCTTTCACAATGATTTTCAACTTTCGAATGTCGTCCAATACACTCTGCAGGTCGATTCCCTGCAAACCGCACGCAAACGTTCTTGCATTAGTACACAGGGGGTGCCACACACCATGGCAGGAAGACAGCACCACTTGAAAGCGAAACGATGTAGAGGGCACCACTGGCATGAAAGGCGATGTGCATCAACGACACTAAAGACATGGATACTTCATGTGTGGATCGTTGACAGTAGTTGCACTCGATTCTTTTTATATCACTCTGCGTTCATATTATCAATCTGACAGTACAGACTAGTAACATAAATCCTTTAATAAGTTTATTTTATTTTTATTTTATAGCTGGTAAGCAGATCATTTGAAATACTTCTATATGCACAATAATGAAAATGGAAGTTGCTGGATTGCTTAACCTTGTGGTCTGCAATCATTACATCCAACGCCATTGACAACATGTAATTCTACGTGGTGGCAGAATAAGTAAACGGTCAATATGACAAATATATTGCAGTCACAGTTGTCATAATGTCCCACAAGTCCCACTTTCTTTGCCACGTTAGGAAAAATAAACTACAAATCGGTTTTACTGGATGGATTTTCTATTAGATTCCATACAAGTAGCAATCTCAGAATTTAGCAAAATATATGAATATTTCAACTGCGATAAAATCTAATGTAGCCAGTTTGGCAAGATTTCTCACATAAATTGGGGATGACCAATGAGTATAATTTAGTGCAATAATTTCCTAAGAATTTTATTAACCAATTTATACATTTGGCATGAGAATTGCACAAGGGCAGAGATCAGAAAGGTGTTAGGGAAATTAAACCAGAAAGCCAGTCTAAATGATAGAAGGTAGATATTTTAGCACAAACGAACAATGAAGCTGTGTACACCAGTGATAAGTTATATACTTGTTGTGTACTCGCTGAAAGAAAGCAATATCAATGAGGAACCGTGGAACCATTGCTGACAGATGGTAGCACTTAATACAGTTTACACGAAGATGAGGCTGTGACCCTAACAAATTTGCCCTTTTTACAAACACATATCACAACTGACATCAGCAAATCAATCAAAATTATTGCTTTTACTAGAAACGAATCTACTTGGGGGTTAAGATACTTGAAACCAATAGTAAATGTAACACTAATGACGTAACCAACCTTCTCAACGTCATTGCAACATACTGGAGGTGAAATTTACATCATTGTGCAACCATCCAGTTCGGTTGCAATTGGTCGAACAGGATATACATGATTATAAACACAGAACTCTGCACTGGACCATTCCTTTTGAGACATTTAGTGATCATAACACACTTTATACAGAAAAAACAATTGGTCTCATTTTGGATGCCTACAACTAAACATTTGAGGTAAGTGGAGACATCTGGTAGTTAGTCAGCACGGTTGCCTATTTTCTTGAATCAAGGATAACCTGAGCAGATGATGACGTCTACCCTTGCCACTACACTCACCGGGGGAAGGACAACTGCAGGGGTGGCTTGTTCTGCAGGGGCTGCAGCAGCAGCAGAAGGGGTTTTAGCCGCCAGTGCATTTTTCACGGGGGCAGCTGGCTCGCTGTTGGCCTGAGCTGGCTTCGGGTCAGGTTTCTTGATCGCCTTTGCCAGTGCATTTGGTCGCTTCGACATCTTGATCGCACTCTTTGATGTCGGATGATACCCTTCCCGTAGGGACACCTGGTGACCAAAGTAGGCGGTTTATATAAGTGCACTATGTGAATGGATTGTTAATCGAGCTGTGAATACAATAGTCTCATTAAGGTGGACCTTCATCTCATACTTTGATAATCCAGCCATTAAGCATCAAGCCCTTCATAATCCGGTAACTTCAGTGTATCGACAAGATTTCACAGGAATATAATTTATGCCAAAATACCCCATGCACGCACACATGCACGCACCAGGGATGGTTGCCTGATCTGTGCAGTCCCAACATGCTGTCCTTTGCTATACATTAAAATATCTTTAATAACATTTTTTTTTTAACCAAGACAGGTATCTGAATTCATTTATGTGCATACCTATGAATACAGTTTTGTCAGAATTAAACTGTATTATTATAATTAAAAGTACATCTTAGAATATTTCCATGTAAATAACTATCTTTGCAGTATTTGGGTTGTATGAGGGAACAAGGAAGGGAACACCACAGCAAGATAAAGAAGACATTAGTGTAACCACTACCCACAAGGACTGGCGGGGCATTTTTGCCTTCGATCCACTCTTCAGTTGTTAAAGCGGGGATGTCACCCGGCGTGTCAGGGTAAAGGTCATCTTGGAATAATTCAGACTGTAAACAAAATAAAACAATGAATAACAAATCAAGCAAATTAATTAATTTTTGTATTTTTTTATTGCAACATTTCTACAGCAGTACCTACTACACAATGACCAGTCGAATGTGTTTTATGAACCATTTTGTGTTGTTGAAATCGTTGTTAGGTAAACAGTTTGGTGTGCCATTTTTAAAGACATGACAAGTATACATTGACATTTAATAGCACCACAGTTCTTCTGCTTTGTACTTGGTTTGCCAGTGTGTTAGAATGCAGATAGCTTAGAATGTATAACTTCATTTTACAAACAACTTAAAACATCCCTTTAACCCTAGAGCCTAGAGGTGACAAAGACAAATCCTCTGTAGCATACAAAAATCTTACTTTGTTAATATTAGTCATATAAATATGAATGATGCGTCATTTTAATGCTAAAAGAATGCTGTATTATAATAAAATTATATGGTCTATAATAATAAACTAAAAAAAAAACATGGGGATATTTCTCTCTGAAATTTAACTAAAAATATCAAAAATAAACATTTCATCCCGCTGCCAGAAAACGATGACATGGATGAATATACTTCACCGTTTAGACAAATGTAGCATCATGTATTAGCTGCTAAATAAAACAATAATGAAACAAATCCATTGTGAACTATTACTTTTACAAATTGTTTACATACAAATACATCAATTCAAGCCAGTTGATTGCAGCCGTGCTCGTTACCGCTGCAACCAGCTGGAGAAATGTTGCACTGCTAATTTGTTGAATGTTCACACCCCAAAGTCAATCTAACTATATGAACTAATACATTAACATTGTTTATTAATACTGTCAAGCATTTTGTCAAAATATCAACGCAGAAACTGGAGATAATCCAAAGGAAAGTTGCAAAGCGGATAAACTGTTTTTACCGCTCTGCAATTTTGTCTCCAACTTTGTTTTCGTGGGGTCGATGATGCATTGATGCTACATTCAAAATTACGGTTCGGACTGGTTGAACCGACTGAGGCTATGTGATTTATTTTTGGCTGATTAACCACTCACAGAGCTTTCTTTTGATACCACATGTATGGGGGTCTGGACTTTATGAATGGATGCATAAATTCATTCATCAGGGCATAGTAAAATCTCCTAAATATGGGCGGCATCAACATCACGTGCTTTGTAAACTTGAATGTGAAAAACCTGTTACCGAATCTACGCAAGCAAAAATATACATGATCTAAAAAAATCTGGCAGCTTTGCAATGAGACCAAATGTTCGCATGTCAGTTACGTGTCAATTACGTATGTCAGTTCGTGTGTCGGTTACAACAGAGGCAGGTGTCTTTGGGCCAATTTTTAGCCCTGGTCACGTCTACGGTTAAAATCCATTAAATTGTTTTATATACACTGAAATACCCACGCAGTCTGTATTCAATGTTATTATTCACTAGGTCATGTGATGTCTCACCTTCCTTGGCACTGTCATTGGAATCACCTCACACAGACCTTTCTGGTGCAGTTTGTAAAACCTGAAAGGAAATAAAAACACCTATTACTTGAGTCCATATTATAATACATGCTGCTATATTCTCCATGTCCATAAATAATTATAAAAAATAACAAATTCAATGCATTAGACATTTTTTGCTAGGCTACTGGACATTCCTTTTCGAATATGCATATTTTTGCAGCGCTTTCTGGATGCCCAGTTGTGACTTCAGAGATGACACATACTGGCGTCAGGCAGACCATTCTTTACAAGGATAGCTTTAGGTCAAAAAGAGTCAGAATGAATCATGGTGCTATATTCCAATGTAATACAAATACTGGTCAGCACAGGGGAACAAATCACTGCCGTCTTCGACTCATTTTCAGTTAACTGTATCGATTGTAGCCCACTGGAGATAATCCACACCAGGACATATACAGTACTAAAATTTAATCTGTAATTAACTTCAGAAACAAGCGTCAACTGTGTAATCCATTAATATCACTAGTATTTCTATGTATGAGGATTTGTAAATTTTAATTTGTAATTTTAATTAAATACGGGTAGGGGAATCCCAGTTGTCGATATATGTAACTGTATCTGTAAAGACAAATTGTGATTTATCTGGATAATTAAATCGGCATTTATATTTATTATTTTGTGAAAAGTTAAACAAAGCAGTAACAAAAAGAGTTCAATGGTTTCGGGTCAGTTTGAACCGGTGCTTTCCAACTGTAAAAGCAAACCCACCAAATGAACGCGTCTGTGTGTGGGTTTGGAAATCTTTTCAAGTAATAAAATTAGTCACACTTGGTCATTATACAATGCAATATAACATACATCTCTGTGGGAAGTGAGACAAACTTATAAAAAAAACTCAATATTTTCAGTTTTGGATAATGTTGTTTTTGTACAGTTTCAAAAATACTGACTTGGCAATTTCACAGTTGTTGACATTCAAGCCTCTCTTTGGCATAGCACCCATGCCTCGCTGGGGATCTGAAGACTGGTATGCATTCAGGTAATGAATGTATGGAGCTTCGTCCGTGATCTCGAAGTACCGGATCACACTGTCACCCTGGAAACATCCAACAACACAAGTCAACCACACGTCTAGTACAGAAAGTAAATCTGACAGTAATTCTCCATTCAGTGAACAAAATATTATGTGCACAACATTTCACTGGATCTAGTCAACAAATTAACTCCTGCACAAATTAACTCCTGCTCTGTTGGCACAGAACACATCTTAATGCACCAAGCCACCAACTTATCTCAATAGTCACAGTTAAATCACACTATAGTTTTTATATAGCGCAGTGTACAGTTCTTAGAACTGCCGAGAGTTTCACACTAGACTCCCTGGCAGACCTGTTCATTCAAACACCATCACAACTTATTTCAAAAGAATTAAGCCATTCACCAACTATTTATGTATAACTATCACATATAGCCAAGTAGTCATTCATTCAGCTGAGTGCAGTGCAGAGTGCAGTGCTCTACCCACTGTGCCATGGTGCTCCATATGTACTAGACACAATACAGAGTGCAGTGCTCTACCCGCTGTGCCACGGCGCTCCACATGTACTAGATACAATACAGAGTGCAGTGCTCTACCCACTGTGCCGCGGTGCTCCACATGTACTAGACACAATACAGTGTGCAGTGCTCTACCCAATGTGCCACGGTGCACCACATGTACTAGATTCAATACAGAGTGCAGTGCTTCTACCCACTGTGCCATGGTGCTCCATATGTACTAGACACAATACAGAGTGCAGTGCTCTACCCAATGTGCCACGGTGCACCACATGTACTAGACACAATACAGAGTGCAGTGCTCTACCCAATGTGCCACGGGCCCACGGTGCTCCGCATGTACTAGATACAATACAGCTTACAAGCTGCCTATAAATCTGGTTCAGATGCTGGATACTGTAACTTTGTGAATAATACAGATGGATACATTAATACATTTTTTAAAGTTATCCAAATTTAAAGAAACATGGTGTTTACAACTGACTGCTGCGTCCTAATCTACATCATAACAAGATTAGACTATAACTTGACACTCAGGTAAACGTTCTCACCTTGCCGCATAAGTAGACCATGTTAGTGTCAGAGTCATAAAACGGGAATATCACTCCATTGCTGTTGTCTACCTCTTGGATCACAATGTTGTTCATGTTCTACAAGACAATAACAATAGTCACCCATTACATATCTAACTTAAATATTTAGAAGGCTGTCTTTGGATCAATCTCCAGGAACAATGCATTAGGAACTGAGATGCCTGTGTGGCAGGTTGCCATGGGATCAACATCCTGGAGTTACTTAGGAAGTGGAATGCTTGAGCTCAGAGCACAGTTGACCTTGTTTTGGTGCATAGTAATGTATGAACTAGAAACTGGTGATATTTAGAAATCTAAATTAAGAAAATATGAAATCAGTACAACAAATCACACGTCCTAGCAGACCAAATATTTGCATGTCCTGGCTGTGAAATGTCATGTTTGGACAAGTGTAATTGGCTCGGTGATTGTTTGGCTTACATGACACATACTAAGTAGTTACATAATAATAACAATACTAACTTATCATGCGCCAATATCATCAAAGATCAAGCTAATTGGTGCGACAAAACCATGCACAAGTCGTCGATGAATGAAAACGCTAGGAAGCTGAGGAGGATAGGCAACATTAAAGAGATAGGTTTTTAAACACTGGCAAAATGAAACTATATTTCCTTCTAATTTATACTGGCAGGAAGCAGAGAAAGCTTGGGTTCCACTTTCGTTTTCACCCGTGAAATGTGAAGAAGGTTGCTACTGGTTGATCATAGCTGTCTGGGATTTCTTTCTGGAGTGAGCATCGAATTCAGATATGCTGGTTGTGTAGATTAGATAAGAGGGCTTGATAGGCCACTCTACAAATCTTGAAAATAGAGCAATAGTGCACAGGGAGACAATGCAGTGATTTCAGAAATGGTACTGAGTGAGAGAAACGAGGAGAACGCATAACTACACTTGCCAAACAATGTTGGACACATTAAATTTTACAATATCCTTATTTCCTGGATTATAAAAGAGGGAATTGCAATGGTCAAGTCTGCTGCTTACTACAGTTGTTGCATGGGACTTGGTTGGCTTTTTTCAACAAAATTGGAGTTGTGTGGAACCATAAGATAACTGTTTTCCTCTATGGGGACTAGGGTTTGTATTCCATTGGAATATCGCACAATAACTCATTCTGACACTCGTTTCAACCTTAGATTTTGTTGTTAATGATTTTGGGTGTAAATTGTTAGTATAAATAATATTGTAAAAATATTCCACTGCTAACCTTAACCCTGTCTGATAATTGATTTATATGATGTGCCGTCAAAATTGTTGTTCACACATAAAAGTGCATTCCACCTTGCATGTGCCCCCTGTCCTTTTCAAAGCATAGCTGGGACATTGCTTAGGAATGACAACATTTCAAAGGCAGAATATTTTGTGTTGACTTCCTGGTGGAAGATTTAACAGTTTCATAAAAACTGACACAAACTTTAAATAAATTATTCACGCATGCTAATTACTAAATATGTTGTCATAGAAAGTTGGCTGTTCTGTTCTGCCCTACTTACTCCATCCCATAGGGCAAGTTGCCGCTCACTCATGCGTGAGAATCCAGTTGTGAGTACACTGCCATTCTTCAAGTACTGAACCTGTACAGGCTTTGATCCTTCATGTGCCCGCACTTCCTACATACAAAACAGTTTCTGTTGTACACAAAACAGTGTCTAACCAAGAAATCAAAACAAAAACAACTCACCATTTGCTAAATTGATGAGTGAAAGTCGACACAATTTAGATGTCATATTTCTATAAATAACCTGCCTAACAAGCACCACAAAACAACTTTAGATAACTCAGTTTACATTGAAGGGATGCAGCAAAACTCTAAAAACAGCATCCAGGTGACATGGCAAAGATTTTTAAAACATCCTGCCATGAAAAACTTTAATTTTGCATCAGCACAAATGCTGTTATTAAAATTATCATATTTCCCAAGGGGAGTTGTAAAAAAAGAACAAATCATACATGGATTTTGACAGCACTTGATTTTAACAATAAACGAAAGTCAGGTATAATAAAAGAAAAAGCATTTATACCTTGAGGACATCGCCTGTGCGTGGGTCAATGATGCGGACTTTCTTGTCCTTGCACGAGACGACAAAGCGACTGCCATCCCAGTTCCACGAGGCACACAGTGGAATGTCTGGCAGACAGTCAATCTCAATGAGGGCTTCACTGGTGCCTACATTCCAGATGAACAGTTTGTTGTCTGAGCCTACAAAATAACACAGTATTGAAGCAGTGGTTCTCAATTGGCCTGTCAGAACGTATCTGTGTTAACATGCTACTTTTGCCAATTTCCTACCAGGGACAAGATTCAACTGATTCTTTCTCCATGCAACTGCTTCCCTAAACAATGGGCTTCTAATGTGAGAAAACCATAGTCCTGAGTCATTATCTAGTGGTATACTATAAATACTGTACCCATGCTTTGGTTTTTATGTAAATCTGAGACTTTTTATTGCATCTACCTACATACTCCTTATGGCTGCTGGGAGGAGTCCATGTGACAACATAGCTTTAAGATGACAAATCCTGTGTTAAAATGGCTGATCATACTGATCCATAAATGTTAGCGTATATTTCTGTCTTGTATTGTTTTTAGTCTGTAACAAGTGATCATACTTGCATATGTTAGTTTGGGCAGGATGTTCTGAGACACCTACCTCCACTGAGCAGGATGTTCTGAGACACCTACCTCCACTGAGCAGGATGTTCTGGGACACCTACCTCCACTGAGCAGGATGTTCTGAGACACCTACCTCCACTGAGCAGGATGTTCTGAGACACCTACCTCCACTGAGCAGTATGTTCTGAGACACCTACCTCCACTGAGCAGGATGTTCTGAGACACCTACCTCCACTGAGCAGGATGTTCTGAGACACCTACCTCCACTGAGCAGGATGTTCTGAGACACCTACCTCCACTGAGCAGGATGTTCTGAGAGACACCTACCTCCACTGAGCAGGATGTTCTGAGACACCTACCTCCATTGAGCAGGATGTTCTGAGACACCTACCTCCACTGAGCAGGATGTTCTGGGCAGTGGGGTGCCACTGGATGACACCGACCCGGCGCTGGTGGGCAATGAGGTCAGCGACGGGTTCAACAAGGTTCTCGTGGAGGCCACCCTCGGGAATCTGCCACACTTTGATAGTGCAGTCCTCTGAGCCACTCGCAATGACGTCATCATGGTGTGGACACCACTGGATGGTGAGCACAGCGGCCTTGTGGCCAGCGACTAGTGGGGCATCTCGCTCTATCCGTCCAGTCTGCAAGCACACATACACAAACACATGTCAACTTCCAGTCCTATACATCTAATAGACTCAATGAGCAATAAATTGAAATCATTAATGCAGGCGATTTAAGTAGTTTTGTATTGATGGCATCTGTGTTTGTTCGTCTGGTTATGCCGTTGCATAGGCCACAGACTATGGCATAGTCAAGGCCAGTCATGGTGATATCAACTGCATAACAGCCCTCTCTCTAGGCTCTACATTGTGGCTTATTTGGTTGCATATATGCGACTATTCTTTTCTTATTAATGACTAACGTATTATGTACTGTTGTATCCAGGATCCTGTAGGACAATCCCAATTCACAAATTAATCTCGTGACTATGTAGACACTGTCCACTGTCCAGTCTAGTGCTGGACCTAAAATCTCTTTAGCCAATGTGGCTAAAGGTCAACAATTTCTTTAGCCAAATAATTTTGTTAGCCATTTGCATACATCAGTATTAATTAACCTAACATTTATATCATGGTTAGCATAAAAGAAAGCTAACGCTTACAAAGCAAATATACACCCAATATAATTTAATAGAAGCATTGTTTAACCATAAAAAGAAAGCTGAACAACTATTGAGAATGTTCATCTTTCATCTAATGTTAATGTAATAAAAATTAACAATGTAGCAGAAGTTGAAAGAGAACATTTTATAACAAGGCCAAATAATTCAGAACAATCTACTGTAAAATCTACTCTGCAATGATTCAAATATGCAATAACATAATTATTATCCATTTAAAATCATCATTTGTTTGCTCAGTAACAGATTAATTGAACAATAAATAATTCTCCCCTTTTTTATTTATAGATCTACCATAATCCTAGCCTGGGAGATGCATATATATATATATATATATATATATATATATATATATATATATATAATATGTTTTTGACATGCATCCTTCTATCTGTAATATGTTCTGCTGGTGAGAATTGTCAAATGAATTAGAATCTGTTTTAGCATTGGGTTGAATATTTACCAGATGGCACATCGATTAATGGCATGACTGCGCCTATATTGAGCAATAATAGGGAACATGTCAAGTAGAGCGCTGTACTGTTTCAAACTTGTAACTAGTGTCAAACAGGTCTCCATAGTCCAGTCAACACAATTAAGCCCTGCTATTCTCTGTGAACTTGGCTAACTAATGGGATTAATGACTATTGTTTACCCTGCAGGGCACATCACGCTTACTGGATATTTGGGTCAGTTTGATGTGCATCATTTAGGCAATTTCAATGGAGGTGTGTAGGAAATAATGCAGTCATGTACTGCTGATAACGTCACTAATAACAACTAAAATAACATTTCGCCTAATTGCGAAGTTTTAATTCATTTTCGCCAAACAGCAAACTATTTCACCTATGGCACAATTGGCAATCACCAGCGCTAGTTAGACACAGAGGTTGTTCTCTCACCGACGAGCAAAGCACAAAACGGACGAAACCCTACACTGATGTCATCATCAGGCAAGATGGACAGCAAAGACAGAGAGAGAGAGAGAGAGAGAGAGAGAGAGAGAGAGAGAGAGAGAGAGAGAGAGAGAGATAGAGATAGAGATAGAGATAGAGATAGAGATAGAGATAGAGATAGAGATAGAGATAGAGATAGAGATAGAGATAGAGATAGAGATAGAGATAGAGATAGAGATAGAGATAGAGATAGAGATAGAGATAGAGATAGAGATAGAGATAGAGATAGAGATAGAGAGAGAGATAGAGAGCTTCATGCAGAGCCCTCATCCATCAGTCATTTGGAAGGTTAAAACTAAATATGGATGGGTAGAAATATCTGTGTACAGTCCAGGTGGTGGAGGGTAAAAGATGAAGAAGCAGATATTGTTCAGTTATACCTTGAAATGGGTGTACAAGCTGCAGAGTCAAAAATGTTGCAGCTCGCGTTGTGGTCAAAGCCAGTCACTAAGATCATATAACACCCATCCTAGACACTCTTCATTGGCTTCCGTAAATTCTGTATCATGTATAACAGTATAAGGTCATACTAACAACACTCAAAGCCATCCATCTGCTTGCGCCAACCTATATGACAGATCTGCTCCAGGTCTACCAGCCCAGTAGAACATTGTGATCATCATTGGATTCCCTACTGAGTGTATGCTTACTGCAATACATATCTTGCACAAGAAGAAAACTCTACCAATAACCTATCAACATTGTTCAGTAGGACTTCACACACAGGAAGGATTGCTCATAAATATGTAAACACAATGCTAATGTCCACCACTTTGTAGCTATTTAGAGGCAATTTGCAGATAAATGTCGTACTTATCACTGAGTCAAATCCTGTTTACAGGCGGCCCGAGCCAGAGCCACACAACGGAATGGTTAACCCTGACTGCACCAGTGGCATTGCCATTGGTGTGTGTGTCATGGAAACTGTCTCCTCAGTAATATGGCAATAGTTATTTGCATTTTGAAAAAAGTTATTTAACAACAGATTTTGTGTTTTTGTGAAATGGTCCCCAGATCCATTCAACACATTAGGGATGGAACGAATATTCAATTTGAAATTTTGAATATTTGAACGTTTTCTCGTTATTCAATTCAAAAATGTGCAGCTATATAAACAAATATCACTCAAATATTTTCCTTCATGTCCTCTGCCACAAAATTGGTCCCAGGCGATCTTTTACTTTCTGACTTAACTATGAAAAAGACTACTATCACCAAACTACTCCTCACATATGTTATATGTATACATATACACACAAAATAAAATCACTAGCATTACTTAAACAAATAAACTTCACAATACAAACTCGCATAAAACCTGCCGGCAATGCAGTTTCGCGCCATCAGTGGCAGCTACGTGTAGCTTACCGTAAAATAAGTATTGTGTCAAAGGGTCTTTTGTTAGCAGTGTCCGGTTAAGGTTTAAGGTTAGGGTTTCATGTTAGGGTTTCAGGTAAATTTAGGATTAGTCAAAGTTTGTTTACCCAGTAGGCTAAGTTAGTGTTACGGCTACTTTAGGGTTAGAATAAAACTGGAATTTGTCCTGTTGGCAGCATGTCAACAGAGATGTGTGTCCTGTTGGCAGCATGTCAACAGAGATGTGTGTCCTGTTGGCAGCATGTCAACAGAGATGTGTGTCCTGTTGGCAGCATCAACAAGCTGTCCTGGTTTTGAACATGTGATCTACTGACAGATGTCTTTAACCACTGCTAGACTGGAACCTGACCCCATTTGGCACCTGATTACATAAACCCCAGCTGGGTAATCCATTTCCATTACACTGAGTAGTGTGTTACAAGAAACTTCTCCTGTGCTGCAGTGGCAACTTTCTTACATCATACATTGTTCATTCATTGTTCCTGTCAGTATACTTTTACATAAATACTACTTGCATGACTTTGCCCAACGTTATATTTGATGCAAACAGATTATCTTATGATATTAATGTACATACTATTTAATACATTCTTCTTCATCTAGAATGCCACAGTAGACCCTAGGTAACATCCACGTGGCTAAACAAACACCTAGGTACACAAAACTGAACATTTTCATAACCACTGACCTAATAAAATGATACATTGCTGCAAGTGCCAAGTTATGCTATTGCACAAGATGCAGCAAACACTAATGTTAGCATACTAGAGCAATTGATGACCACTAAACATGTACCAAGACACCAAGTAGCCCTTTGGACTATAATAATATAGTTGTAATTATAACTGAAATACATTTTGGTGACTCACAGTCACTGCCTAGTCTCTTCACCGTAACCAGCTATTTGGCATTTTGTTTGGTTATTCATATGAGATGACCAGAACAGGGACAGGACTGGTCTTTACTGGGATTTAGTGAAGATGGAGTTATCTACTTCCAATCCATTCAGCCAGCCAATTGATCAAAATGCAGTTGATATCAATAAAATGTACAATATTTCATTAACCCATTAGACCCCACGCGTCCGAAAGCGTCCGGGTCGCTCCTCCCCAGAGCGCCCGAAAGCGTCCGGTGGTGAAAAAGCCTCTAGCGGTGGCCCCATCTTGCGGGTACTTAAAAGACTAATTCCCATTGATTCTTTGATATCTTAGCTATGAATCCTGGGTAATTTTGACGTGGGTTTGCATTGAAAAATTTCAAGTTTTTCGTGATTGAAGTTCATCATCTGTGGACCTTCAAAAATGGCGGCGCCTTGCACATCGTAGCTGTTTACTACTGATTAAGTTTGTGCTTATATATCGTTGGATTGGACACTTCTGACATTGAACTGAAGGTAAGTTTACATTACGTTCGAAATACAACTGAATGAGCGATAAAATGGATGAATTCAATGATCGGAGCTGTGTTTATGTTTCGTTGTCGAAGTTGGGTGACCACCAGTCGGGTTTTCAGCACCGAAACTGTTGATTATGTCGTGATATATGAAAATTAGGTGTTTTATTATAACAAATCATTAGGTAACATTGTTAATTTTTCTAATGGTTGACATTTCGTTGTTTCAGGTGTCAAAATACCAGTCATCCACGATGTCAACATACACATTGGCAAGACACAGACGTCACATATAGGATGTTGACAACCAAGATAAAAGTCTTGCAAAGCTGTGTTTCCTGTCCATATCCAGATAAAATGAACTGATTTATATAGTACTATGTCTAAACAAGGCAGAGCATCTGTAAATAGAACAATACAATACATTTTATGTGAATAAAACATGATATTCTACTGTATTGTTGTCCAGAATTGTAATGTTCTATGTTTGTCACCTACATATAACAACATATTTTTTACCAACATACACCATAGTTACATCATTTTAAAGATAATTATATGAACATCAAAATAAACACAACTTGCAATTATAGAAAATCAGTACTTTTGAAGATACAACTTAAAATGTGCAAGCACCCCGAATTGGTGAAATCAGTGGCTGCAGCTTGGGGAACAGCAGCACAAGTCAATTTAACCGGCTGGGGTCTAATGGGTTAAAGTTGGTCAGAATATTAATTTCAAATACATTGAAATGTATTTAAATAAAACTACTCTTGAGGTGTTCAAATACAAATACTTTTAAATACAAATGTATTTAAATACAAATACATATGAAAGTATTTCAAATACATTTCAAATACTTTTCAGTTTCAGGATGTATTACTATGTAGGTAAAAGAAAACAACTCATATATTGAGATATTTAATTTATAGGCATAATTAATGTTTTGCTCATATATGATGATACTGATAGGCAGGTCAGTGCTAGGGAGTATTGTTATTGCTAACTACATCACAATGACAACTGACTCAAAAACCTCTATCCACAGAGGTAAAGGCAAAAATATGTTGTTTGTTATGTTAAGCCAGGTCCATAATAAAATGCCTGTGTTGCCCTTGGAAGAGACACTGCTAATGACTGCAAGGATCTTGTGAGGAAGTGTGACAGCTCAACTTCAAAGTCAGCCAGGAACCCAGAGTAGCCTGGTGCTAGCTTGGAGCCTGACTAAAGAACAAAGGGGATATTGACCTATGCTCACTGTCATGGCTAATCCATCCTCTGGCTCTGAGCAAACAAAAGTTGTCACAGACAGGGCCATGGGAACACCTGCTGTTAAGTGTCTTCATCATTAATTAATTAATGGTGGTGGTGGTCTTGGTAGTCTAGTATTCGTAGTAGTCGTAGTAGTCATAGTAGTCGTCGTAGTCATAGTAGTCGTCGTAGTCATAGTAGTCGTAGTAGTAGGTTTATTCCTAGCCACATCTTTAAACATTCACTGTCACTGGAGAATAACAACCAATTACCATCATTAAATGAAAGACCCATTATAAAATATCACAATTACGAAGTTATTTCTATTTAGACAGAAATCACATTCATTAAACCTGAGTTTATGATTGAGTACTGATACTAACAGACCCATAATAAAACTGTACTGTACTGTTTGTACACATAGCAGACAATACAATTAGCAGATCAGTTGATAGCTTGGCCCAGGTCTTGAGAGATCTACTATCAATGATCTGCTCCACTACAGGCCTGTTGTGTGTGAGATAACTGTGGTTGAGCTATCAGCAAGGAAGCCACCAAGTCAGGGCTAGACATAGTAATTACTCTAGTTGTAAATTGAGTAACTGATCTGACCCCAGTTAACACCTCTCCTTGCCATGGACTGTTGACATTACCTCCAGATAAACACAGAAGAGACAAGTGAGAAGCATTTCCAGAGTGACTCTTACATTTTTGGCCATTTCAGCATCAACATTTTGGCAACACATTATTACATCATTATACAGCTGTATAATTTTGTAATAATGTATTTTAAAATATGATCTTCCGCTATTGGCATAGTGCATGTATTAAATTTAATCAAATCAAAAATGAATTACATAACATGGTTTTAAACCTACTGTGATATATATATATATATATATATATATATATATGTATATATATGTGTGTGTGTATATATATATATATGCCACTAGGTTCCACACTATTACCATAACACAGCCCTGTATGTATATATATATATATGTCATAATGTGTGTGTGTATATATATATATATGGGCCATTCCGAGTGAACGCAACCAAAATTCCAGAATTGGTTGCTGTCATCTTTTAAATTTTTGAACAGATCGGTATGGTGAGAGCCTTTGGTAAGGTTGGAAAGACTCCAAAATTTGAGCGTTCTAGCTTAAATAGTTTTCAACTTAAGGCGGTTTGAAATTTGGGACTTAGACATTTTTCAACAGCCTGTTAAAAATAAAAAAATTATTCACATTTCACTAGTCAATATCTTCTGCTCTCTAGCCCGTGTCAGTGACATTGTGTGGAGTTGTTCTCTATTCTATAAGTATAATTATTTAAATATAGAGATTAAATAACTACAATTAGAACATAAATACAGTGTGCGGTTGATGTGCAGCAAGTTGATAGATATCACGATTTATTTAAAATATCACACGCGAGAGGGTTTTCAGAGCAAAATTTCAGATACGAATCGAATAAGAATATTCAGTGGCTTCAATTTGTTTAGAATACTGAACGGTGTCAAGATGTCTTGCCGGGATGCGGCATCATCCAGTGGGCAAGTCACATCGATTTTTGTTTACTTTCTGATCTAACCATGAAAATGACTTCTTACAGCCGACAAACTTATCCTCACATATCTTATGTACATATACATATTAGGTTACAAAATAAACTCATTTACACTCCTGTAAAGAAAAAAATTAAGAAAACAAAGTCACGCAAAACTCAGCATGACCTACTGCAACTACGCGGAGCTCGGATCTTACCGTAACATCGGTAATTTATCGCAGGCATCACTAAACAAATGACCTTCACAAATTCTAGTTTATGCTAACTCTAAACTAACCGTAATCCAAAATTGAATTAATCCTAAACCCTAACCTGCTAACAAAAGACCCGCATACGCATCTCAAAAAAATTTGGTTTGTACGGCTTGATTTGTAGTTTATTAATTGAAAAATGTACAGCAACATTAATCATAATTATAAAATGCTTGGCCAGACTGTCATGTATTGTATATAGGGATAACGAATGCACTTGATAAAATAGAGGCGGGTCTCAATAAATGTTATACCCGATATAAATTACATAATGTTCAGTTAAAACTAAAAGTTTAGTATATTTACAGGTGACCAAAACATTATAATTATTATTTAAGTAATCAACTGAACAACACCATGATTTAATGTATTATGGGGCATGGCTGCTTAAAATAAAAAATGTAACATAATATTTAATTATATTACAATTATTTAAGGTATTTAAATTAGGTAATAACTAATACAGACTTGGTTCATGTTGGGGATTTCATCCTTAAGTAAATTAATAATAATACACCAGTACTAAAAATGTTGGAACACTGCGCATTCAGTGGTTCATTACAAGTCTAAAACGGCTTCTATCTACAATCTAGATGGGCCACTGGTTCATATCCTAGATTTGAACACTGAGATGATGTCATGAGAGCCCATCTATTGTGTGATGTCATAAGTGCTTGTCTAAGGGGTAGTGTCACAATTATCCATCAACAGAATGATATCGTAAGCTCTTGGTCCCATTTAAGGAATGTTGTCATAAGTTCTCATTCCCATTTAACGGTGTTGTGACTTCTTGTTTCCATCAAATGGATGGTGTTATAAGTTCTTGTAACCGTCTCAGGGATGGTGTCACAGGTTCTGTGCCATCTAATAAAAGTATGACATCATGTATGACAAAAAACTGACAACAACCATCAGTGTCATCTAATAAGATTAATATATGAGTCAAAAAGTATATGAAATACACATACATATACATTATTAAAAGAGTATGCAAACCTTAATCGTGATAACAAAATAAAAACACCACGTGTAACTACCATGTTCTCAAAATTAATAGAAGTACATCAATTATCTATGACAACATTGATAATTATGGAATGTTTATATTGCATTTTATTATTATAAATAAAAACTATTGAGATGTAATCAAGTTAAACTGAAATGATCTACACCCAACAATCGCTTGTTAAAGGACAACAAAAGTTAACTGTTTCGTGGCATACACATAATAGAGTTAATATAAAGTAACAATTTCCACATACAACTGTATACTCAATTTTTTAACGCCAGCGGTTTACCAGAAAAATATTTGTTAACACCCAGCCATCCAAATACTATGCGCTACCCCATCTTAGACAAAGAATGACGTCACGACGGTGATCAAGGCGCTCTCCACGTAGATTCCCTGCATGGGGTTTGGCTGTTGTCATGAAATGGCTGCAACTCGGCAACGCGCGTAACATGCTGATGACGGTAAATATAAAGTTGTCTATTATTGTTATTGCTGAAATCATCCCATCAACTGATGATACACGTCTACATCAAAGCATTTCTCCTCAAAATGGACCGAGCAAAGTGAACTGTACTTGGACTGGAGGGATTCCAAACAGTACGCCCGCAAATCACCAATGTGAATCCATTGCTTCAATACCACCGGTTGTTTCAACTATTATTGCAACCGTATGCCGAACACGAAGGCATAATTACTAAAGTTTACCATAGATTTAACCACAGATTTAGATATACACTGTACATCTATAAGCAGCTGCTAGATGTCACGCCAACTGAACGAACTGTCGAAGACTCAAAGTTTTTTACCCTTAACAACGTTGCAGGAAACTGACTGGCTTCAGCAGAGATATAGAATGCCGCGCGCTGAATGGCCAAGCCAAGTTAACCCTTCACATTTGGCGGCGTCTAGACCATCGTGGATTTCGTTAGAATTGTAGACTTTAAAGTCACATTCTGAGTAAACCGCTGACGTAAAAAAAATGAGTATATGTGGAAATTGTTACTTTGTATAAACTGTATTAGGTGTATGACACGAAACCGTAGCCTTTTTTTGTCCTTTAAGATTTACATAAACTGTACACAAAACAAATGTTGACACAAATTTCAATTCTTGTAAATGCCAGATGGTGCTCACAAGTAAACAAAGAGATGATTCCAAATGGACCTTGGTAAACAGACTGCTAGCCCAAGGCTGCATGCCATGTGACTTGAACTGTTTCAATGGGACCTATATGCTGGTGTTAATGTCCTAATTTCTGCACCTCATCGGGCAGTTGAATTATCATACAAAGTTTCTACACACAATATTAATAAGCAATACATTCATTACTGTACTTAATCAGCTGTTACAGTACATGAAACTTTGGTACTGTCTTTGGTACAAAACATTGTTTCGTGAATTAATACATAAAGTCATAAACCTTTGACAACAGAAGGTGTTGTCAACTGAAACATGTACATGTCACCCTGTTTTGTGTATAAACAATAATAATACAGTAACTTCTAAGTCTCTAAATATATGAAAACCAAGCTATAGAGATATGTAAAGACACAGGGTTGGTGAATCCCAAATTGTGATGTTGTATTCAAGCTGTCAACAGATAGGGATGTTGCGTAAATGTTGACACATGAAACATTGAAAGTCATTGCCTTATGTATTGACACATAAACCTGAATAAGTCTTTGTCTTGTGTACTGATATTACCCCAAGGTATATGTGATATGGTAAATTCATTGAACCTTGAGTTTTGACAAATCAAACTCATTGTCTTGGGAATCAGGTCTCTGCTTTTTGTACTGATGCATAAACCTCTAAATGACAAGTGTATGTCTTGTGTACATTACACGTTGAAGTATCTATAAATGACTATAATCATTATGAATGATTGATAATAATAATATAATTATTCATGATCTGATCAATGCTGTTATAACTTTAGGCCTGTATATTATATATTGCCATGTATATATTAAATCATACCAACCAGGCAATATGAACACTGCTTATTTACTTTAACAAACCTTGTAACAAATACCATACTTCCACAACAGAACACAGCTATAGAACTGTTGTTGACCTAGTCCTAGTCGCACAATGACAGTCATTATTCAAGCAATATTTAGACACTAAGGCTTGGATTAAGATATTCTTTCTTTAAAAAAAAGTAATATTATAATATGTAAAGTGTTATGTTGAACACACATGCTAGCACCACGTCAATTGTATACTGAGACTATCATCTATGTGTAGCATTGCCATTGACATTCACTAACAGGCCAGTGCCGCCAGACATTCCGACCAGCAGTACAATGCTGCAATGCAGCAACGAGACATTCCGACCAAACAGCCATTCTGCCTTCAACAACAAGCTTCCATAAACAGTGCTCATTAATCAATCGCCGCATCAAGGGAATTAGGAGTCAACAGAAGAATTAGAGCTCCTGTTTGCCAGGCGGGAACGACAGACGCCAAGCGATGTAGAGCCGAAGAAGCGTCCCGTTGTCTCAACGCGGAAGTCGCTTTCCTTATAAGGAGCCGACACGTACCTCGGCATTCGGCGCTGACGAAAATACCCAGTAGAGTCATGCACGTGCAACGTCCTCGGGGTTTCCAACCCCAATTACCGTCGCTGGCAACACTAGCCACGCGACAAAGGTATTACTGTTCAATTTACTGACGGGACCATTTTCATATTAAAATGCTGGAGATGAGGCGGTGCCTGAATTCAGTAAATCACGTGGCCGGCTTTGCATGCATGATTCACGTCAAAAATCGGGGTCAACTACAAACCGGACCTACCTTGTCTAGTTGTAAAACGAGGAATGCGCCGCCTCCTGCCGCTTCTGTGATAATCGCAAGATATTTTGGATTAACTGAGCAGAATGTAGCATCCCATGAACTCTTCGTAATTCGAATATTATCGTAGCATTGGTCCCGTTTCAACCCCTGGCCGAATACATGGCGAAACTTGCTTTGCCGCACTACACGAAACGACATCTGAAAGAAGAAGGCACGTTGTCCGCTTAGAACCTTTATGAGACGTCTAAATTGTTATACTGAAATGCCTGTAATACAGTAATGTGCATTTACCATCGAAATACTTACATTCGGTTGTTGGTCCCAGCATAAAATAGATATCCACTACGTCCGAACGTTAAAGCCGTCTCACGGAGCCAAAGTTAACCGGACTGACCTTTTACGCATGCGCATTAGCCCAGGCGTCTTGCTGTATGTCGTGCAGAATGTGTACGCCCAGTGGGTACGCCCTCGCGTCACATTCAAGGATCCGGTATTAGTCAGTCTTACTTGAACGTGACCTAATCCTGTATCTATAACTGCCTCAAAATGGCTCAGAGCATTTTAGATTATAAATAGTATAAATTGTATGGCGCATGTGCAATGCCAATTTGGAATAATCTTGACGCTATATTATATACAATTATGCGTGTGTGTGTGTGTGTGTGTGTGTGTGTGTGTGTGTGTGTGTGTGTGTGTGTGTGTGTGTGTGTGCGTGCGTGCGTGCGTGCGTGCGTGCGTGCGTACAAGTATGTAACTAAAAAAAAAAGATTTTTACACCTAAAGCAATTTGATAGGTCTGTAGCGTATTGTTATGCATGAAATAATGTTTTTTATCATTTATAATAATCATTACTCTGTTAGGCATATATATATATATATATATATATATATATATATATATATATATATATATATATATATATATATATATATATATATATACATACATACATACATACATACATACATACATACATACATACATACATACATACATACATACATACATACATACATACATACATACATACATACATACATACATACATACATACATACATACATACATACATACATACATACATACATACATACATACATACATACATACATACATACATACATACATACATACATACATACATACATACATACATACATAATTATGTTATGTGTGTGTGTCAGATTTATCTTCTTGTGTTTGATTATAAATTGGACGACACCCACTAGTTGAGTCAGATCTATGATGTGTTTCTATGGTGTGACCAACGAGGAGGGTTCATCTTCCTAGTGGCTCATTAAAACTCTCAATTTTAGCCCAATGTCCACAAAAGTTATATTTGTAGTAAAACTTTCCAACTGCAACTCCAAAGTTGAAACCAAACGGGAGCGAACACATGCACTCACATACACACCCACACACCCACACACGAACACACGCACGCACACGCATGTGCGCAAAACATATGGTGGATTAGCACACTCACCCTGCGCAATAAACAAAATGCGATTGCAGAAGTCTTCATTCACCTTTTGCAGCCGGACTAGCTGCGGCTTCGATAGTGTCCACTATACAATAGGCGTAGCCAACTAGCCACCGGCAAGAAGTCAGCAAAGGCAGGCGTCAGGAAGTCAACACGTTCCGTTGTGAGGTGGAGAGGCTAAGAAGCCAAGCACCGATGCACCGACATAGACGGACAATTAATTCAGGTCAAAATATCACAAGATAGAATATGCTTTTGATAACATTTTAATTTTGCACGTTGCAGACGACAGCTACGAAGTATGTACACCAATTTTAAATGCATAACAAATTATTGAGTTAAACAAATTAGTTCTTATGACTGGATATTGTGCTATGCAAACACTTACACCTTTACTTTTGTTTACTATTTTAAAATGAAAATGTATGAATAATATGGACCTTATTTAGTCATTTTATAAGATTTATTGCTATGGGCACCACTGTAGATTTCTTGAATGTGCCCTATTCAGTCTCAAAAAGGAATGCTGTGGATGTTTTTCGTGACCGTTCAAAATGTTGAACGTCGCCTCCCAAAAAATGCATAGAACAATTCCCACCTAACCCCAGCCCGCCTCCCGATGCTTTGAGCTTTTAGGCGAGCTTGAAGGAAATGCAATTCGATGTTTTGTGCGCCCAAATCATATTATAAATCTAAAGGACAGATTACAGAAAACAGTTCTCAAAAGGACATTCTTCGGCGAGAAATTATATAGACCTAAGCCTAAGTCAACTCCCTACACTTATGATCACTTGTATCATTATAATGTTATAATGTACGTTTTAGCTGTACGTTTTAGCGGCCCTATTTACCGACTTGTGGAAGCACTATGCCGGCAAAACCATTTTAGTGGCAATTCTTTCAGGAAACAAAAATGAAAGTAAGTTACACAAATTTGCGTTTTTCGTCCATATTATTGTAAAAATGTGAACAGCTTTAGGCGTACTCAGCGACTGTACACGTTAAGTAACCAATTATGCGAATTAGCTACATGAACGCATATTATCGTATACTGGTACTGGCACAATGCGGTTTTTGAAGGCGATAGTGCCATTTAGTTTAGTTTTTTTACAATGATTTTGGGGCAAAGCGGACCCCTCCTAAGTGGGGCAAAGTGTACCCGGTGCGCTTTGCCCTGTTTATTATCTCACGACTTCTCATATATATATATATATATATATATATATATATATATATATATATATATATATATTGAAATTGCTTATGAACTATTACCCTGATAAGGTTAAATGCTGCAGTAACATATATTGTTATTTATTGATCTTTACAGCATGGTATAACAGTATTTTATGTTCATTTAACTGTGGTGAGATGTTACATATTTAAGAAATATAAAATAAACTATTCGTCAAATTTCTCGTCTTGCTGGGCAAAGTGCACCCGAAATTTGAGAGATGTCGAGGGCGCTCATTAAAAGTACATTTTTCGCTGATGTGACGCTGCTGCGTTTCTGCAATTATGACGATGTATAGATAACATATAATACATCTAGCTGTACGTGTTAACCATTTCCCCCTAGAATGAAAATATAATAGGTCAAAACATGTTTGCCTCAAAAGGGGTGCGCCTTGCCCCTCTCTACTCTATGTTACAAAGAATGAACCTATGTATTAATTAGGCTTGCGTGCGTGGGTGTATGCGTGCGTGTGCGTGCGTGAATGCGTAAGTAGGTGAATGTGTGTGGTGCGTGCATGCATGTGAGCGTTATATGTGTCTGTGTCCATACTCAATGAATAACATTTTGTAGACTCTAAAATTGAATTATAATCTTATAATTACAATTTTATGAACTTATTTAACCTACTATATTTTAACATGTCTTCTTTTAAAATGTAGGGCATACAGGCGGATGAATTAAATGAAGGCGCCACGTTTACACGTCTGTCCTCGAATGTGTCGGTACAGCGCGACACCGCATCCTTATCGCCTGCGGCAGACGTGCACATGATTGCTTCACTTGGAGTGTCAGGTTTTATTTTATTTTCATTTAGTATCATGTCCTTGTGATTACAACATGCATATTGAAGGTTTACTGCCTGCCAATTTGTGTTTAGAGCTCTACTTTAGTAAGCTTGGAGCAATGTTCACAATTTTAAAGATTTCACCTGCAACAGTGGCCGTAGCCAGAGGGGGCAATGGGGCCATGGCCCCCAAACACGGGGGGGGGGTTGGATGGCGGGGAATGGAGTACCAATAACTGGCTGCCTGATTCGTAGAGTCACAAAGTACAGTGAGTTTCAGGATGCCTGTATAATATTTTATTTTCCAGTCCTACCGTTTCGCAGAAATTGTCATAATTCAATTAGGATTCTCCACTTCTGTCGCTGGCTGCACCACAAGATTTGACAGAGCAACGACAATGTTAATATTTTCATTGTGCATGGTGGCTATTCGATTCTAAATAATACCGTGATTTTCTTTTTTATTGTTTTTCTTCCTCTCACTTTTCTCTTACTATGTCCTCTGTCAGCAGTCTCTAATTCTATCTCCCACTCTTTCTAAATCATTTTAATGCAATTAATCCCCATCGCAATTTCGGTCTTCCTCGGCTCCATTTCCCTTCCACTTTCTGAGCATCTGCTCTCTTTACAAGTTTTTCACCTGCCATTTATTCTACATGACCAGTCCATGTACTCCTCACCAATTTCTTTTTAGAACATTCCTTCACACCACCCTCCACTCTCAGTTCATCCATTTGATCTTATCAGCTCTCTTAACTCCCATGATTATTCTTACCAGGTTGTTTTTCGCAAATATGGACATTATGTTGTTTCTCTGTTAGTGTCATCGTCTCTGTATGCCTGGGGTAACACACATTTCCTTTACGTTTACGTGATATACGTTTCCCATCACCCCTAGCTTCGACTTTCCTCCAAGCGTTTGCCCTGGCTGTAATCCTCATTGCAACCAAAGCAATTCATCTAGTGTAGGGCATTTTGTACTGGTAAAATGCCACTTCCCTTCGTGAATTTATCAATTGTAATACACAAAGTTACATGTTGTGAAGTTACTGGTTGAACGCCAACGCCACACCATCTATGCTAACGTATGGATGTTTATAACCATTGTTTCATCAAAGTGACTACATGCACATGTATGTTGCTATTTGTCATGGTCTTTGTCAGTGGGTCTGGGAGAGTAAAGCGAGGAATTATCGGCTGATGTTATGTAGGGCTGTGGGTTCGTGTCTCTGACTTTGTCGTTTCTCTCTTACTTTCTAACTTTGACGCCTTTTGTGAATGGTTTTGCTAAACTGCACCCTCAGTGAACTTGGTGGTTGTCATGTCAGCGAGTTAACTTTGGATTTGAATTACATACATACGTACATACGTACGAGCATGCATGCGTAAGTGCGTGAGTACTTACGCATGCATGTACGTACGTGCGTACGTACGTGCGTGCGTGCGTGCGTGCGTGCGTAGGGGAAGTAGGGGCATGTCCGCACACTTAAGGTGAAACACGCTATAGATAATGCACTGTGTGTGCTAAGAGGGTGATATTTAGCATTCAGAATCAGCAATCATATTACTTTGTTGTTAGTTAGTTAAGGAATCGCATATCCCATCAGATATTTAAATATTTGGTCAAATGTAGAGGCATACGTTTGTGCGGACATGCCCCAAGGTACGGGGCATAGCCGCACACTGTGTGCGGTTATGCCCCAGGAATGGCGAAGCAACAGCTAGTCTCACAGAGCTGACGATTAACTACAGTAATAATATGTATTGGTATGCGTACACTACTGACATGTGCATTACTATAAAAACAAAACATCAGAGAACACAAATCAACGGTTTCAAGTTTTCATATATACGTAAAGTTTAGAAAATACAGTGGCCTTGAATCATAGTCCACGTTTATTCCTCCTTGAGAGTCAAAGCAAACAACAGCATGAATTTGTAACGGGGAAAGTCAAACTTTGCAACCCATCTTGTCTGAAGCCTTCTAGCTAAAACGGCATAGTCTCGTAAAGCGCAAAGTCAAACTAAAAACTCAGTTTGTCGGCCATGCGAGCATGGCTTTGTATGGACTAACGTATACGGGCAAAGTTCTATATTATAGATTATACATCATTTGTCGTCTTGGTTATTTTAGTCTATCAGCAATGACCAATTAAGCTTTATTTCTTTAACGGACCTAATGATACACAACCTGGAAAATGTGACGTCAGCACGATATAGCCTATTACACATTGACGAAGCGATGAATGATATAATAAGTTTGATAATATTAAATAATTATATAATAATCATCATATACTATCTCACATCAAAGTTTCCTATAATATTTGTGGTAAGTAGCTGAAGTATCTAAATATGTATCTAAGTAGACTACATAATATTATAAGCACCGATGCACGAAATACGTCTGCACAGCGGGTGGGGCATGACCGCATGACCGCACAGGCCTGTGCGAACATGCCCCAAACATCCAACACGTGAATAATTCTGAATTGCGCAAAAATGCTACTTATGAAAGTATCCTTTATTTCACACATCATAAAACATTAAAATGCAATTTAGAACTATGAAAGAAAATGTATATGCACGTCTTACAGTTAAAGTAATACACATAACAGCATATGAGTAAAATTACATCAGTGTTTACGAAAATAAAATGTTATATCATAATTTTTTTATTATTCATTTCTATCAAAAAGTATGTGCAAGTGGATGATTTGTGGGTTAGACGATGCCGCTTAGCATGATTCCACTAACCAGATGTTACGCGATGCGCAAATAATAGGGTGTGTGGACATGCCTCAGTATGCGGATATGCCCCTACTTCCCCTACGTACGTACGTACGTACGTACGTACATACATACATACATACATACATACATACATACATACATACATACATACATACATACATACATACATACATACATACATACATACATGTACAGATCGAGTTTGCTTTGTTGTCGGGTTGCCCCCTCCAATGCAAAATGCTGGCTACGCCATTTTCAAATGGTAAGCAAAACATAATAATATAGATTGGCAAAAATGCCGATGTGACGTACCAGAGTTAACCGCAATACCCTTTAATGTCTAACTTTCCCATGTTCTAGACAACAGATTCCCGTTACAAATGACTGCTCTGCAGGTTCTGCGCAGAGGAGCATGCATGGCACCCGGCATCCCTTTTTGATAAATTATTCGAATTATCATGAGAAAATTTATTGCCAAAAGGTTGCTAGACTGGGATGGAATTAGTCTTACACTGTTACACGTACAGGCATCCTTATGCCCTCTGTATTTTGTTAATAATTATATTAATCAGGCACCCAGCTATTGATCCTCAGTTCCGCACCCTCTTAAATAAATTTTCCGGGATGCCAATATTTGTTTCCTAAGATACTTGGAACACAGTGTACATATATCAACCAATCAGAGATGGGCGACAATATGACGTAATGGTTAGGGTTAGGGTTAGGGTTATATATATATATATATATATATATATATATATATATATATATATATATATATATATATATATATATATATATATATATATATATATATATATATATATATATATATATATATATATATATACTAATATAGTGGTACTTTTGCAGTTTAGGCCCGCACCTCGAAAAAATCATCAAAATGTTCACCTACGATGACCAAACTTCGCATGGTGTATCTACTACACCTTTACTACGCGTATACACTTGTCACATGATCCACAAATAATGCCTGAAATCTATCAAAATGTGTACGTAAATAACGCTTTCCTCGGCGCCACCTGACGGAGTTCACTGTGACAGTAATGACTCGACGAAGAAAGCGCATTATTTACGAACACATTTTGATCGATTTCAGGCATTAATTATTATTTTTTGATCACGTGACAAGTGCATACACGTAGTACATGTATAGTAGATACACCATGCGAAGTTTGGTCATCGTAGCTAGGTGAACATTTTGATGTTTTTTTCGAGGTGCGGGCCTAAACTGCAAAAGTACCTATATAGTTATATATGTACACTGTGTACAAAGTATCCTAGGAAAAAAATATTCGCTGCTTCCAGGATAGGAAGTCATGACTGGCTCCGTTGCCCCCCTTGCCTCCCCCCCCCCACTCTCTAGACGGACGGAACGCTTGACGTGGCCGGTGTAATGCTTTTCTCGATACCGCTCCGAACTGCCGCAGTTATTTGCCAACTTCCTGTTCTTCGTCAACCAACATCTACTTTGTTGAGAGTCACATGTAAGATCGTCATACTTGATATCTGAACTTCATGCAAGCAGGCACGATTTATAGTACAGAAGGAAACAGTGTGAGTATGACAATAGGCGATAACATTTTTTTATGTTGCACAACCTAGCAGCTATGGGTATAGTGTGTGTAGCTGCGAGAAATCGAAACAAAACGAGATGCTTCACTGCCCCGGTCGAAGCCAATTCGGATTTCCGTACTGTCTGTTCTGTTGACTCCGCCTACGTGTGAAGGTCTAACGTAAGACGTTGCTACGTTGCTGCTATTGACTGTCATTGTTCCAACCTACGATGATGGAAACGTCACACTAATCCGTTAAGCGATAGTTGTCCGAAACATGTATTATGTAAACGCGACTCTATGCTAAATATTAGGCAATGCACAACAAGACGTAGGAATGAGAATGAAAAAATACCACCAAAACAGTGCGTGGCATTGCCAGTGGCACGACCATGGCATATCATGTATAAATAAAAACCTCCCCATCAAATCGACTAGTAGAGCATAAATTCCCTTGAAAACATTTAACTTCAAACAACTGTATCTAATTTAGTTTTGTTCTGTAGAGTTTTTAATTTGTTCTTAAGGTTCTTTGTTGTACAAATTGGCTGCATATCAAAGTATGTTTATTTTCAAGTAACAATGTTCACAGTTTCAAAGTTTTCATGTTCAGTTTGTAAACAAAACATCCAGTTTCAAAACATGCTTTATTGGCAATACTGCTGGGATGAGCTGTGCCCTTTGATGTTCTGCATTCCCTTATTCTAGATCACAAATTTCCTAAATATTACAATTCCATGTAAAGGAGCTCACACCCTCATGTTAATTAGACAAATTTGATCAGTTACGCATTTAACCCTTGCAAAGGGTTAGGATGATTACAATTATTGGGCATGGACATCAAAGTAGTTCTAAGAGACCAAAGGCAATTTACCTTTTTGGCAATGGGAAATGAACAGAATTGTTCAAGTTTTTAAAATAACTACCAGTACCAGGATGTAAACCTGGCATAGCTTTATGCAGGGATCCGTCCACCCATCGTTTGAATGGGTAAGAAATGTAGGAGCAAAAGAAAGGTCTTCCAAAACCTTACATATTGTCAGTTAGGCCTTAAAGGTGAGTGTAAATGGTGTTAAATGTGTGTTTGTAGTCAATTTGAGATCATCCGACACATTTTAAGTTTGCAAACTGGCTTAACAGTTAATATACATGAGTCCACCAAAACATGTGTGACTGGCAAAAATTTGGTTCTGCATAAAGCCCATTGATTGCCAGTCTGACACTATATAGCCACTGTCGACAACCAGCCTCACATTGATGCTTGTGATTTGTGAATGCTATATGTTAAACTGGTATTGAGGAGGAATCTGGATAAACCAAAAACATGGTTGATCATTGACATGCCAAGTCCATGAACATTATTTCACATGCAATTAGATAATTTTATTGATCAACCAGTAGGTTGGTTTGTGCCAAAACAAGAAGCTAGTAAGGGGTCTATTTTAAGGGGAAGATGTTGTTTACTTACTTACTTTTCCTCTTCATCCCCAGTGGGACATAAGGCCACAACAATCTTTCGCCACAAGGTTCTGTCCTTGGCTGAGGCCTGAGCCTCACCCCACGACATAGCTTTATGTAGAGACCCGTCCACTCGTCATTTGGTCGGGTAAAACGAATATGGACGGGTAGAAATATGGGTGGACGGGTTGTGGACGGAGTAAAAAAAGTCTTCGAAAACCATAGATATCGTTAGTTATGCCTTCCTTGAAAGTGAGTGTAAATGGTGTCATATGTGTGTTTTTAGCCCATTTCAGGTCATCAGGCACATTTGAAAGTTTGTAAACTAGCTTAACGGTTAACATTCATGTGTCCACCAAACCGTGTGACTGGCAATAATTTTATCCTGCATAAAGCCCTGCCCCACGATAGCCCCATCTCTCTCAGCTCGGCCATCACTGTTTGTCGTCACGTCATCTTTGGCCATCCTTGCTTCCTTTTTCCAGGTGGTGTCCATCTCAGTGCCACTTTGGGGATGCTATCTCCAGGCATTCGCAGGACGTGTCCTAGCCATCTCAGCCGTCGGCGTTTGATTTCCAGGACAGCACTGTTGCAGCCCGTCTTCTTGTAGAGGTCCACGTTGGAAATCTTGTTTGGCCAGAATATTCGGCAGATCTTTCTCAGACATCCATTGTGGAATGCATCGATTTTTGCCATGTCCCGTTTAACCACTCGCCAGCACTCTGAGCCATACAGTAGCATGGACTTCACGTTACTGTTGTAAAGTCTTATCTTTGTTTTGGTGGTGTACTTGTTGGACTTCCAAATGTTCTGCAGTTTGGCGAAAGCACAGCAGGCTTTACTGAGTCTTGCCTTGATGTCTTTTTGGCCTCCATTGTCTTTGCTGATGAGACTACCCAGGTAAGTAAAGTCCTGTACAAGCTCAAGTGGTTCACCATTTACGGTAACAGGTGCGGTTGGTGTGGTGTTGATGCTCATCACTTGTGTCTTGGATGTATTGATGGTAAGCCCAGTTTGCTTTGCATATCTCTCTAATCGATCAGTTTTTTCCTGCAGATGGTCAAGCTTTACTGATAGAAATGCAAGGTCATCAGCAAAGTCGAGGTCTTCTAACTGGGAAAAGAGAGTCCACTGGATACCCCTGGGTTTATCTGATGTAGTTTTTCGCATAACCCAGTCGATGACGACCAAGAAGAGGATGGGCGAGAGGATACATCCCTGTCTAAAACCCGATTTCACTGGGAACCATTCAGAGGATGTATTACTGAGGATGACACTGCATTCAAAGTGGTTGTAGAACGTCTCTATCAGTGAAACAATCTTTAGAGGTACTCCATAGGATCTTAGGATCTTCCACAGAGTGTCATGGTGGATACTGTCAAAGGCCTTTTTGAAATCAATGAAGTTGATATACAGTGGGCAGTTCCATTCTAGACTCTGCTCTATGATGTTTCTCCATGCAAATATCTGATCAGTGCACCCTCTTCTCTTCCGGAATCCCGCTTGTTCTTGCCTCAGCTTCTTGTCAATAGCTGTCTTGATTCTTCCAAGAAGGATTCTACAGAAGACTTTGCTGGGGATGGACAAGAGTGTGATTCCTCGCCAGTTGTCACAGACTTGGAGGTTGCCTTTCTTAGGGATCTTTATAATGAGTCCTTTGCCCCAGTCACTTGGGATAGTCTCTTTGTCCCAAATGGTGTCGAACAAGTTAGTCAGGACTCTCGTAGCTGTACTGAGGTCGGCCTTCAACATTTCAGCATGAATGGAGTCTACGCCTGGGGCTTTTCCACTCTTCATAGCTTTGATGGCATTTCTAACTTCCGCTTCTGTTGGGGACTGATGTCGATGTTGAGGTCATCTGGCACTGGTGGGGGGTCGGCGGGTTCATCTGGCTGAGGGTGGTTCAGGACTTCACAGAAATATTCAACCCATCTATCAGCTTGTTCACGTTCAGTTGTAATAGTGCTGCCATCTTTGTCTTTCACAGGGGCAGAGTGGGTAGTGTAATTACCACAGAGACGTTTGGTGATCTTGTAGACAGTGCTGAGTTCACCTCTTGCTGCAGCACTCTCAGCTTCTGCTGCTAGTCCTTCTACGTAGGCCCTCTTGTCATTCCTGGCACTCTTCTTCACTTCCTTGTCTTTGCCTTTGTATGCTTCTTGGACTTGTTGTTGGAGTCTCGCTGATTTGGTACTTAGCATCTTGATTTTGAGTTGTTTCCGCTCCTCGATCTTTTTCCATGTTTCCGGTGTTAGCCATTCCTTGTGGTTCTTCTTCTTGTGGCCCAAGACTTTGGTAGCTACATCGACATAGGTCTTCTTGATGGTGTCCCACTTGTTGGTAGCGTCGTGGTCAGTCTCCTCCGATGTGTCTGTTAATGCACTGAAGCGGTTTCTCAGCTCCAAAATGAACTCCTGTTTGGTGACTGGCAAATGCGAGTCTCGTGACATCTAGTTGTTTGCGGCGCTGGCTCTCTGGTACCACTGTGAAGCTTCAACTTGATGCATGCTGTTACCAAATAGTGGTCACTATAAATGTCAGCTCCACGACAAACTCTCACATCTTGAAGGACCTACGCCATTTTCCATTGATGATAATGTGGTCGATTTGATTGCTTGTCCTACCATCAGGTGATTTCCAGGTGAGCTTGTGGATGTCCCGGTGTGCAAAGATGGTACCTCCAATTACATAGTTGTTGTTCAAGCAGAAGTCAACAAGGCGTTCACCGTTGTCATTCATCACGCCACAACCATGTTTGCCCATGGCTCTTTCGCAGTGGGAGTTTTCAGAACCAACTTTGGCATTCATGTCTCCGATGATCAGAAGCATGTCATGTTGTGGCACTTTGGCGACTGCTTGTTGCAGCTGTTTGTACCAGTCTTCCTTGTCCTCTATGTCAGATTCATTGGTTGGGGCGTAACACAGAATGATTGTAAGCTTGCAGTGTTTGGAGTTGAAGCGTGCTTTTATTATCCTATCACTGATCGGTTCCCATTTCAGCAACGTGTTGGCCTTCTGCTTGGAGATTACAAGGGCTACTCCACGGATGTGTGTGTCCTCATGTCCTGAGTATAGTATGGTTGAACCATCATGGGTCACCTGTCGCCCGGACCCAGTCCATCGGCACTCGCTAACCCCTAGGATGTCCAGTCTGTATCTTTTCATCTCGCGGATGACTTGTGCTAGCTTTGAGGCCTCGTTCATTGTACGGACATTCCATGCCCCTACGCTGATCTTAGTTTTGAGCCCGAGCAAACTATCTTTCGCACACCTACCTTCCTGGGGTAGACTTTCAGCAGGTGTGGTCATACTGCCAGGCTGGATCAAGTCTGCTATAGGGCCCCTTGTAGTAGTTTCAATTGTTGTAGTTTCCGTAACATAATTTGTTTTATAGGGTGGGGTTGTTAGCCCCACGCCCAACCCCCAACCTGGAGCACCAGGTGCTGGGTTTCGTCTGGTCCCTCCCCTGAGACCTGCCCGGCTTGGTTAAACCTGCCAGGGGCTTAAATCCCCGTCGGTGTAGCTCCCAGAGTCCTTGAGACACGCAAGCCTCCTCACCACCAACAGGTACCAGCACAGAGGAAGGGAAGATGTTGTAATCTGGACTAATTAGTAGGGCACCAAATTAATATTTATGATTAAATCCATTGAAAACTCTACTAATTATAAAACTTATATAAAAATGTTAATGGCTAAACCTTGATATGGGAAAAAAAGATGAACTGCCAAAGTAATATCTGAAATATGGCATATACACTGGATGAATATTAAAAGTTATTCTTTACTTATATGTTGCAGGTGATGTCTTATGTTTACCATTGATGGTGGTGTGTATATATATAGTATATATATATATATATATTATGCATGTGTGTGTGTGTCTACTGGTATATTACTAATACTACAGATGAATATGACATATATATATATACCCACGGTAGATGGTGTAATGAATTATTTACTAAAATAACAATAAAAACTAAATATTAAAATTAATAAAATCAAATTAATATAAAACATTAGTACTGTACATACTGTCTCAGTGAATCTACCATACAGCACCCTGTTGATCTAGTTGAAGGAATGAGTGGTAGCCATGACTACTTGTCACCCCAACACTTGCCACACCAACAGTTACAATCCCAACACTTGCTACCCCAAATGCCTGACATCCCAACACTTGTCACCCCAATGCTTAACACCCAACACTTGCCATTGATACATATGTGACTGTGTATGTTGCAGGTGATGTCTGTGAGTGTTGCATCAAGCAGCACAGCGACACACTGCGATGGCGGACCACTCGTACTCAAGTGACCGAGTTCGGCACCGCTGGAAAGACCACTGCTACTTTTCGTTTGCGAAGAAAACACCCAAAGTTGTCCTGGAGAAGTCAGGAATACTGCAGCCAGAGTTCCTCCCCCGGAGTCTCGATCACACCTACGTAAAACTCAGCCCTGTTGCTGTGGCGCTGACATGTGGCCAGGATGAACAGATATGTGGAGCAGACCCGAGACCATCTTTGATGGTTTGGGCAGCCCTGCCTGCTGTGGTTGGGCAGGACCACAGCTATGGGTGCGGAGGGTTCTGTGCAGCTCCCACAAACAGTGCTGACGCATCGCTCATTGTCTGGACAAACACACCCAGGAGTAGCAGTGAGCTGGACTATGGGGGTGTGGCCTTGTATGCTATGGATGGCGGCGATGGGGAGACATTTGGAGGGGGTGACGGGATGGGGGGAGAAGTGGCTGAGGGGGGGCAAACAAGGATGTTGAAGCAGGGCATCTATCTACAGAGGGTGATGGAACGGCGGCACACGTCTCACCATGACCACACCTATCTGATGTACAAGACCTGGCACAATGACCACACCTACATGCATCATGATGATGTCTACATCGCGTCATAGTTGGTATAGTCATGAGTGCTTCAAGTCATAGTCATACTGGTTTATGTGATATTGCATTCAAGATGATGTGTCTGTCACAATGATTACATCACCGTTATGACAACACACTATAGTGATGAAATGAACATTTCACCATACTGATGACAATGTGAGTCTATCACATTGTTGTTATAATGACAGCAAGTTGTATAGATGACATCATGATCATGTCTGCCAGGTGACACTGAGTATCGCAATTAGGTAATGTGACTCTGGTGAGAATCTACAGTGAACAGGGTTAATACTGGGCCCACAATGACCTGTGTTCAAAGTTTTGTATTACTCGTGACAACCATCATACACTGTGATCTTGTCAATGTGACACATAGATACTTGTCAGTTGTCACCAAGGAAGACATGACAGGGTATCCTATATACTCAAGATTCAACGAATGTTGACTTTTTGTTGTCGTGCATATCATAAACAAAGCTGGACACTATTACATATCAAATACATCACTACAGCAGTAATGATTGTTGTGAGTAATTGTCACAGCAACACAAGACGAGATCGTATAGCGTAGTTGCTGACATATCTAACTACATGACTGCGATGCCAACGGAAATTGTCCAGTTACTTGTGCTGTGCTGGACAATAGTAGCCACCGCTGTCTTGAATGTTCAAGTTAATACAACAACGCTACATGAATGCGTAAAAGTTTTATTTTGCATTTAATGATGAAACCATTTTTGTTATGTAATCGGTTGCAGTTAGCTTAACAAAGAACCGATGCTGTGCCGCCCAGAATGTGATACGCTCTCTCTCTCTGGCTACATTGAAGTGTGTGTAACCACACTCTCAGTGGGGTCACACTCGGCTGTGATCTTCCCCCCTAAACCAGGGGTGACATTTCTTGTGATCGAGAATATGTGATGATGTATAGATCAGACATGGGGTGAAATACATTGAAATGTATTTAAATACAAATACTTTTGAGGGATTCAAATACTTTTAAATGCAAATGTATTTAAATACAAATACAAATACTTTTGAAAAGTATTTCATATATTTTTTCAAATACTTTTCATTTTCAGGATATATTACTATATAGGTAAAAGAAACAAAACGATATATCAAGCAGTTCATCTAGTTGAATATCAATGAAAATATCAGCGACTGCTGCTTGGTGGGCTTGCCTGCCATGGTCGCAGGTTCATAGGTAATTAACATGCAGTTACAACACATCTACCCTCTATGATTCGAAGATACCACCTGACTTGAGAAGCCACCACCTTCTCTTAAGCCACAGGCTACAGGTGAAGCAAACATTTGAAACAATAGCTGGTCACCACATCTGGCAGTCACCAGGCAGTTCAGTTTCATTAACTGGACCAGGAAAACACTGATAAGACAGTGCAAGGGAGTCTTGTTGTTGCCAACTACATCACAGTGACAACTGACAAGTGAGGCAGTGGCTTCTTGTAACAAGCCTTCTTATACAGTGGTCTCAAAGGTCCACTGCCTCAATGACTGCTCATATGATGGCTTAATTGCCTTTACTAGGCCGTAATTCCTGAGTAAATTGCCACAAGACACAGTACAGTTACTTGAGTTTTAATAATTCAATCAAGAACTATTTAAAATTGCAATTAGTACACGTTGTATACACATTTGAAAAATTATTTGAAATATCAAATACTTTAGGAAAGTATTTAAATACAAATACTTTCAATTCCTAAATGTCAAATACAAATACTTAAAAAAAAGTATTTAAATACTTTCAAATACAAATGTATTTGGCCCCATGTCTGGTATAGATGCACCAACTTATCCTACATTGATTCCAAAAGTCATGGAACTGTGCTGCTGGTTGTAATGTGTCATCATAGATGTATGTAATGCTCGACTGCCTTGGGTAGTGGGTGATATGGTGACCAGTGATTTTTATATGAACACTGGATAAGTGGGTATAAAATTATGTTAACCAACTTAGACTTTCCAGATTCTTTGATGTGTGCACATATTTAAATTAAGCATCTGGATACATTAAATAATTAAAGCAAACAAATCAGTCGAAGGTGGAATGTTATTTGACAATATTCTCTATTTTGGTTAATTATCAATATATATATATATAAATATATATATTTAACAGATTATATATCTTTATATATATATATATAGTCTCAAAATTCATGTTTTGGTTGTTTCTCAAATTGAATGCAGTCATACATTTATTTACCTGGCATAGCGGCAAAAATATACTTTGACATGTATGATATAAAAATCTTATTTCATCAAACAAGTCAACTTGAGTGAACATGGTGAAATGTGTGAGTCAGTTATTATTTTATTTGTTTAAATGTTATCATTAAATTGATACATTTAATTTATACAGAATAATGCATTTAATCATGCACTTCAGGCAGTTTAACTATTGTTGTGTTCCATCTATTGATTTTCCATTGGTGAATGTTTTTTACTAGTTTGTAGAAACAGTTGTCAGGAATTTTCTGAAAATGTATAAACTTTATTATTTTCATTAAGTATTGTTCTTTGTTGATAGATATTTTTTAATCCTTGTCAGATAAATAAATGGTAAATTATCTTTAGGATTTCATATGATTTTTCAATGTGATGGTGTTATATTTGGTTAATGTTTGACAGGAGAACTTCATTGAGAATACAGTGTCAATAATTGGTGTTTGGTTTGTCATTTTTGAAATACCCAGTGCAATGTGAAAGGCCATAATAAAATAATAGTATTTTGAAATAACATTTACACTCCAGAATCTCCACATCTTTATTGGACAGTCTTACATAATGAATACATAACTGGAAACTAAAATAATACAAATATTCCTTGATAATAAATCTACTAAAATACACATTGAAGTGCAAATATTTCAAATTAAGTTGATGCATATAAATAGTATTTAGAAGGTGTCCTCTAAAGCGGAAACAGTGTCTTTAAACACATCACACATTTTAGGGTTGCAAGTTTTGAGCCATGTGAAGTCTGCAAAAGGTCACATTGGCATTGCCATTTATATGTATTAGTAGATGTTATCTGCAGAATATCTCTTCCAAACATTTTACAGTGACCTCAGCAATATTGATAGAGCTGTTACTGCCTGTTGAAGAGAAAAGTTTTCGTGATTTTATACAGCAATAATCTAAAATGGAATTGAATTAGGTCCTATTCTACGAAATCAAGTTTTTATAAATAAAAAACTTATATGGAATTGTGCCATTTGTGGTCTGATTCCTATATAATGAAAACTTTGATCTGTCCCTATCCTCTGGATGGGGGAGGGGGCCAGACGTATAATTATATATATATATATATATATATATATAAATATATACATATACATAATAATTACATATACACACACACATATATATATATATATATACTGTGTTTGTGGACCTATAATATCTCCATACGTTTTGCATGTATCAGGCAGAAATTATGCATGTAATCCAGCAAGCTTACTCAGATGGTTTGTAAGGATCAGAAATGTTAGTGCAGGTGACTGCCTTTTCCCCAAAGCACCACTGGGTAATTCGGCTAGTTTAATATAAGGCATCCGACAACATATTAGCTAGCTAAGTTGGGTCAGGAAATAAACGTGACATAATCCCCAATATGATAATAGGTGGCAGCACTGTTATGCAGTACTCGTTTACAAACAGTACAATAAGTCTAAGACTTAGTGTAAGTGGTAGCATCATTAGTCATCATTTCACCAAAAAATACAGTTTATACACATCACTGACGATAGCCTCGGGCAGCATTGTCTAGCCCGACACGGATAGCATACAAATTAAATAAGGAAACCTTTTGATTAAATAATGCTGTATTATAAAAACTATTAAAAATTAAACTTATATTAACCCAAAATAAATAGAAATACAAATTTTCAGTTGTTTATAAAAAAAATATTACGGCAGTGTCCGTGAGGTGGCAGCATTTTATAGATCACGCGGATACCAAACAAAAGCCGGCAAATGTCACCAGACTGTCTTCTCGGCGTAGTTCCGCAGCCGACCGACAGTCGGTTAAGCGAGACTACACTGACGATGGCATGAATAACCTCGAGTAATACAGGAAGGTCTACGCTATACGATATAAATCACAATGTAGTTTAAAGGTAACTGGTAGAGGGCGACACTACCTCGGGCAAACACCCGCAGCGACGGGGTGACTATACATGATTGCCGAAGCGTGTCGAAACACTATCATTGTTTAATTATCTAAGACAGAATGGCAGGACACTAGTAAGTATACATCCACAGAGCATACCAATGCCACTGGAATGCATATGAAATCGTTACGGATCGCGATTTTAGAAAACAGTTGTAAAACTTTGAGGAGTTTGGGCGACAACATTCTCATAAATTGGCACCGACCGTCGTTGCTAAGAGCAACTAACAATGACTGCACTACTCTGTAGACAGGCCGCGTGTAATGAGACATATTGTAAGAAGTGTATGATATGAGTACTTTTAAATTGACCACTCCTCTCAAAATGTTGACAGTTCAAATAACCATCTACACAGCTCGTAAATAAAATGACTATCTCGCAATTGGCGTAAATAATAATTATGCCAGGCAGGCGCTGTAATAATAATGTCTTATACACGTACACCACTCACCAGGCTATAGCGTCGGTTACCCAGACGCCGCGAGGTGGCTGCAATTAATGCTCTGTCAATGTTACCGCCAGGACGGCCTTACCCCAGCATAGGGTAGAGATGCTGATTGGTTCTCGGATCTCGAATTCTCGAATTTTAAATAACAGTAAATTACATTTGTGTATATACATATATATCTTAACTTAGTGTTGTTATAAAAACATACATTAAATTCATAAACATTAATTATTATTATATAAGCGTAAACCTGTGAGGTCATCCGAAATAATGATACTTTCTGAGGGCTACTTGCCACTCCAACATTTGCCATTCCATCACCATCTGCCCCACACCTGTTTCATAGAGTAGCAGGTTTCAGGATAAGATGGCTTCTTCAAGGGGCAGCGTCCACTCAAGAGGTGACCAGGTGTCATGTGACCAGTTCACCATGGCAATGATCAATCGTTACCTGCAGACAACTGGCATAGAGGGGGCGTTCAAGGAGCAGTGTCACCAACTACTGAAGTCACCCCATCTCCCCTACAACCCCTATCCTGGCCTCGTGAGGCAGTTGAGAGCCTACGCAGAAAGGTGGGTCACATGACTATCTCATGACATCAAATTCAACTGCAGTTCATGCAGAGGTCATCCATATAATATATTATTGTATACATTCTGAGTAACCACAACAAAAGCGAACCCGTAGACATCAATATCACTGATTTAACATTCTAATCACATGCAGGCACTGCATTTTGCGTATAATATAGTATAATTATTATTATATTATACAATGTCGTGCTGTGCCATGCTGTGCTGTGCTGTGGCATGTCATGCCGTGCTGTGCTGTGGCGTGCCACGCCACGCCACGCCACGCCACGTCACGTCACGTCACGTCACGTCACGTCACGTCACGTCACGTCACATCACATCACATCACATCACATAAACTGCATGTATATGTAGCCTTTGCTATAACACATCCATAGTGTGATTTGAATGATGTCCATTTCTGGTGAACACATGACACACCAAGCCAAATGAGGTGATTTCCCAGGCTCGATGGCATGAATATTCTATTAAAATCTGTTTCTAGTCATCCTGGGGACTGTTGTCATGCTGTTTGTTTTTAATTTCAAAGGGGCCAGATCAATTATCCTTTTTGCATTGATCTTGTCCATAGTTTTTTGTCAAAATATTATATATCTGTAAAGATCACTTTCGCAAAAAATCCACGAGACTTGTGTGTAAAATGAACCAGTTGACCCCTCTGGACTATGTGTGTATACACAGTATTTCTGCGGGGATCGTAAACTACAGTTATATTACATTTTATATTGGTTTAAGATGTACTTGATTTATTTTGTGTTTTGGTGTTGTTTTTGTTTTTTTGTTGTTTTATTGTTTTCCGTTCCATCTGTTTCTTTGATTCAGTTTCACATACCATTCCATGGATGATGATGATATTTTTCAACAGTTAGGTATGACTTTATATTAATAATTGTTTTGCAACTTATCACTATTGTTGTATTTCTTGAATATAAATTATCACAAAATTATGTAATCATTACACATTGTTTTAGAAGAATTTAATAAAAAATGTCAGGTAAAACTAATTTATAATTAAATCTAGTATCACTAAAGTCTATTTATTCTACCTGTATATATGGTTGTTATTGCCATCGTTTTCAACAAGACCAGTTTAATAGTAACGTTTACATATATACAGACCAAACAGTGGATGTTTCCATTCAGTACATTACATTATATGATTGATCACCATAGCCAAAATATATGACATAATAAGAATGCTAGAACATGTTAGTTTAACAGTAATGGTCTTATTTGGCATGCATGAATCAAAATGAGGATCTGTGGACATCCTGCAGTTTACCAGGTGCAAAACACAACCATTCCTGAGATTGTACAGCCGATTACTGGTGAGTCAGTGTATGGGACACAAAACAGCATTGAAATGATGAAGCCATCTGTGGTGGAGCAGTATCGCTGGCTCCTCAAGAACGTCACTCCTCCAGTGTCCCGGCTCCACCAGGTGACAGGTTACGTGGTGAGTCATTATCAACAAACACAATGTTTCCAGTCGCAGTCCGTCAAACAAGATGTTCACTTTCTTTGTTAGTTTATTTGTGCGATATCCTTAGTGCTAAGGCTGTCAATAAATATATTTAGAATTTCTGTCCGCCCGCCCGCCCGCCCGCCCGCCCGCCCGCCCGCCCGCCCGCCCGCCTTTCTATCTGACACAAAAATAATGTTCTTCCAGTGTGTTGAATTAATTAATTAATTTATTAATTTTGAAATGAATACACTGCTTTAATAACTCACTTAACTGAAATACCTTATGATTTATCTCTGTGAGCAAAGCAACCTCATGGTGAAACTGTTGACTGGTGATTTGCTGTGCAACAGAACCAGGTAGTGACGGCCCTTCTAGGACCAGCCACTCTACATGGCACCTTCTACCCCCACCCTGCGTCCATCAACTTCAGGGTGGAGTTCATCATTATTGGGCCTGACGTCAACCAAGTGAGTTAAATCAACATAAATATGTTGTTCCAAATAGTTCAACTTTATTCAGTACAGACTTCTGTGATTTTTGGAGGTACAATGCTGTATACCTAGCTCTGTATTTTAAACATAAAACATTGCTAACTGTCATATGAAGTACACCATTTTTCATTACATGTACACGAATATAAAACCAAATGTACACGAATATAAAACCAAATGTAAATGATACAGCTAACATGTCATATAGATATAGTTTTTTTTAATCTTTGTAGGCCTATCAAAGTATACTTAAGTACGAAGTGTATTTTTTTCATAAGAAATCTCTCAGAAATATGCATTTTTTCAACCAAAACAAAATGGCATGTGGTATATGCATAGCATTCTGGTAGTTACCAAGGCAACACATGTAACCAGAGCTTCAGAGGAAGATAAAGTGATATAATATCACCTCAGTTAGATTTGTGTCATGTTGCTTCATGGAGAAGTTGAGATGGTGTTTGATTCAACAGGTCTGTCAGAGAGTAAATATGATGTGTTAGTGTAAAGTGCTTAGAGCTGTCCCGTCACCTGGGCGCTGTGTTCTGCAAACACTTACCTTTTGTATTACAACATATCATAAGTACTGTGCTCAGCTATTTTCAGATAAAACATTATTTTATATATGTATATGTGCACATGGAATTTATCTAAAATGCATTCTAAGTTTCTAACTACTACATACATAATACATACAATTATTGTGTATTAAATAATATCATTTCAATTTATTATGGTGATAAATTCTTAGTATAATTGTGTTGTTTGTCAGGCTGTGGCCATATTCCTGGAGAGTGTCACAAACGATATTCTCCACATGGAGTCATCCGGAACACACATCTTCCTTGGTAGGCCACGTCATCAGTACAGTAGTCGTTTCATCAGTACAGTAGTCACTTCACCAGTACAGTAGTCACTTCACCAGTACAGTAGTCATTTCATAAGTACAGTAGTCACTTCACCAGTACAGTAGTCACTTCACCAGTACAGTAGCCATTTCACCAGTACAGTAGTCATTTCATCAGTACAGTAGTCACTTCACCAGTACAGTAGTCACTTCACCAGTACAGTAGTCACTTCACCAGTACAGTAGTCGTTTCATCAGTACAGTAGTCACTTCACCAGTACAGTAGTCACTTCACCAGTACAGTAGCCATTTCACCAGTACAGTAGTCATTTCATCAGTACAGTAGTCACTTCACCAGTACAGTAGCCATTTCATCAATACAGTACCCATTTCACCATTATAGTAGTCACTTCATCAATACAGTAGCCACTTCATCAGTTTAACAGTCCATTCACCAGTACAGTAGTCACTTCATCAATACTGTAGTCACTTCAGTATAGTAGTCACATTAGTCACTTTCCCTGTATAATAGCCACTTTGTTAGTACAGTGATCACTTCATCAATGCTTTAGTCACTTCACCAGTACAGTAGTCACTTTGTCAGTAGATTATTAATTTCATCCTCAGTACAGTACTAGTACTATAGTCACATCATTGATAATAGTCAGTTCATCAATGCAGTCGTCACTTCAGTGATATGGTACAGCAGTCACTTCATCAGCACAGTTCAGTGGTATGGTACAGCAGTCACTTCATCAGCACAGTTCAATGGTACGTACAGTACAGTGCAGTGCAGTGCAGTGCAGTGCAGTGCAGTGCAGTGCAGTGCAGTGCAGTGCAGTGCAGTGCAGTGCAGTGCAGTGCAGTGCAGTGCAGTGCAGTGCAGTGCAGTGCAGTACAGCAAACGCTTCATCAGCACACTTCAACAGTACGTTACAGTAGTCAATTCATCAGCACAGATCAGCAGTACAGTACAGTACAGTACAGCAGTCACTTCATCAGCACAGTTCAACAGTACAGTACAGTACAGTACAGTACAGTACAGTACAGTACAGTACAGTACAGTACAGTACAGTACAGTACAGTACAGTACAGTACAGTACAGTACAGTACAGTACAGTACAGTACAGTACAGTACAGTACAGTACAGTACAGTACAGTACAGTACAGTACAGTACAGTACATCAGTCACTTCATCAGCACAGTTTAACAGTACAGAACAGCAGTCACTTCATAGCACAGTTGAACAGTACGGTACAGCAGTCACTTCATCAGCACAGTTCAATAATACAGTACAGCAGTCACTTCATAGCACAGTTCAACAGTACGGTACAGCAGTCACTTCATCAGCACAGTTCAACAGTATGGTACAGCAGTCAGTTCATCAGCACAGTTCAATAATACCGTACAGCAGTCACTTCATAGCACAGTTCAATAGTACGGTACAGTAGTCGGTTCATCAGCACAGTTCAGTAATACAGCACAGCAGTCACTTCATAGAACAGTTCAACAGTACGGTACAGCAGTCACTTCATCAGCATAGCTCAACAGTACAGTACAGCAGTCGGTTCATCGGCACAGTTCAATAATACAGTACAACAGTCACTTCATAGCACAGTTCAACAGTACGGTATAACAGTCACATCATCAGCATAGCTCAACAGTACAGTACAGTACAGTACAGCAGTCAGTTCATCAGCACAGTTCAATAATACAGTACAGAAGTCACTTCATAGAACAGTTCAACAGTACAGTACAGCAGTCAGTCCATCAGCACATTAGTCTGCTTCTGTATAATGCCTAATTGAAAGCACATGGCAGTTTGGTCTTGGGCCAGGAATTGTGTTACAGACAATGACTTGTAGATGTGAAAGACCCATAAAGTATAATTCAGGGTATGGGGAGAACTTTGCTTGGGACATGACTTTTGTTACTGTGTGCACTTCATCCATGCACGACACATGCCAGCCAGTGCATGCCGGGACACATCAACAGGTTTGTCATGGTCACTCCCAGTCACGTCAGTGCAGTTCCTGAATCACTGTCTAACAGTCTGGCCATGCATGTTGGTTTGGCTATTTTGTTGAATGTGTATTGATCATATGTGACAATATGTACATTATTGCTTTGGTTGTTTTTTTACATGTTTGGTGTTGTTGAACAAAGGTCATTGTTAAAGTATTACTGTGTGTACATTGTTGGTTTAATTGTTGAACAGTGGTTTGTACAAAGGATAATTGTGCCTACATTGTTGGTTTGGATGTTGAACTGTGGTTTACATTGTTGGTGTAATTGTTGAAGAATGGTTTTGTTCAGGGCTGACTGTGCCGGTGAACGACCCAAATGAAAAAGACAAGTGGCAGCAGCACATATACCCAGTGGAGATGCTGCAGAATCAAAAAGTAAGCCAAATGCAGATTCTGTGGTTTTAAGTATAGATATGAAAGAACATAGACACTTCCAGTTTTATCTATAACTTGTGTCATATCAGTAAAAAGTAAGTACATTTTACAGTGAAACCTGTCATTATTATATATGAATACCCTGAACTGCATTCATAATGCTATATACCACACAAGGTAGATAGATAGGTAGAGCATCACAAAAAATAAGTCCCTATTGAAATAATCGCAACATACTTCCAATATGAGAAGGTTCTTTTACCTATAATGCTTTTAATAATAATAATAATAATAATAATAATACAATAACTTCTACAATAAAGGTTGTAAAGGTATGTTTTTATATGAGGGCATAATTTAGCAATTTTTCAACTGATATAATGCTAGAAAGAAGCACATTCCAAAGAGTAGGTGCAGCTACAGAAAAAAGCCTTAGTCCAACTATTGTTATTGACTTTAGGGAAAAAAGTAAACCAGAACTAGATGATTGAAGGCTGGATTAAATGAAATTACAGATCTTAAAGATGACGCATTATGGAATAGGAATCCAATGCAGAGACTTTAGAAGTGGCATAGAATGAGCAAAGCCTGGATATCTATCCCTAACCCTTGGTAAGCAGTTATACAAATGTTGTAATTTTGTGACATCCTTAAAGGCAATATTAAAAAAGAGAACCACAATAATTATAGTCTGGTCTACCAGTGATTAGCACAGTTGCAATATTTTTTGCAACAGAAAGAGGCAAATACCGACAAGTATGTCATCAATCACGAATATGATAATCACACAATTAACAAATCTGGGAAATAATTATGATCTCTAAAATTTAAATTATTAAAACAAACTACCAGGTACTCCAAAATTCTAAATGTTGAAGCGCTGAAGGCATACTGTGCTTGCTAAGGTATAGGAAAAACACTTATATTTTCACAGTGTCTCTGTGTGCCAATAATAAGAAACCTGTCTTATCTGCATTAAGCCTTCATTTACTCTCAGTTATCCAGTGAAAAATGACATCAAGACCATTTCACATTTGCCACAAGGAACAATTAGCTCCTTGAGTAGACAAGGATATAAATCTGTGTATCATCTGCATAAAGATGATGACTCAAATGATGACTATTAATTAAACTGAATGGAGTGTACAATACAATGTAAAAAGTAATGGTCACAAAACTGAACCATGGGACATTTGACATGAAATACTAAGTGGTGACGATAAATAATCCTTAACTGTCTGGTGTCTAGTCTATTTAGCTCTAAGATAACATTTAAACCAACTTAAAACAATACCAGATACACCATAGCAAAAATAGACAAATGACTCCGCGAATAGTATGATTAATAGTATCAAAAGCATCTGACAGATCAAGTTAGGTAAGTGCACTAACTTAACCACTATCCCTACTTGGAGTTATATAAGACTACACTTTCATGAGAGCAGTCTCCGTAGAATGAAGCCGCTCATGTGCAGATTGGAATACATTTGACAGATTATTGGAATTAATATGAGATCCAAGGTTTCTTTTTATAAAGTATTAGTATAGTTATGTTATTAATGTGCTTTCAATTTTTCATGTTCTCTTATGCGATAAACAGTGAATATCAAGTTACAATAGCAGCCTGAAAAATAACACAAAAATCAGTAAGACGCTTGTCAATGAGAATGTTTTCTGGTTTCAAAGAGCAGACAGACACTGATGGATATAATATCATTGATGTTTATGCAGGCGGAATCTTGGGAAGCCATATATGATGCAATGGTGAAACATCAGAAGATTTCAGCTGAGGTGGGTGTTTTCATTTAATTATGATATATGCCTTTCCTTTAGCAAATAATCTGTAGAATATTCTTTAAATTTTTTACAGATGTTTTTCTTGAAAATATTTTGTACAATAAGATTCTATGGAATTATTTTTGTTTACATTTTTTAAATGGTCATAACAGTGTCATAGATTTAAAATGACCACATGTATCTGTTATATTATATTAGTTACCCAGAAAAAAAAATATGTGTGTGTGTATGTGTGATTTTAATTGATGCATGTGCTAATTAATTATTGTCATTTACCAGGATTACCACACCTCTCAGCAGTATACTTGTCTGTTTGCTACTGTAAACATTTGTGCGCATTTTAGTGGATGATGTCAATTTTGGCTTGACTCCGTCACCATAGAAATTATGTGATTTGTTTTAGTGTATTGAATAATTTAGCTAGACAAGTTTCAATACAAATGACATAGCTATACTGTGGTATTCAATTTAAAATGTGTAATATTTTTACAATACACAATTAGGAGAGCAAGTTGTCATCAAGTGTCATATATACTAGTTTAAAACAAATTAAGTACTTTCTTTTGAGAGAAAAAAATTAAGCTACACATTAAACACATTTAATGTGAAATAATCTCATAAAACCATGCATTAATATGCACATCAAATATTACTTAAAGATCATGTTTTGATTCAAACATTATCTCAGAACTGTATGGAAGAACAGTAATGGAATGGAGTGTGGTCTAGTACGGTATCAAATGTAATCCAGTAGGTTTTTTTGTGCAAAGATTTTGTAGTTGTTGGTGAACATAGTAAAGGTTGGTTTGGAGCCAGAACCATTGCGAGGGCCACACTGTATCTACACATTCATTGAACAAAGTTACATTTACACAGAGGTAGAATATATGTAGTTATGTGCTTCTTTTGACATGAATCTTCCATCTTAGTGATTGTAGAAGTCACTCGATCATTTTGTTTGAATAGCTGGTTCATGCTTCTAGTTTAGGTGTACTCCATGCAGTCATATGTACTCCATGCAGTTATGTGTACTCCATGCAATCATGTGTAATCCATGCAGTCATGGGTACTCCATGCAGTCATATGTACTCCATACAGTTATGTGTACTCCATGCAGTCATGTGTACTCCATGCAGTCATGTGTACTCCATGCAGTCATGTGTACTCCATGCAGTCATGTGTACTCCATGCAGTCATGTGTACTCCATGCAGTCTGTGTACTCCATGCAGTCATGTGTACTCCATGCAGTCATGTGTACTCCATGCAGTCATGTGTACTCCATGCAGTCATGCGATTTTTATTGAACACTGCAATTTGACTAAAACACACTACAGCCGGTCAAATGGACCAACTGCGAAAGCTCCAAGTCAGGCAAAGATTACGTAACCTGATTAGACAGAGTTTTTGTGGACAGTACGAATTGCAGTACATTGCAAGCAACTGTTCCTTGGAATTTTGTCCAAGCTTAGCGAAAATGGTATACATAATTCCAAATGCAGGCCGGCTTTCTGTTCTAGAAGTGCCAACATTCAAATATTCACCCATATATATATATATATATATATATATATATATATATAAATATATATATATATATATATACATACATACATACATACATACATACATACATACATACATACATACATACATACATACATACATACATACATACATACATACATACATCATCGTGCTGTCGGTCGCGAAGCGACAAAGACTGCTTCCATCACTTGACTCTTGCTCTCCATTTGTCTCTCTGCTGTGAGAGTGATGTCCATGAGTCGATCTTTATGTCTCTCATCTTTAGGTTTCTCTTGATGGTATCTTTGAACCGGAGACGAGGGCGCCCTCTCTTTCTCTGACCAGAAGACAGTTGAGAGTAGAGAACCTGCTTCGGTAGCCTGTCTGGTGACATCCTCATGAGGTGTCCAGTCCACCGGAGATTCTTTCTGATCAGAAGATCTTCCATAGATGGCAGCCCTGTTCGTTCTAGTATTTCCTTGTTTGTCACTTTGTCCATCCAGGTTATCCTCATGATCGAACGCAGATGTCGCATCATGAAGGCATGTAGCTTTTTAACCTGTCGTCTGTACACTGTCCAGGCCTCAGCTCCGTATAGGAGGGTGGACAGCACAATTGCACGGTATATCTTGCCTTTAACCCGCATGGACACATGGTGGTTGTTCCAGAGTCTCTGGCGTAGTCGGCCGAAAGATGCACTAGCCTTGGCCATCCTCCTCTGTATTTCGTCGTCAATGCATCCGTCACTTGATATAGTGCTTCCGAGGTAGGTGAATTCTAGAACAGAGTTCAGCTTGTTTCCATCAACCATGATATCCTCCTCTCGGGTTCTTGTAGAGTTGGATTGGTACAGCACCTCGGTCTTCTTGATGTTAATCTTCAGGCCGAACTTCTTTGACGCATCGGAGAAAGCATCCACTATTTTCTGCATCTCTTCAGCAGAGTGTGCAACCAGTGCACTGTCATCTGCGAATAGCAGCTCTCTCATCAGTATCCGAGTAGTCTTGGTCTTTGCTCTGAAGTGTGCGACGTTGAATAGGTCAGCGTTCTGTCTGGACTGTATGTAGATGCCATCCCCCATGTCTCGGAAAGCCTCGTCGAGCATTGCTGATAGGAAGATGGAGAAGAGCGTGGGGGCCAGTACACAACCTTGCTTGACCCCATTTGTGACACTGAACGATTCCGAGACTTCTCCTTCAACACTAACTTTTGCCATCATTCCAGTATGTAGTGCCTCGATCATTGTTGTGAACTTCTCTGGGCAGCCATACTTTCTCAGTAGCTGCCATAGCCCGGTCCTCCCAACTGTATCAAACGCCTTGCTGAAGTCGACAAATACCATGTACAGTGGTCGGTCCTGCTCAATGCACTTTTCTTGTAGTTGTCGGAGACAAAATATCATATCCACGGTGCTCCGGTTACCTCTGAAGCCACATTGTGTCTCCGGAACTACCTCTGGTGTTATGTGAGTAGATAGTCTGTTGAGGAGGATCCTCGCGAAGATCTTGCCTGCTATGGAAAGAAGAGAGATTCCTCTATAGTTCCCACAGTCTGTTCGATCACCTTTCTTGTAGATGGTTACAATGCTTGCATCCTTCCATGCTTGTGGTACAGAACCCACCTCCCAGGCATTGGTGATTAGTTGGTGCAGTCTGCTGAACATATTTTCTCCTCCGTGCTTCCATACTTCTGCAGGAATTCCATCTCCTCCAGGTGCTTTGCCATCTTTCAGGCCGGCGATTGCTCTAGCCATCTCATCCATAGTTGGAATCTCATCGAGGCTTGTCTTGATAATGCGCTGCGGGATGTTGTCCAGAGCTTCGTGATCTATGTCGCCAGGGACGTTTAGTAGCTTCTGGAAGTGTTCACTCCATCTTGCCACAACTCTCTTGCTGTCAGAGAAGGTCTCCATTCCATCTGATGATTTCAGTTGAACAGATCCCTTCTTTTTGGGACCCCACACTTCCTTCAGCCCATTGTAGAAGCCCTTCATGTTGTTACTGTCAGCAGCTCTCTGCAGCTCCACTGCCTTCCTTTCCCACCAGTCTGACTTCAGTGCACGCGTGTGTTTTTGTAGCAATCTGCAGGCATCTTTGTATGCTGCAGTGGTGGACCTGGTGCTCCTGGTTTGCAACACTCTCTGGTGGGCTTGGTCTCTTCTGTTCATAAGAGTCTGTAGCTCCTGGTCGTTGGGGTCGAACCAGTCCTGGTCTTTTCTGTCTGGCTTGCCAAGATATGTCTTGGCTGTGTTGTACACGACCTGCTGCAGAGCAGCCCATTCCTCATCTGGTGTTGAGTTTTTCTTCTCCTCCCATTGGGCGAGAGCACTGTCTATCTCCTGCTCAAAACTCTCCCTATGGCTGGTGGTACTTAGTTTTGCAATGTTCAGCTTGGTCGGCTTACTTGTCCCTTGCCTGTTGTGCTTTTGTCGTATTCTGAAAGCCACTTTTGACCTCAGCATCTGGTGATCAGTCCAGCAGTTTGCTCCACGCATGACTCGGGTACTGTGGATGTCCATCTTATCCCGACACCTCGTGATGATGAAGTCGATCATATGCCAATGTTTCGAACGAGGATGCATCCAGGTGGTCTTGCGTTCATCCTTCTGCTTGAACATGGTGTTCGTCACTATCAGTTCGAACTCAGAGCACAGAGCCAGTAGAAGCTCGCCATTGGAGTTGCATTTCCCAATCCCATGTTTGCCCATGATCAAGGGCCACTTGTCATTTTCTCTTCCTATCCTCGCATTGAAGTCTCCTATCAGCAGTAGCTTATCTGTACGAGGGATGCCACTGAGCATACTTGCCAGCTGGTTGTAGAAGGCCTCCTTGTTTTCATCTGGGTTTGTCATTGTTGGAGCGTACACGCTGATAATTGTAGCGTACATGTACATACATACATACATACATACATACATACATACATACATACATACATACATACATACATACATACATACATACATACATACATACATACATACATACATACATACATACATACATACATACATACATACATACATACATACATACATACATACATACATACATACATACATACATACATACATACATACATACATACATACATACATACATACATACATACATACATACATACATACATACATACATACATACATACATACATACATACATACATACATACATACATACATACATACATACATACATACATACATACATACATACATACATACATACATACATACATACATACATACATACATACATACATACATACATACATACATACATACATACATACATACATACATACATACATACATACATACATACATACATACATACATACATACATACATACATACATACATACATACATACATACATACATACATACATACATACATACATACATACATACATACATACATACATACATACATACATACATACATACATACATACATACATACATACATACATACATACATACATACATACATACATACATACATACATACATACATACATACATACATACATACATACATACATACATACATACATACATACATACATACATACATACATACATACATACATACATACATACATACATACATACATACATACATACATACATACATACATACATACATACATACATACATACATACATACATACATACATACATACATACATACATACATACATACATACATACAGACAGACAGACAGACAGACAGACAGACAGACAGACAGACAGACAGACAGACAGACAGACAGACAGACAGACAGACAGACAGACAGACAGACAGACAGACAGACAGACAGACAGACAGACAGACAGACAGACAGACAGACAGACAGACAGACAGACAGACAGACAGACAGACAGACAGACAGACAGACAGACAGACAGACAGACAGACAGACAGACAGACAGACAGACAGACAGACAGACAGACAGACAGACAGACAGACAGACAGACAGACAGACAGACAGACAGACAGACAGACAGACAGACAGACAGACAGACAGACAGACAGACAGACAGACAGACAGACAGACAGACAGACAGACAGACAGACAGACAGACAGACAGACAGACAGACAGACAGACAGACAGACAGACAGACAGACAGACAGACAGACAGACAGACAGACAGACAGACAGACAGACAGACAGACAGACAGACAGACAGACAGACAGACAGACAGACAGACAGACAGACAGACAGACAGACAGACAGACAGACAGACAGACAGACAGACAGACAGACAGACAGACAGACAGACAGACAGACAGACAGACAGACAGACAGACAGACAGACAGACATACATACATACATACATACATACATACATACATACATACATACATACATACATACATACATACATACATACATACATACATACATACATACATACATACATACATACATACATACATACATACATACATACATACATACATACATACATACATACATACATACATACATACATACATACATACATACATACATACATACATACATACATACATATATACATATATATGTATATATATATGTATATATATATATATGTATATGTATACATTTCTGTATATATATATATATGTATATATATATATATATATATATATATATATATATATATAATATATATATATATACATATGCATATACATATACATATATATGTATATATATATGCCTATGTATATGTATACGTATATGTATATATTTTAAGTGTTAGTACATTAATAAAATGTTGTTATATAAGGGATCACTTTAAACAATAAGATAAATGATAGATAGGAATTTATATATATATATACAAATTATACATATACCGGTATATATATATATATATATATATATATATATATATATATATATATATATATATATATATATATATATAATGTTATTTGCCAAGTTGAATGTGCAAATTTGTTTGAATGTGATTTGAACTGTAAAATCTGTTGTATTGCTAGAGGTATGATCTTTATCTGGAATTATAATGATCCATAGAATTAACCTTAAGATGGTCAGCTTCGAATTGAATTAGTGTATAATTTATGGTTTATCGTTATGTTGCCTTACACGTAGTGGTATTGGTATACACTGATGATTTATTACTACTTTACAGTGTTATTTTATATATTACATTGTTGCATTACAATATTGTTATACACTGCTTCAGTCTTATATTACAGCATTACATTGTACAGTTGATTATTGACTATTTCACAACTTATATAATTGTGCATGTTGCTGCCTGTGTATCACAGTGCCTGTTTCGACTGAGTGAAGGTGGTGACATCTACAGGCGAGGACAGAAACAATACTGTCTCAACTTCGTGGAGATTGATGAGAAAACAGGAACAGAAAAAGGGTAATGAATTCCTAAATGGATTTATAATAAATTTTAATACACAGCAGCATTTAATTACTATTATTTATGATAAAGTATGGTAATTCTGTTATGGTAATAAAATAATGTTGCTTTTAACTTGTTTATCTTTGCATTAATCTCACTAGACAGTTTATTGATATGTTCTATAGTTGTTGTTCTCCTGACTACATGTCATCAGGTGAATACATGTCATCAGGTGTGAGGTTAGCTGTTGTTCTCTAGTTGTTGTTCTCCTGAATACATGTCATCAGGTGTGATGTTAGCTGTTGTTCTCTAGTTGTTGTTCTCCTGAATACATGTCATCATGTGTGAGGTTGGCTATTGTTCTATAGTTGTTGTTCTCCTGAATACATGTCATCAGGTGTGACGTTAGCTATTGTTCTATAGTTGTTGTTCTCCTGAATACATGTCATCAGGTGTGAGGTTAGCTGTTGTTCTGTAGTTGTTGTTCTCCTGAATACATGTCATCAGGTGTGAGGTTAGCTGTTGTTCTATAGTTGTTGTTCTCCTGAATACATGTCATCAGGTGTGAGGTTAGCTGTTGTTCTATAGTTGTTGTTCTCCTGAATACATGTCATCAGGTGTGAGGTTAGCTGTTGTTCTATAGTTGTTGTTCTCCTGAATACATGTCATCAGGTGTGAGGTTAGCTCTTGTTCTCTAGTTGTTGTTCTCCTGAATACATGTCATCAGGTGTGAGGTTAGCTGTTGTTCTGTAGTTGTTGTTCTCCTGAATACATGTCATCAGGTGTGAGGTTAGCTGTTGTTCTGTAGTTGTTCTCCTGAATACATGTCATCAGATGTGAGGTTAGCTGTTGTTCTCTAGTTGTTGACTTGTTGTTCTCCTGAATACATGTCATCAGGTGTGAGGTTAGCTATTGTTCTATAGTTGTTGTTCTCCTGAATACATGTCATCAGGTGTGAGGTTAGCTGTTGTTCTGTAGTTGTTCTCCTGAATACATGTCATCAGATGTGAGGTTAGCTGTTGTTCTCTAGTTGTTGACTTGTTGTTCTCCTGAATACATGTCATCAGGTGTGAGGTTAGCTATTGTTCTCTAGTTGTTGTTCTCCTGAATACATGTCATCAGGTGTGATGTTAGCTATTGTTCTCTAGTTGTTGTTCTCCTGAATACATGTCATCAGGTGTGACTGAATACATGTCATCAGGTGTGAGGTTAGCTATTGTTCTATAGTTGTTGTTCTCCTGAATACATGTCATCAGGTGTGAGGTTAGCTGTTGTTCTCTAGTTGTTGTTCTCCTGAATACATGTCATCAGGTGTGAGGTTAGCTGTTGTTCTGTAGTTGTTGTTCTCCTGAATACATGTCATCAGGTGTGAGGTTAGCTGTTGTTCTATAGTTGTTGTTCTCCTGAATACATGTCATCAGGTGTGAGGTTAGCTGTTGTTCTATTAGTCTTATTTTTCTTCCTTTTCTTTTTACTCACTTTTCTTTTACTACTATTACTATATCAAGTCTCAAATTCTGTCTGTCTTTTGTTCTCATTCACCATTTCTCTCCCACTCCCATCTCACACAGTCATCTCATAGTCATAGTCATAGCAGTCATCTTCTTCCTCTGCCAGCCGTTCTCTCCACGTGCCCAGTCCACTTCAGTCTCTCCCCACCAGCTTCTAAAGGTTTTCTTTTACAGGTACATCACCAATTCCTCAATACTTCACTTATCACTTCTCTTCACTCTCCTTACTAGGTTGTAAGACTAATTGTAGTCTATTCAGTATACTATTCAGTATATTATTTCAGTCTTAGATGTAACACGTCATACTGCTATGTTATAACCTTTCATGTGGTTCGTGATTACATCTGTGTTCCCATCTTTGTTTTGTTTTAAGCAAAACAACAATATTCTTGTACAGTGTATATGTGATGTTGTATAATATATTATGTTGTCTTCCCAAAATATACTGTATTAGTCAAATTCTGAGAAAGGTTTTGGGGTTCAGTAGGGAGTAGATTAGCTCCAGTGTTGTTAGACATAAATTAGTTTAAAGAATACTTTTAGACTTTCAGAAAAATGTCTGCAGCATTACTGCAAGCTTAACATTAAAAATATTTCAAGATGTTTACTGTACTGTAATGTGTTGTGTGGTCAGGAATACCTTAGCGACCTGGTGACGTGATTGCACACAGTATTTGCAGAGGTTGCGGTGACCCATATGGATTAATTGGTGGATCATCTTCATTGTTCGACTGTGGACTGTTTATAACATAACAAGGAACTGGTTAAACACTTATAGATACTTTGTAACACTCATATTTTCATTCACTATAACCTGCTCTGCAACTGAGTGCCAGCGAATTTCCTCACATTACACAAAACACTTTCAACTGAAACTACGAAGTAACAATCTCGTCACTTGTTCAGGTCATTGTGGAGGTATATCAAATTGCCCGACTTCCAACATGGTCGTATTGGAACCTTGACCATTGGTACCTTTGATTTCTTGCTGCTTGAATGGTTGGTGATTCAGAGTTTTGTTTTCATAATCAACTGTTGGCAGTATTTGACGATTGGAAAACTGATCCCTCTGTATCTACACCTCTCTGGCCAACAACCCGTCAGTGTGAATACTTGTGTTCAAGCAGGCAGTAGCAACAGATCATGTTCTAGGTGGTACACGTCCACCCAAAGGATCCTGTCGAAGCAGTTCATTTTCTACTTCTTCAACTGCTTTCTCAGCAACAGGATTCTTGTCGCAATTTCTGAGTCATCCAATTTCTATTGCCAGTCTGTAGCGACAGAAGCTGTCAGCAACCACAGATCTAAACCCTGGGGCTGGATCAGTGCACATTATTGCAAGTGGGCCAGTCAGAGGATGCATTTCTATACACAAGTGGATTAGGGCAGTGCACAGGGTGTCGTGTCATTCAACCTCTACTATCATACTAGCAGTGAGAGACTGACACATTCTCTCAATAGAAGTATGAGTTGTCAGTACATTTGATGACAGCAGCAAATGAGGCTCCCAGTGCATCTGGCATGTCAGTGGTAGAGTCAGTGGTAGAGTCAGTGGTAGAGTCAGTGGCAGAGTCAGTGGCAGAGTCAGTGGCAGAGCCAGTGGCAGAGCCAGTGGCAGAGCCAGTGGCAGAGCCAGTGGCAGAGCCAGTGGCAGAGCCAGTGGCAGAGCCAGTGGTAGAGCCAGTGGTAGAGCCAGTGGTAGAGCCAGTGGTAGAGCCAGTGGTAGAGCCAGTGGTAGAGCCAGTGGTAGAGCCAGTGGTAGAGCCAGTGGTAGAGCCAGTGGTAGAGCCAGTGGTAGAGCCAGTGGTAGAGCCAGTGGTAGAGCCAGTGGTAGAGCCAGTGGTAGAGCCAGTGGTAGAGCCAGTGGTAGAGCCAGTGGTAGAGCCAGTGGTAGAGCCAGTGGTAGAGCCAGTGGTAGAGCCAGTGGTAGAGCCAGTGGTAGAGCCAGTGGTAGAGCCAGTGGTAGAGCCAGTGGTAGAGCCAGTGGTAGAGCCAGTGGTAGAGCCAGTGGTAGAGCCAGTGGTAGAGCCAGTGGTAGAGCCAGTGGTAGAGCCAGTGGTAGAGCCAGTGGTAGAGCCAGTGGTAGAGCCAGTGGTAGAGCCAGTGGTAGAGCCAGTGGTAGAGCCAGTGGTAGAGCCAGTGGTAGAGCCAGTGGTAGAGCCAGTGGTAGAGCCAGTGGTAGAGCCAGTGGTAGAGCCAGTGGTAGAGCCAGTGGTAGAGCCAGTGGTAGAGCCAGTGGTAGAGCCAGTGGTAGAGCCAGTGGTAGAGCCAGTGGTAGAGCCAGTGGTAGAGCCAGTGGTAGAGCCAGTGGTAGAGCCAGTGGTAGAGCCAGTGGTAGAGCCAGTGGTAGAGCCAGTGGTAGAGCCAGTGGTAGAGCCAGTGGTAGAGCCAGTGGTAGAGCCAGTGGTAGAGCCAGTGGTAGAGCCAGTGGTAGAGCCAGTGGTAGAGCCAGTGGTAGAGTCAGTGGTAGAGTCAGTGGTAGAGTCAGTGGTAGAGCCAGTGGTAGAGTCAGTGGTAGAGTCAGTGGTAGAGTCAGTGGTAGAGTCAGTGGTAGGTTGTCCAGTGAGTGTGTGATGTGTGGGACAAAGTGCAGCACAAAAGTGATATATGGCTTTGTCCATGTCGAGAGTGAAAAAATACTGACGTACTACCAGCTTTAGCTGAAGACTTGATGGGTGGTGTAGTTGAATGTGTAAAGCCATCAAGACTTCATCCAAGGCTTGGCGGGGAATGATAGTGCACTCGGGAGAAAATCACTTCCTGGACCTCATGCCCAGAAAACTGAGGAGGTCATCGTTGATTTCAGGAGAGATCACACCTCACATAAAGAACTAGCTATCAATGATGAGACAGTCACACGAGTGTCTGAATTCAAGCACCTAGGTACAATAATTGACTTGAAACTTACTTTCAATGCAAATACAGCTTGTTCGATAAATAATAAATGCCAATAGAAACTGTATTTTCTGTGAAAACTGAGATCCCTTGGTTGAGTTTTCATGTTCTAAGAACATTCTATGGCTGTTATCTGGAGAGTACGCTGACATTTGGCTTCCTGGCATAGTGGATTGAGTGTCACCAATCAGAATATTCTGAGTTGCGTCATCAGACTGAGCAGCAAGCTGATCGGGGAGGAACCTAACAGTGTAGACGACCTGTGGAGGACAGACATCTCTGAATTCCATCTCTGTGACCTTTGTCATATTGAACATAAAACGAGTATCAATAAACACATTATGGTGTTTGTGTAATGATGTTGTGTGTTGTCTAACAGTTGGTAAATATTACTATCTCACCTGTCAACTAAACAAAGCATCTCACCAGGCAATGAATAGCTTTTGTAGTCAACATAACACTGATTAAAATTGTCTTTTCTTGAAGGTTCCAATTCTTCAGTGACTTTCCCTTCGCCACTCTGTATGAGGGGATCTTTCTGCAGCGGAGTTATGCTGAAGCCTATGTGAACATGTTCCTGAAACGACTGAACTTCTTTGAAGATGCAGGAAACTTTGAAGAGAACCTCAGTGATGCACATCACCATGGTGAGGCCACTGCATGACACCACAAGCCAATGTATTGTTTAGAAAAATGTATATCTAAAACGCCCAACACACTAGGCAATACTTTGTCATGAATATCCTGTTTTTTGGACTTGTATCACTAGAAAAAGTACTAGATATAATAACCTATTAAAATAAATATCATTGTCTGTTTAAGACACAATTGTCAGTGTTATGTATGATGTCACTATATGGAATAAACACACTTCTGCACAAAGCTAAATTATATTACAGTTCTAATAATATGTGATGTTTGTATGTACGTGTATGTACTTTGTTGCATGTCCTAATTTCATATACCATCAAATGACATGACACCATTATGCTGTACTGTTGTGACAGTTGTGACAGTCATCAGGTGTCACCTCGTAAGAGCATTGGTGGGATTCTCATGAAATCACTAAGAAATCCACATTTTCTATACTCCAGTCCTTGGACAGTTTGCTTGCCATGACCTCTGTGGGACACCATGACCTCTGTGGAACACCATGACCTCTGTGGGACACCATGACCTCTGTGGGACACCATGATCTCTGTGGGACACCATGATCTCTGTGGGACACCATGACCTCTGTGGGACACCATGACCTCTGTGGGACACCATGATCTCTGTGGGACACCATGACCTCTGTGGGACACCATGATCTCTGTGGGACACCATGATCTCTGTGGGACACCATGATCTCTGTGGGACACCATGACCTCTGTGGGACACCATGACCTCTGTGGGACACCATGATCTCTGAGGGACACCATGACCTCTGTGGGACACCATGACCTCTGTGGGACACCATGATCTCTGTGGGACACCATGATCTCTGTGGGACACCATGATCTCTGTGGGACACCATGATCTCTGTGGGACACCATGACCTCTGTGGGACACCATGATCTATGTGGGACACCATGATCTCTGTGAGACACCATGATCTCTGTGGGACACCATGACCTCTGTGGGACACCATGACCTCTGTGGGACACCATGATGTCTGTGGGACACCATGATCTCTGTGGGACATCATGATCTCTGTGGGACACCATGACCTCTGTCATGACCTCTGTGGGACACCATGACCTCTGTGGGACACCATGATGTATGTGGGACACCATGATCTCTCTGGGACACCATGACCTCTGTGGGACACCATGACCTCTGTGGGACACCATGATGTCTGTGGGACACCATGATCTCTGTGGGACATCATGATCTCTGTGGGACACCATGACCTCTGTGGGACACCATGACCTCTGTGGGACACCATGACCTCTGTGGGACACCATGACCTCTGTGGGACACCATGACCTCTGTGGGACACCATGGTGTTTACAATAATCCTTGTGTATATGGCTGCACTTATGTTTCCTACTGGTCACTGATCACGTCAACTCTGACAAGTTGTCAGTGTCAGCAGCACACTAGCCAACAGACCCATTAGGACATCCTGTCATCTAGGACCATCAGCTGCCCCCAACAACCCTGATCTTATAGCAAACTGGCTGAAAACTGAAGATTTTTTGTCAGCCCAAGGCTTCATGAAGTGAAATGTTTCTCTTCATGTTCTTTCTCAAATGAAACTCTATGTTTCATGCCAGGATCCCTATCACGTTTGACTACTGCAGTAGTATTGCCATAGCCAGACAACTGTTGCAGTATGTCATTTGATCATTGGCCTAAGAACTATCAATTGGTGATATATTAAAACCCAGTACTGTTTAATGTTATTACTTACATGTTTGTAATGTGCTGTGCTTGTAGAGGTTGTTTCCCCAACCTGAGACAATGACGTGATCTAGATGCCAGAAAGTGCCATTGTGATGTTGTCAATTGATGCCTTGGTTGTCTTGAAGTTGCTGTTTAAGCCGGTAACAGTATTAAAAGGTGTAAACAAAACTGTAAAAAAGGGTAATAAAAATATGACTGAAGTCATTAAAATGGTTTATTATCATAGATTTAGCACTGCATTTTGACAAGTTGCAGCTCATAACCAAGGTAACAGTGGCGCATCGGGCAGTGCTGGTTCAAGACATCAGCCACAGCCGAGCAATACAGCCTCTCAACGCCCACCCACGCATCTCAGGCCATTCCTGTATGTACACAAGGTCTTTCTCTTCTCAGGAACGCTTTCTAAATATTCTTGATAGTATGAAAATTCTTATTTCTTACAGCTCAAATGCCCTGTCTGTCATTTGATCTAGATAATGACTAGCAACATGGACACATGGATGTATATTATTAAAACATTGCTACAGAGTAAATGAGGGGTTTGGTTTTATTTTACATTTCGTGTACAATACAAATGAAAGTGTTAGCAGTTATTATGATTTTCCACACAATATCTTAAATGGGAACAGAGGGCCATTGTTTAGAATTGTCAACAAAACCTAACCATTTATAACTACAATTAAGACTATTTTGGCAGTTGATTCTGCCTGTTTTATGTTATGACATAGCATCTAGCCAAAGAGAGTGTTGAAGACACAACATTTAAGTTTAATGTGGACAATGTCGTATTCGTGGAGTTTGGTGTCTTGCATTCCGTGTCCTCCCAGTAAGACAAGACTAATATTCTATCATAAAGCAGAGAAGAACAAGTGTTTTCATATAAAATTGCACCAAAACATTTATTTAAAAGTATGACTACATTAAAAACAAAATATGTTGTGCATGCTCTGATGAGACAGCTGGACTTATTGTTATGTGGTCTTATCTAATATCAGTTTAGTCTGGAATTCTCTTGAAATCTCAGTACTGGTAATTAAGTTTGGAATTATCTTGATAACTCACTAATTTGTTGTCACAATATTCATGTTTTCTGAAAATCCAAAGACAATTATTAAATAGTTATGTATTTACTGAGCACATTTAAAAAAAGCCTGTTGTTAGGGTTATGTTATTACTTTTGACGAATGCCTGCCAAGAAAGGTCAGGGGTACATATCTTTCCCCTAACTAGCTGAGCTCTCTAGCAATGGTTGAGTAAATAAGGATTCACGCATGCTAAGATGTTTGAAAATGATGTTACAATACATCAATGTACATCAGTGCAGAGCTGTAACAAGTACATTTTTTTTGTACTTGAGTAAAGGTAAAAGTAACCCTAGAAAAAACTACTCAAGTAAAAGTAAAAGTACTTCTAAAAAAATGTACTTGAAGTACAAGTAAAAATATGTACTTGAAGTAAACACAAAAGTACTTTTCTCCTTAAACTAGTTCTCAATGTTCTTAATAAAACAAAACATTCACAGTTATAATTTCGTGTGTACACGCTATGCATCAAAATGTATTTAATACTATGAACTATAATGATGTAAACAACACTGCGTAGGCCAACTAGGCCTATAAGCTGTAGATACACCATGGTTTATTAATAACCAGCCCACAACAACCATCGTATTCATATTTTGAACTAGTAGTAATTCACATTGTCATAGGGGTGTTATATATTTCTTTAAATGTCTTATCATCGTGTATTATATATGGACATATGATTACTTTTATCCTGTGTTACTTGAAGGAGACAATCGGTCTAGATGAATGGTTATAATAAGGTGTCTTTTAAAATATGTCTTCATGTGTAATAATTACTAATTGTAACATTTAAAAAATACTTTAGTTAAACAGTTCACACACTGATCTATATTAAAAATAGATAGAGATAATAAAGATGTGGTTCCACAAGACCGGCAGGTTTGCGGTGGGCGATAACGGGGAGTCTTCGATGTCTACAGCATGTGCAGTTCACAGTGAACGTCTAGAGCTAATAAACTGTGTCAGCAATATGCAAGACACAAGAAGACAAGTAAGGTAGCTGTTTTTCATGTCTACTCAATGCAAGGCTTTAAATAACCTCAGGGCCAATGCCATTCATGGCATTGTTGTCTTAGTGACCCAGTCAGGAAGTCTTGCACTGCAGTTGTGACACCCAGTTCAGGCTGCAGCACCAGCACCATACCCCAGATTGCAATTATCTCACTGGCCTCATCAGGTGACAAAGCAAATCGTTTGTTCAACTGATGTAACAATCTGGCCAGTCCAGGACATTTAACATATCTGTTTGTTGTGCGTTCCGGCTGATATTTGTAAATAAATCTAATCTAACTAGCTTCCAACAAGAGCTTTTAGGACGTTTGCAAATTTAACAAAGAAATTATGAGTACTTCACTACATTTAGAAAAAGTACACATATTTGTACTTTGTTACAAGTAAAAGTACTTCCAAAAAATGTACTTTGTTACTCAAGAAAAGTAAGCTTTTCTACTAAAGTAAAGTAACGAAGTAAAAGTACTTCGTTACATTACGGCTCTGCAGCAGTGTATGTAAGTACATCAGTGTACATCAGGGCATCAGTGTGCGTCAGTGTACACAACTGTACACAAGTGTACATCAGTACACCAGTGTACGTCAGTACATCAGTGTACATCAGTACACCAGTGTATGTCAGTACATGTGTACATCAGTGTACATCAGTGTACATTAGTGTGCACCAGACATACGTGGTGCACTCAGGTGTAAGATGCAACAAAATGCTAACGTCTGGCACAGACCTACACAGTTGTTGCATGGTTAAGCTTTTCAATGTTTAACTGTTAACAACATAAAACAAATGACAATTGCTGGTATATCCATCAATGTAGTTGTGGTTGGGATAATCATCTTTATTGTACACTGTAATATAAAAAATATTAAACATAATCTTGTGAAATGTTGATCCTCAAGTTTTCCAACACTCGAGACGAACTTTGAAAAAGTCTAGATCTATGATACAAACCCCCGTTGGCCCACTAGAGCTCATGCATAATGGCAGCCCCATATATGTAAAACTGACAGAAATGTGGGTTCACAAACAGAGGAAAAATAAACTGTTTTATAATATAGATGTATTCTAGGTGATTTCACATGCAAATATGTTAATTGCACAATAACGTTTGTGATTGGTTGCAGGGACAACTGCCAGAGAATGGTGGCCAGTTTCCATTCTCCATCACAGATCTTTGAGATCGTCCCCTATGCCTTGACCCTGATCACTGCAGACAGGCATGTCAACAGTTGTTGGTTATTTATGGATAAAAAGTAATCAATTTATGCAATTTATCAAGTACTATGACTAAAAGTGCACTTTTCAGGTTAGAACACCAATAGTTTAAAAGTACTTTTTAGAAATGAACTTCGGTTATATCATAGCAAATTAGAAATTGTTTGTGACTTTTTTAGATAACCTAAGAACAGAAACTGCCACTTTGTAATACATATCTGTGCACTTTGTAATACATATCAGTGCAAATTAGATTTTGTAGATTTTTTTAGCAGTACATAAGAGTAATTAAGAAAGAGTAAAGGAGAGTGTCCATGTCAACCTTTGAGGATGTCGTTACAGGGAGTCCTACCCAGTGAGTTTGACCACCGACCTGTACAAAATGCTACGCAGCACAGCGGCCCATCTTCATCACTTGATGCAACAGAACAGAACCATCCAGGAAGTGATCCAACATCTTCTCGGGGTAAGGAGATAACAAAACACTCTTAAAACACTGTCTGTTCCACTTCTGCGTTATAAAACAGTGTTTCTGTGTGTGTGTGTGTGTGTGTGTGTGTTTGCGTGCGTGCGTGCGTGCGTGCGTGCGTGCGTGCGTGCGTGCGTGCGTGCGTGTGTGTGTCCATGCATGCATGTGTCTGTGCGTGCATACATGTGTGTGCGTAAGAATTCTCTATCAGTCAATATTTTCAAACAATGCACATACCAAATTTATTATATTAAACCATACCAAAATACAATAAAGAATCCATGCAATGACACAAGTTACAAAAATATCTCTCAAATGATGATTCATTGATAAATTGTTTCTCAAACAAATTGGTGTCCAGCCATTCAAGGTCTACCTGGGGCAGTCTTGGTGGTAAAAACAATGCATTTTTACAAGTTGAATGTTTCGTATACATAGTATTTTACATATCAGGTTAATTAAAATAAATGTTTTTGTTTTTGTGTGTGAAATATTTAATTTGTAAACACTAATTATAGTGGAAACAAGTGGGATAAATGATCTGATGAGTGTATTTCTTTTCTTTTTTCATTGCAACTAAAATAATCTTATTTTTATGTTAGCACCGTGCTACCTACACTTTTCTTGACTGTGCACCTATTTGGCCTGTTGATAAATGAGATTTGTGCCTGCCCACTTGCAACTGGACCTTATAGCTTTTGATCTCCATCTTTTTAATTTTTTAAATGTTACAAGTAACATTTAACAATCATATACCAATGAATTAATTATAACATTGTTAAGTTTCTAAATTATCCTTGATTGTTCTCGTGATAGATGTAAATGCCAAACATGACTGTCGTCTACAGGCCTTGATCAAGGCCCGTAGACGACGGGTCGAAACGTCGTACTCGCTTCGACAATAATGCTCCAAAGTAAGTAAATCATACTAAAATAAACCATTCTTGGAGCCATGAACAATATATTTACTATGAAGTAAAATATTATTGGACCAACCAATGGGATGTAATATTCTCTTAAACTAGGCATGTTTTGTGATATCAGCAATATCAACTTGTTTCATACTGATATACTACATATTTCATAATTGTTTCTTACTTATACTGCCTAAAACAAATTGCCAAGATGTCAAAGCTAAAAATGTCCATAACTAGTAAAATCCTTAACACTTATACAATAAATATCATGTCCATATTTGTTTTTGTTCTTGGTAATATATGTGAACTGTCTGTTGGATATATATATATATATATATATATATATATATATATATATATATATATATATATATATATATATAATATATATTTCTCCATATAATTAAACATTTCTGTTTTTTTCAGACTCACAGTTCTACAGTAGTGAACAAGCTGTTTAAACAGTATAGAAACTCCATAGTGGAACTTTTCAGCAGGGAGTGAGTACTTTTTGGTTTTTGATTTACTAATTTGAAATATAATGTAATAACAAACATTATTTACAAACACAACAATCAAATGGAATGTTAAATATTGACAATAATATTAGTGTTTATGAAAACTGTTATGACAACATTTGACTGCTGCTCTAGATATTCCAATGACATCATTGAGCTCTCAGCCAGGTTTTGATGTGTAATCACAATTGTTATGTGTCTATCTGTTTGATACCAACGAGGACATCAAGTATGTCTACCAGGTTTTGATGTTTAGTGACAGTTTTGTATGACTAGAGAAAACCAGTGATGATGTCACCGCTGTCTGCCAGGTTTTGATGTTTAATGACAATCATTGTGTGTCCAGTGAGATCAGTGATGACGTCAAGAGTGTTGGCCAAGTGGTGATGCGGGGCCTCACAGTAATCACTGGTGGAGACACAGTTCATGTGCCTGTCAATGTCGATGTAAGTCTCACCTGTCCTCAGGATCTTGTAGATGTCACTACATGTGTCTCGTATTTATGCTTATCATCAGTGCCTTGTGGACATTACATATGTTAGATATTGACATTTATCATGATGAGGTTGTAGACATCACTACTTATGTCAGATATTGACATCTATTATTATGACCTTGTAGACACCACTACATGTGTTAGATATTTACATCTATTATGACCTTGTAGACTCCACTACATATGTTAGATATTTACATATATTATTACGACCTTGTAGACACCACTACATATGTTAGATATCGACATCTATTATGACCTTGTAGACATTACTATTTATGTTAGATATTGACATCTAATATTACGACCTTGTAGACACCACTACATGTGTCAGATATTTACATAGTTGTAGACATTACTATTTGTGTTAGATATTGACATCTATTATTACGACCTTGTAGACACCACTACATGTGTTAGATATTAACATCTATTATTATGACCTTGTAGACATCACTACATGTGTCAGATATTGACATCTATTATTACCTTGTAGACATCACTACATGTGTTAGATATTGACATATATTATTACAACCTTGTAGACATCACTACGTGTGTTACATATTGACATCTATTATTACAACCTTGTAGACATCACTACATGTGTTAGATATTGACATATATTATTATGATCTTGTACAAATCACTACATGTGTTAGATATTGACATCTATTATTATGACCTTGTACAAATCACTACATGAGTTAGATAGTGACATCTATTATTACGATCTTGTAGACATCACTATATGTGTTACATAGTGACATCTATTATTACGATCTTGTAGACATCACTACATGTGTTAGATAGTGACATCTATTATTATGATCTTGTAGACATCACTACATGTGTTAGATAGTGACATCTATTATTACGATCTTGTAGACATCACTACATGTGTTAGATAGTGACATCTATTATTATGATCTTGTAGACATCACTACATGTGTTAGATATTGACATCTATTATTATGACCTTGTACAAATCACTACATGAGTTAGATATTGACATCTATTATTATGACCTTGTACACATCACGACATGTGTTTTAGATAGTGACATCTATTATTACGATCTTGTAGACATCACTATATGTGTTAGATAGTGACATCTATTATTACGATCTTGTAGACATCACTACATGTGTTAGATAGTGACATCTATTATTATGATCTTGTAGACATCACTACATGTGTTAGATAGTGACATCTATTATTACGATCTTGTAGACATCACTACATGTGTTAGATAGTGACATCTAATATTATGATCTTGTAGACATCACTACATATGTTAGATAGTGACATCTATTATTATGATCTTGTAGATATCACTACATGTGTTAGATAGTGACATCTATTATTATGATCTTGTAGACATCACTACATGTGTTAGATAGTGACATCTATTATTATGATCTTGTAGATATCACTACATGTGTTAGATAGTGACATCTATTATTACGATCTTGTAGACATCACTACATGTGTCAGATAGTGACATCTAATATTACTACCTTGTAGACACCACTTCATGTGATAGATATCGACATCTATTATTATGACCTTGTAGACATCACTACATGTGTCAGATAGTGACATCTAATATTACTACCTTGTAGACACCACTTCATGTGATAGATATCGACATCTATTATTATGACCTTGTAGACACCACTAGCCGGTACATGTGTTAAGTATTGATACCTATCATGATGATGTTGTTCACATCACTACTTGTGTTAGATATTGATGCATGACATCCTTACTTTGTGGATGTCATGATGAATGCCATACATTGATGCATGCTATGTTTACCTTGTTGCCATCACAAGATATAATTATATGTTGGCATTTGTGCGATATATTTTATAATATAAAAAAGGTAGCATAGGTATATGAAGATTTGTGTAAGTGAAATGTTGCATTTGTTCTACCAGCTGGCAGAAGACGTCTTACGTGCCTTGCCTGAGTTGTCAGTAAGTTCATAATTCACATCAGACAGTTTATTACCAGTTAACATTAAAATGTAACAAAGTATTAACATTTTCTTACGCCATCATGCACACAATATTAAAAAAAGCTATGCAAAGTATAGTTGATAGCAGCCAACTGTCAACACATTAAAATAAAATCATACATATATTTGCAATAAAAGTTCAACTTGGTAACATCATATCAATATCATCTGAACAGTATCTTAAAAGGTTAAAAAAGTGCATAAACTTATAATTAAACAAATAAATTAACTGGATATATAAAATTAAGCTGACAGTAAAATTGGTATATATCTATAGTAATAAATAGGCTTGGAAAGTATAATGGCACATACAAATGTAAAATACAATTAACTTATTGTTAAGTAGCTATATAAAAACTAAATTGACAGTTATATGGTATGTATGTGTAGTTAAATACACAAGCAAATAAATCAATACGGTGACATGCTAATGCATAGTCTTATGCAACTAGTGGTTCAGGTGTCTCACGGCCTGTGGGTAGACAGTTTCTAAACCTAGTTGTTCTGGATATACTACTTCTAAAACATTTGCCAGAGGGCAGAAGTTCAAAGAGATGGTTGGTTGGGTTGCATCACACACAGTGCTTATGGATTGATGGGCGCAGCGAATAGGATACATATACTCGAGGGATGGCAACTCATATCTAGTGATTTTGGATGGTCACTATATGATGGCTTGTTGCTTATATATCTCTTCATGGATGTCCATGACTACAATTGAAAAAGTGAGGATACTTTCAATGATAGCGCAGTAGAATCTTATAATTATATCCTGCCCAATGCCGAGTCTTGTGAGTTGTTTAAGAAAGAACATGCATTGTGCCTTTTTTATGATGCACAGTGTGTTTGCACCCAACTGAAATGGTTTGACATTGTTGTTCCCATGTATCTGCTAGATTCAACTTGACAATTATCATGCCATTTATTGAAAGGGGGTTGATTTCTGTCTTCTTCCTTTGAAAATCAATAATCCTTTTTTTCATTAGGACATTTAATTCCAAGGTATTTATCTGAACCTCCGCCCTGTACGCCATCTCATCCTCATTCTCAATGCAACTCTCCACAGTAGTGTCATCAGAAAATATGTTTATAAGGACTGATTGGTCCATGGAGACATAATCGTTTATGAACATAGTACACAGGAAGGGGGGGGAGGGGGGTAGCACACAACCTTGTGGGGCACCAGTATTCAGGATAAGGGCTCTGGAGATAGAGTTATTGACTTTGACATATTGAAGCCTGTAAAGAAGAAAGTTAAGGATCCAATGACACATGGCATTTTATCTGAACTTGGCTTTCTTGACTGGCTTCTGCATCATAATTCTTCCCTGTTGCCATAATGAACATAGGCTATCACAACATTAGCATTGTTGTCTAAGTCAGGACACGGATCTTTAGACATGTCCCAATTTGTGTACTGAAGGCATCCTCAAAGGGCTTCAGTCGATCCTCAAAGGCTTCAGTCGATTCGTCCATCTGTATCTTGGCAGTCTTCTTTGTTGGCTTCAACATTTTCAGTTTCTGTTGGTATGTGGGTGTGAGTAACAAGATTTAACAAGATTTAACAAGATTGCCACCTAGAGAATCAACTCTAGATGGCAGGTGGACAAGTTTTTTTTTTTTCAAACATATTAACACTACTAGCACCTACACAATCAGCCGATAATCTGTTCCATTCATTTACTGTTCTTGGTGAAAATGAAAATTTTCTAATATCTAGTCTACACTGCTTCTTTGCTAATGTAATTCCATGTCCTCTAGTCCTTCTCTCTTCCTTAACAGAGAAAAAAATATTTCTGTCAATATTTTCATACCCATTCAATATTTTAAAAACTTCTATCTGATCTCTCAATCTCCTGGTTTCTAGTGTTGTTAATCCTCATTCTTTTAGACGCATTTCATAACTAATATTCCTGAGTTTTTGTATAATTTTGGTTGCTCTTCTTACAATACAATACAATACAATACAATACAATACAATACAATACAATACAATACAATACAATACAATACAATACAATACAATACAATACAATACAATACAATACAATACAATACAATACAATAAAACTTTATTGTCCCGAACCGGGAAATTCATTTTGCAGCGTTCGCCGTCATAAAAATATAAAATACAGAGTAGAGAAATAAAAAAAATGCTAATAAATTCCTTATTAAAACAGTAAGTGAACATCAATCATAATAAAATACAAGATAAATTCTATAATATAATTTTAAAATTAAAGTTAAATTGTAATTGTGGTCTTCCTTTTACAAATAAAAAAAAAAAAAAAAAAATACAACATACACACATAACGCCAGAGGTGATTATCGTTTTGAATTTAGGAGTCGTACTGACATTGGGATGAATGAATCTCGCTTTCTGTTTGTTTTGGATGTTATTGTTCTGAACCTTCTGGACGAGGGCAGAAGGACGTACTCGTTATATAGGATGTGTGTGCTGTCGTTAATTATTTTATTGGCTTTACGGAGAACCTGCTTTTCGTACAAAGCAGTGACAGAGGTTTGTTTGAGGCCGGTTATTTTGCTACTAATATTTACAATGCGCTGCAATTTATTCTTGTCTTTCTGGCTAACGTTCCCAAACCAACATATAAAAGAAAATGTCAAAACACTCTGTATACAAGATTTCTAAAACATGGGTAAAATGGTGTTATCAATATTAAAGGATCGAAGTTTTCTAAGGCAGTAAAGACGCTGCTGGCATTTCTTGTACGTGACACTGCAGTGGCGGTCCCATTTCAACTTATTGTCAATTGTTGTGCCGAGGTATTTATACTCGTCAACTACCTCTACCTTGTTATCGTGGATGACAGTATCAGACTGGGATGGAGGGTATTTCCTAAAATCAATGCACATGTCTTTGGTTTTTGTTGCATTCAGACACAAATACGATCTATCACACCATGCAACAAAGTCGTTTAACACAGGACCATGGCCAACTTCATCGTTAGACAACAGACTGAGTAAAGCTGTATCATCTGAGAATTTAATAAAGTACCTATTCGGACGGATGCTCCTGCAGTCATTTGTGTATAAAATGAATAAAAGAGGGGATAAGACACATCCTTGGGGTGAACCAGTGGAAACAACCTTCACGCTAGAAGTTGTGTTCTTTGTACTCTTTCTAGTATATCAATATCCTTCTTGCGATATGGCCTCCATGCCTGTATGCAATATTCTAAATGAGGCCTAACTATTGTTTTGTACAGCGGTATTATTAGTTCTTTTTCCTTGTACACTATATTTCGCCTAATTAATCCAAGAATTTGGTTTCCCTTGGCTGCTGCAATTGCACACTGTTCTGATACCTTCATATCAGCACTAATAGTTAACCCTAAGTCCTTTTCCTTTACGGTAGTATTTAGTACAGTATCGCCCATTGTATATTGTGCATCTTCATTTCCATGTCCTGTGTGGAGGCACTTACACTTCCCATAATTAAACAGCATTTGCCACTTATCAGACCATTCGTTCAATTTATTTAGATCATCTTGTAATTGCTGTCTATCTGCATCACTTTCAATTTTTCTAAACACTTTTGTATCGTCCGCAAACTTCAACACCTTGCTTGTTATATCATCATCCAAATCATTGATATATATTAAGAACAAAATAGGTCCCAATACTGATCCCTGCGGTACTCCACTCAAAACCGATTTCCAGTTTGAAACCTCCCCATCAACTACCACTCTTTGTCTTCTATCAATGAGCCATTTTTCTATCCAGTTAATCATAACATTGCCTATGCCATGGGCCTTTAGTTTAAGTAGTAATCTTTGATGTGGCACTTTGTCAAAGTTTTTTTAAAAATCTAAGTATATTATATCTACTGGTGATCCCTCGTCTACCAACTTTGTGACATCTTCCAAAAAACATAAGATATTTGTTAAGCATGACCTCGCTTTTAGAAACCCATGTTGAGATGGGTTAATCAAGTTATTTTTAACAAGAAAATCAACCAAGTACAACCATTGGATGGTGAGATTCTCTGAGGGAGCCCTGGTCATGGCACAGTATGCATCCTTAAAGACTGTCACCTGGCATCCAGGGTCTTGTTGGTAGTCTCTTTGTTGTTTGTACCTGGGCAGTACCCAGAATGATAATGACATTGTCATGTCAGGGTGAGTCGATTCTACTGCCATTACCTGAGCAGCCAACTCGTTGACTGCTTTTGCAGTACTGGCATTGGGTGCAATGTAAGCAGCACTGACACCCAGATGAACAGCAGAAGAAAGCTCTCACAGCTTGCAACTTATAGTGAGACTTTCCAGTTGATGAGAACACAAAAAGGAGTCAAGCTTTGTGTCAGAACTCCACAGTTGATTAACAAGAAAGCACACTCCACAGCACACTAATTCACTTGAGTTCACAGTTGACTTATCCTTCATTTGACCTGTTGCCAAGCATAAGGTACATGAAGTCATAAAATAGATGCTGAATATGTGGACCTGTCATGTTTTTTTGTGTGTGTATATTTTGTTGACATTTTGTGCCCAAAGTTTGTTCTTTATAACAAAACCATAAGACAGTTTTAAATGTCAGCTGTATGTGGCGATGTTTGATCAAGCAGATGTGCTATCCTAATAATGTAATGAATATGGATGCACATAAGCGCACACGCGCGCACGCGCGCACGCACGCACGCACGCGCACACGCGCACACGCGCACACGCGCACACGCGCACACGCGCACACGCGCACACACGCACGCACACACGCATGCACGCATGCACGTATGCACACACACATACATGCATATACATACACACACGCACACACACCATTATTATTATTACCATTATCAGTATTTTTGTTGGCTGGCACATGCATACATTTGATAGCATGTGTTTAACTGTTTACTTATCTTTCAATTTAATTATATAAGATTATTTAATTAAGTGTCTAGATAAAAATGTATGTTCTTCTCTTCTGGAGAACATATTAAGCTTAACAATGGACATAATATATGTATGAGTGATGGAGATGAAATAATAAAGTAGATGATTAAAATGTGACACTTTCATTGTGGCAATTTGTTTATGATCATTTTGATTCCTTTTGCAGCATTTCATTGAGGAGATGCAGGAAGTGTTTCCTGACATGGTTCCATTCCAGGCAACACCGATTGAGGTAATCTAGGCCTAGGCTTAATGGTTCTTGAAGACATATTCTTGGGAAAATTGATTTACCTCTGGGACAGTGGGGAGTGGGAGGGAGAGAGACAGGCAGAGAAAAGGGATGAAAGAAGGAGAAGTGAGATGGCAAGGGGATGCCGAAAAAAGAATGGTAACTGATAACATGATGAGATCAGGCCATTTAGGGTGTGCTACAACATAAATACAGGGAGAAAGAGAAGGAGAAGACACTGCGAGGGAGAGAGATAGGGAGAGAGATAAGGGGCAGGAGACAGGGAGGCAAGTTGGGAGTGAGGGGGACAGAGGAAATGGGCAGGTGGGCTGGTGGGTGGGCTGGTGGGTGGGCTGGTGAGTGGGCTGGTGGGTGGGCTGGTGGGTGGGCTGGTGGGTGGGCTGGTGGGTGGGCTGCCAGAGAGATAGATGAGAATAGAAGAAATGAAATGAGAAGGAAATAATGAGAAACTGATTAATACAAATATTTGAAACAGAACGAGAAAAAGAGACTGGAGATGAATAATAAATCAAATGTTTTTGTAGCGCACCTCAGATCTACATGGCATGGAGGACTATGACATTTGGAATCACGGGAATGAAGGTCTGTCTTCTGTCTCACAACAAAACCTTTTATTTAACAAGATTGCCACACAAAGTAAATCTCCCAGATAGCAAGTGGGCAAGTTACAGTCAGGCATGTAGTTCAATAATCATCCCTCTTTGTTTTCATTCTTCTGACATGTTTGTCAGCTTTGTTTTTGAGTTTACCAGAATATGTATATATATATATATATATATATATATATATATATATATATATATATATATATATATACATATATATATATGTGTGTGTGTGTAATCATATAATTATCATTCTTTGTTTTCATTCTTCTGACATGTGTTTCAGCTTTGTTTTAGAGTTTACCAGAATATGTATATATATATATGTGTGTGTATATATATATATATATATATATATATATGTATATATATATGTGTGTGTATATATATATATATATATATATATATGTATATATATATATATATATATATATATATATATATATATATATATATATAAATATATATATATATATGTATATATATATATATATATATATATATATGTACTCCTAAATGCAGCTGAGGCAGACCGCTCCATGAGAGATAGGATATGCTACCTCCAAAAACAGTACTCTAACAATCACATAAGTAATTTTATTTTGGCAAAATAATTATATGTATATATTTATGGTTATAATATGTAACTGCATTTTAAAAGATAAACTTTATTATTCATGCAGGCACAGGCCAAACCTTTAATGCACAGCCTTGGTCTGCATAAAAACTGTGGTTTACCTAAAGCAGCACTATATACTTAGCTGAAGCTGCATTTAGGAATATATATGTGTATATTATATGCTACTAACAATATATAAAACTAACAATCAGTATATAATTTATTTTATTTTATAGTTTCTGAAAACCTGTCAACAGTGTTCATTAAGTAATTTTGCTTTGTGCATTCTAGTTTCTCCAGCTTTCTTAAATAAGAACCAAATATGTTTATCACACATTCAGTCTGTTAGATGTGTGTTTTACCTAATTTTGATTTTTTTTCAAGTTATGGTGTGTGTATGCTGTTACAAGAAAGTTATGCCACTAAATGATATATGTTGTTACAACAATCTTACATCACTGAATAGTATTTGTTTATTGTTACAAAACTGTTACACTACTGAAGAGTTTATTGTTACAACAATGTTTCACCACGGGAGAGTGTTGCACCAACAACCCCACTGAAGAGTGTGTCTTGTTACAGTGCTGAATGTGCAGTCATGCATGAGACAAGTTGGTGGACCACGACAGATAGCCCAGGAAAGTGTCCTGCTCACGGTGTGTGATTCACTTGTGTCAATCTGTACATCATTTGTGTGCTTTTTTATTGTTTTATTATTTTGTTTTGATTAAGTGTATCCTACTTGTTGCAATGTCATAAATTTAAAATTATTTACATTACTGCACAGTCACCCCTGAAATACGACCTTAACCACACTTTTACCAATCACCCCATATACAACACGCTTACTTATATAACTCCCACTTTTGCATCTTATTCCCCTTTTCCTAATCACCCTAACATCCATCCACCCATCTACCATTGACACTGTCGCCTTTACCCCCCCCCCTTCACCCTCACATCCACCCGCTTACCACTGACACCAACAACCTTACCCCATCTTTTCACCTTCACAACCACCCCTTTACCACTTATTCGTCACCCTTACCCCATCACTTCTGCTGTATTCACCCACATAACCACCCCTCTACTGCTGACACCATCACCTTTATTCCATCCCCTCACCTCTCTTCGCCCTCCTCTACCACAGACATCATGACAAGTACCCAGTCACCTCTGCACTATTCACCCTCACAACCACCCCTCACTACTCAGTACCCATCACCTCTATTCTATTCACCCTCACAACACTACCTTCTCTACATTACCCTATCAACCCATTTTCAGCCACCCTAGCTATATAACCCTCACTATTCACCCTACCTTTGCAGTATGTGGTCGACACCCATCTTGATGACGTCTGGTCGGGATTTCTTGCTGATCTTCTCACTGAGGGTGATTCCAAACTTCCCAAGAACCCTTTCCCCCGCCTTGTGTCAGCCCTCCGACAGGCCACTCTCAGGTACGCTTTGATGAACTGTGAGGTAGGGACACGTATGAGGGCGGGGATAGGGTCAGGAGGGCAGGGCTAGTGTCAGGAGGGTGGGGCTAGTGTCAGGAGGGTGGGGGTAGTGTCAGCTGGGTGGGACTAGTGTCAGGAGCGTGTGGCAAGTGTCAGGAGGGTGGGGCTAGTGTCAGGAGGGTGGGGCTAGTGTCAGGAGGGCAGGGCTAGTGTCAGGAGGGTGGGGCTAGTGTCAGGAAGGTGGGGTTAGTGTCAGCTGGGTGGGACTAGTGTCAGGAGGGTGGGGCTAGTGTCAGGATGGTGAGGCTAGTGTCAGGAGGGTGGGGCTAGTGTCAGGAAGGTGGGGTTAGTGTCAGCTGGGTTGGACTAGTGTCAGGAGGGTGGGGCTAGTGTCAGGAAGGTGGGGATAGTGTCAGGAGGGCAGGGCTAGTATCAGGAGGGTGGGGATAGTGACAGGAGGGCAGGGCTAGTGTCAGGAGGGTGGGGCTAGTGTCAGGAAGGTGGGGTTAGTGTCAGCTGGGTGGGACTAGTGTCAGGAGGGTGGGGCTAGTGTCAGGAGGGTGGGGCTAGTGTCAGGAGGGTGGGGCTAGTGTCAGGAAGGTGGGGTTAGTGTCAGCTGGGTGGGACTAGTGTCAGGAGGGTGGGGCTAGTGTCGGGAGGGTGGGGCTAGTGTCAGGAGGGTGGCGTTAGTGTCAGCTGGGTGGGACTAGTGTCAGGAGGGTGGGGCTAGTGTCAGGAGGGTGGGGGATAGTGTCAGGAGGGTGGGGATGGTGTCAAGAAGGTGTGGCTAGTGTCAGCAGGGGGCTAGTGTCAGGAGGGTGGCGTTAGTGTCAGCTGGGTGGGACTAGTGTCAGGAGGGTGGGGCTAGTGTCAGGAGGGTGGGGCTAGTGTCAGGAGGGGGGGATAGTGTCAGGAGGGTGGGGGTAGTGCCAAGAAGGTGTGGCTAGTGTCAGGAGGGTGGGGATAGTGTCAAGAAGGTGCGGCTAGTGTCAGGAGGGGAGCTAGTGTCAGGAGGGTGGGGATAGTGTCAAGAAGGTGTGGCTAGTGTCAGGAGGGTGGGGCTAGTGTCAGGAGGGTGGGGCTAGTGTTAGGAGGGTGTGGCTAGTGTCAGGAGGGTGGGGGTAGTGTCAAGAGGGTGGGGCTAGTGTCAGGAAGGTGGGGCTAGTGTCAGGAGGGTGGGGTAAGTGTCAGGAGGATGGGGCTAGTGTCAGGAGGGTGGGGATAGTGTCAGGAGGATGGGGCTAGTGTCAGGAGGATGGGGCTAGTGTCAGGAGGGTGGGGATAGTGTCAGGAGGATGGGGCAAGTGTCAGGAGGATGGGGCTAGTGTCAAGAAGGTGTGGCTAGTGTCAGGAGGGGAGCTAGTGTCAGGAGGGTGGGAATAGTGTCAAGAAGGTGTGGCTAGTGTCAGGAGGGTGGGGCTAGTGTCAGGAGGGTGGTGCTAATGTTAGGAGGGTGTGGCTAGTGTCAGGAGGGTGGGGGTAGTGTCAAGAGGGTGGGGCTAGTGTCAGGAAGGTGGGGCTAGTGTCAGGAGGGTGGGGCAAGTGTCAGGAGGATGGGGATAGTGTCAGGAGGGTGGGGGTAGTGTCAGGAGGATGGGGCTAGTGTCAGGAGGATGGGGCTAGTGTCAGGAGGGTGGGGATAGTCTCAGGAGGATGGGGCAAGTGTCAGGAGGATGGGGCTAGTGTCAGGAGGGTGGGGATAGTGTCAGGAGGGTGAGGGACATGTGTCATGTGACAAAACCCAGTCTATTTGTTGATGTCATCTCTGAAGGAACAGTTTTGTTGTTATATTTTGTGTAGTGCAGTTGAACTAGTCAAGAATTCAAGAATAAAAACAGTAAATATCGTATGGGTTAACGTCAACAAAAGAATGAAATGAATAGTTTAATTTGTAATACCTGAATTATTATACATATCAGTTGAATGCAAAAATATGAATTTTTATAGAAAGAATTGTTTAATATAATATAACATGTTTTTAGTATCCCACAAACACATGTGATTGATAACATCCTAACTTAGTTTACGTGTATGAACAGATTAGCAAAATGTGTAAGATAATAATAAAAGGTGACATGTATATCTTAGGTAATATTGGAGAATATAAAACTCAGATAATGTAATTGTTATTTTTAATAAACAACTATCTCATGTAACCATATGTCTTCATTTCCTTAGAATAATGTTTTATTTATTGCTAATGACCCTGATAATATATAAACAAATCCGTTTTTTGTCACAAATAACTCCACGTAGGTAGTTTGGGTTTGATCTGCCTGTGTTATTTATATATGCCATGGTTATTAGTGAGTAATAAAACATAATTCTAATTAAATATAGATTGGCATAGCACTACTTGAAATGTTTATACTAACAGGATTGTGTATGCTACAAAGAGTTTAGAATTATCAAAGAATCTCTTTTCATTATAATTTGGGAAAGGAAAGAATCCCTTTCTGGTTCCAAAGAATCCCTTAAAAAGGTTTTGCCTACAACAAATGATCAAACAATTACATAATCTTGTGGACTGAAGTTGTTGCAGTGTTGACTTAGCTCCTTTTATTTTGTAGTAAAAGTACATGCAACTAATTGACCTCTACATTATTTCAGTAAAAAAGTATCTTGAAAAATCTGTTTTGAGTAAAAAGTAAAAGTAACTTTCAAAAGTGCTCAATGAGTAAAAGTACAATTCAACTGTTTCATTTCAACATAGCAGCTGGCACAAACACGTGACACTAGATTAACTGGATTACTCTACACCAACCATAAGTCAATAATGGTCACTAAAATAAAATGACCTGACTGGCAAATCACCATGATTGTTTACTAGTAATAAATTTGAGCATGGTGGTAGGGTCCCCTTGGTGGCTAGACACAGAAATATTTTGCAAAATATTTAAACGAAAGTAACAGAGAACAAAGTTACTTTAACTAGAATCTATTTTGTTAGAAGTAAAAGTTCTTTATTAAATTTGTACTTCATTACATGCTGATTACTTGAAGCAAAACTTAAGTATTGAAGTTTGTTACATGCTAACCTGTGTAGTTGTCTCTGGCAGAGCAACAGGAAACCTCCACCTCTGCCAACTAAACTCGGCTGATGATAGAAGCCATATCCTTGTGGCATAACGTCAAATCTAGTATCAAGGGATGATGATCACGTTGAAATTCAAAATGGCTGTCTTGGAAATTTATCACATAAATATATGTTTCCTTGAACATTAGAATGTTGGAGTAAACAAAAAACTATGTTTTATATTGTTTAGAAGCCAAAATATCTGGATAATGGATTTCTACGATAGCATTTAAAAAAATCAATAAGGCTGCTAGATACAATGTCAGTAGCTTTATATATGTATGTACTTATCTGTATATAACTATTGTAAACTACATGTCTGTCCATTTTCATGCTTTTGACCATTGGTCAAGTAATTTATTTCTTTTAGCATGGAGCTGCGTGCAAAGACAGATGACCAGCTACGACAGGAAATACTGCATGGGAATGTGCAAGTGGATGACCCTACACACTACATATGTACCATACCTGGACACAGCGTGTATGGTAAGTGACACTGACACTGACACAGTGAGTATGGTAGGTGACACAGACACAACATATGTGACACTGACACAGTGTGTATGGTAGGTGACACAGACACAACATATGTGACACTGACACAGTGTGTATGGTAGGTGACACAGACACAACATATGTGACACTGACACAGTGAGTATGGTAGGTGACACAGACACAACATATGTGACACTGACACAGTGTGTATGGTAGGTGACACAGACACAACATATGTGACACTGACACAGTGTGTATGGTAGGTGACACAGGCATAACATATGTGACACTGACACAGTGAGTATAGTAGGTGACACAGACACAACATATGTGACACTGACACAGTGTGTATGGTAGGTGACACAGGCATAACATATGTGACACTGACACAGTGAGTATGGTAGGTGACACAGACACAACATATGTGACACTGACACAGTGTGTATGGTAGGTGACATGAAGGAGGGTGGCATTAATTGCATTTCACAAATCCAACTTTTCTACAAATAATAATTATTATTACAATTGTTTTATGTTTGCATGAAATTAATTAGACAAAGTTTAGTGACTTAAAAAATGGATATTTTCACAAACATCTCTTTCTTTCTGTTTTATTTATGTTGTTATCAGTAGCACCCAGAATGCTGGCTTACAATGAGCAGGAACATGTTTATAGTTATGTTGTTATCAGTAGCACCCAGAATGCTGGCTTACAATGAGCAGGAATAAGTTTATAGTTATGTTGTTATCAGTAGCACCCAGAATGCTGGCTTACAATGAGCAGGAACAAGTTTATATTTATGTTGTTATCAGTAGCACCCAGAATGCTGACTTACAATGAGCAGGAATAAGTTTATAGTTATGTTGTTATCAGTAGCACCCAGAATGCTGGCTTACAATGAGCAGGAACAAGTTTATATTTATGTTGTTATCAGTAGCACCCAGAATGCTGGCTTACAATGAGCAGGAACAAGTTTATATTTATGTTGTTATCAGTAGCACCCAGAATGCTGGCTTACAATGAGCAGGAACAAGTTTATATTTATGTTGTTATCAGTAGCACCCAGAATGCTGACTTACAATGAGCAGGAATAAGTTTATATTTATGTTGTTATCAGTAGCACCCAGAATGCTGGCTTACAATGAGCAGGAACAAGTTTATATTTATGTTGTTATCAGTAGCACCCAGAATGCTGGCTTACAATGAACAGGAATAAATTTATAGTTAGGTTGTTATCAGTAGCACCCAGAATGCTGGCTTACAATGAGCAGGAACAAGTTTATATTTATGTTGTTATCAGTAGCACCCAGAATGCTGGCTTACAATGAGCAGGAACAAGTTTATATTTATGTTGTTATCAGTAGCACCCAGAATGCTGGCTTACAATGAGCAGGAACAAGTTTATATTTATGTTGTTATCAGTAGCACCCAGAATGCTGGCTTACAATGAGCAGGAACAAGGTTATATTTACGTTGACTGTATTGACAATTAGAAGTTGGAATTGCAGACACATATGTGCAAAACTCAGAGCAATTAATCAGTATACTTAGTAAGTATTATTAGCTACTACAAACCAGAATTGCCAAATAATATTGTGTAAACAGGGGTAGATCAACCAGTTTTCATGATGTGATATAGTCATCTACCTGAATGATGGTCTGGTGCCAGGCTCCTTGAAATACAATTGCCCAGGAACTGAGGGCAGAAAAAAAATTGATTTGATTAATGGCATGTTTACATATTTGGTGCATTTTTAGCCATGATTTGTAATCATGAAATTTCAGTTGCATGGTAGATTCCTGCACTAAAGTAGTAGAGCTTGACTCCAAAATTTAAGAAATTATGAATCATGCCAGTAAACAGGTAAATAACTTAAAAAGTCTCTGTACTAAATTAAACAAACTCTGTACTGTACCAAGTAAAATTCTGTTAATGATAAAACACTGTATTAAATTGTCATGGCTTTGATAAAGTGTTGTCTTTTGTTTGTAGGACTAAGTTCAGCATTGTCTGCATTGGATGTGACAACTTTTGAGAAGTTGCTGGCCATTGCTGAGATGTTTCTGCCGAATGACACCAATCGTGATGTGGACGTGTACAAGGTGACAGGTCACATGCAACTCTAAGACAGATATGTCACCAGACATGATGGTTACAGGTTACATGCAGCTCTAAGACAGATATGTCACCAGACATGATGGTTACAGGTTACATGCAGCTCTAAGACAGATATATGTTACCAGACATGTTGGTGACAGGTTACATGCAGCTCTAAGACAGATATATGTCATCAGACATGATGGTTACAGGTCATATGCAGCTCTAAGACAGATATGTCACCAGACATGTTGGTGACAGGTTACATGCAGCTCTAAGACAGATATATGTCATCAGACATGATGGTTACAGGTCACATGCAGCTCTAAGACAGATATGTCACCAGACATGTTGGTGACAGGTTACATGCAGTTCTAAGACAGATATATGTCATCAGACATGATGGTTACAGGTCACATGCAGCTCTAAGACAGATATGTCACCAGACATGTTGGTGACAGGTTACATGCAGCTCTAAGACAGATATATGTCATCAGACATGTTGGTGACAGGTCACATGCAGCTTTCAGACAGATATGTCACCAGACATGTTGGCATGTCACAAATCCGTCAAGTAAATCCCTATGTCAAATCACCTTTGAAAATGTGGGGTCACTCAATCAGACTCCTACAGAGATAGAAGTAATACGTTGACTCTACTGGGCTGGGAGACTAGTAACCTTTACTCATCCCCATGACAAATCACTAATCTGCCATTTGTGATGAACATCACCAAATTGCGAAATATTATGCAAATTCGTCTTTAGACTTGCGATGCACCTAAAACATAAAATTTTATTAACAAATAAATGACAATTTCATAACTGATGACACAACATAATTAGTTTAGTCAGTCAAGTGTAAAAGTCTCCACACCTGGGGGACTAGTGTCAACCAAGTGGTGCTCTCCCCCAGATGTTTCTACTCACCTTGAGGCTGGGGGTGAGGAGGCGAGGAGTGAGCATTCAGTCTGATCGCTGGATACTTAAAGGTCTTAATGGTTGCCATGTGCAATGGTGACTGTGTTGAAGTAGTACATTCTCTTATACAACATAATAGCAACATGTAAAAGCAGAGATAATTTTATTATTACTCAGTTATTTTTTACTTTCTGTGTATGAAAGTTATTTATCTTTCCATGTATATGAAAGTTATTTACCTTTCCACATGTATGTCAGTTATTTACCTTTCCACGTGTATGAATGTTATTTACCTTTCCATGTGTATGAAAGTTATTTACCTTTCCACATGTATAACAGTTATTTACCTTTCCACATGTATAAAAGTTATTTATCTTTCCACATGTATAACATATATTTACAATTCCACATGTATGAAAGTTATTTACCTTTCCACATATACACAAGTTATTTACCTTTCCATGTGTATGAAAGTTATTTACCTTTCCACATGTATGAAAGTAATTTACCTTTCCATATGTACACAAGTTATTTACCTTTCCACATGTATGAAAGTTATTTACCTTTCCACGTGTACACAAGTTATTTACCTTTCCACATATACAAAAGTTATTTACCTTTCCACATGTACACAAGTTATTTACCTTTCCACATGTACAAAAGTTATTTACCTTTCCACATGTATACAAGTTATTTACCTTTCCACATGTACAAAAGTTATTTACCTTTCCACACGTACAAAAGTTATTTACCTTTCCACATGTACACAAGTTATTTACCTTTCCACATGTATAAAACTCATTTACCTTTCCACATGTATAAAAGTTATTTACCTTTCCACGTGTATAAAAGTTATTTACCTTTCCACATGTATAACAGTTATTTACCTTTCCACATGTATAACAGTTATTTACCTTTCCACATGTATAACAGTGATTTACCTTTCCACATGTATAACAGTTATTTACCTTTCCACATGTATAACAGTTATTTACCTTTCCACATGTATAACAGTTATTTACCTTTCCACATGTATGGCCTGTTGGCAGGTTGCGATGAGTTGTGCAGTAAGTGGCCACTGCACCCTCTATGGGGTCGTCGACCCCTACATGCGCCAGATTGACCTCCATGAGCACTGCTACATCACAGGGCCCACTGGCTGCGCGGGGGATGCCTTTGCTGTCTATGCCAAGTTGGGTTAGTGTCACAGCACAGGTTACTCACACTGTTTAAGATATATTGATTATTCTGTACAGCTGTGTTTGTTGCAGCGTAGTGCTGTAATTTTACTACCATAGCATGATTTGTGCATGTGTATGTGCATGTATGTGTGTGAATATATAAATATATATATATATGTATTTAAGTATATATATATTTATATATTTATATATATATGTGTTTATATGGATATGTGTAATATATATGTGTAAGCAGATATAAACACAAACATTCACATGTGTATACACAAATACAAACACATAAACACACACAAACACACACAAACATAAACTTACTGACTGCATTATGCCAGTTTGATATATATATATATATATATATATGTGTATATATATATATATATATATGTATATATATATATATGCATATATATATATATATATATATATATATATATATATATATAATGTCAAGAGTATATATATATATCATATCATATAAAACAATGGAACCATTCAATGTCTGTGCAACTTGAACCATATCCAAACTGGCATAATGCAGTCAGTAAATACATACATTGTTATCTCAAGTCTGTCTCTCGACTCTGTTGTCTCAAGTCTGTCTCTCGACTCTGTTGTCCCAAGTATGTCTCTCGACTCTGTTGTCTCAAGTCTGTCTCTTGACTCTGTTGTCTCAAGTCTGTCTCCCGACTCTGTTGTCTCAAGTCTGTCTCTCGACTCTGTTGTCTCAAGTCTGTCTCCTGACTCTGTTGTCTGAAGTCTGTCTCCTGACTCTGTTGTCTCAAGTCTGTCTCTCGACTCTGTTGTCTGAAGTGTGTCTCCTGACTCTGTTGTCTGAAGTGTGTCTCCTGACTCTGTTGTCTGAAGTCTGTCTCCTGACTCTGTTGTCTCAAGTCTGTCTCCTGACTCTGTTGTCTCAAGTCTGTCTCCTGACTCTGTTGTCTCAAGTCTGTCTCTCGACTCTGTTGTCTGAAGTCTGTCTCCTGACTCTGTTGTCTGAAGTGTGTCTCCTGACTCTGTTGTCTCAAGTCTGTCTCCTGACTCTGTTGTCTGAAGTCTGTCTCCTGACTCTGTTGTCTCAAGTCTGTCTCCTGACTCTGTTGTCTCAAGTCTGTCTCTCGACTCTGTTGTCTCAAGTCTGTCTCTCGACTCTGTTGTCTCAAGTCTGTCTCTCGACTCTGTTGTCTCAAGTCTGTCTCTCGACTCTCTTGTCTCAAGTCTGTCTCTCGACTCTCTTGTCTCAAGTCTGTCTCTCGACTCTCTTGTCTCAAGTCTGTCTCTCGACTCTGTTGTCTCAAGTCTGTCTCCCGACTCTGTTGTCTCAAGTCTGTCTCTCGACTCTGTTGTCTGAAGTCTGTCTCCCGACTCTGTTGTCTCAAGTCTGTCTCCCGACTCTGTTGTCTCAAGTCTGTCTCCTGACTCTGTTGTCTGAAGTGTGTCTCTCGACTCTGTTGTCTCAAGTCTGTCTCCCGACTCTGTTGTCTCAAGTCTGTCTCCTGACTCTGTTGTCTGAAGTTTATCTCTCGACTCTGTTGTCTCAAGTCTGTCTCTCGACTCTGTTGTCTCAAGTCTGTCTCCCGACTCTGTTGTCTGAAGTCTGTCTCCCGACTCTGTTGTCTCAAGTCTGTCTCCTGACTCTGTTGTCTCAAGTCTGTCTCCTGACTCTGTTGTCTCAAGTCTGTCTCTCGACTCTGTTGTCTCAAGTCTGTCTCTCGACTCTGTTGTCCCAAGTCTGTCTCTCGACTCTGTTGTCTCAAGTCTGTCTCTCGACTCTGTTGTCTCAAGTCTGTCTCCCGACTCTGTTGTCTCAAGTCTGTCTCCCGACTCTGTTGTCTCAAGTCTGTCTCCCGACTCTGTTGTCTCAAGTCTGTCTCCCGACTCTGTTGTCTCAAGTCTGTCTCCCGACTCTGTTGTCTCAAGTCTGTCTCCCGACTCTGTTGTTCCAAGTCTGTCTCCCGACTTTGTTGTCTCAAGTCTGTCTCCCAACTCTGTTGTCTCAAGTCTGTCTCTCGACTCTGTTGTCTCAAGTCTGTCTCCCGACTCTGTTGTCTCAAGTCTGTCTCCCGACTCTGTTGTTCCAAGTCTGTCTCCCGACTCTGTTGTCTCAAGTCTGTCTCCCGACTCTGTTGTCTCAAGTCTGTCTCCCGACTCTGTTGTCTCAAGTTTGTCTCCCGACTCTGTTGTCTCAAGTTTGTCTCCCGACTCTGTTGTTCCAAGTCTGTCTCCCGACTCTGTTGTTCCAAGTCTGTCTCCCGACTCTGTTGTCTCAAGTCTGTCTCCCGACTCTGTTGTTCCAAGTCTGTCTCCCGACTTTGTTGTCTCAAGTCTGTCTCCCGACTTTGTTGTCTCAAGTCTGTCTCCCGACTCTGTTGTCTCAAGTCTGTCTCCCGACTCTGTTGTTCCAAGTCTGTCTCCCGACTCTGTTGTCTCAAAGTCTGTCTCCCGACTCTGTTGTTCCAAGTCTGTCTCCCGACTCTGTTGTTCCAAGTCTGTCTCCTGACTCTGTTGTCTCAAGTCTGTCTCCTGACTCTGTTGTCTCAAGTCTGTCTCCTGACTCTGTTGTCTCAAGTCTGTCTCCTGACTCTGTTGTCTCAAGTCTGTCTCTCGACTCTGTTGTCTCAAGTCTGTCTCTCGACTCTGTTGTCTCAAGTCTGTCTCTCGACTCTGTTGTCTCAAGTCTGTCTCTCGACTCTCTTGTCTCAAGTCTGTCTCTCGACTCTGTTGTCTCAAGTCTGTCTCTCGACTCTGTTGTCTCAAGTCTGTCTCCCGACTCTGTTGTCTCAAGTCTGTCTCTCGACTCTGTTGTCTCAAGTCTGTCTCTCGACTCTGTTGTCTCAAGTCTGTCTCCCGACTCTGTTGTCTCAAGTCTGTCTCCTGACTCTGTTGTCTGAAGTCTGTCTCCTGACTCTGTTGTCTCAAGTCTGTCTCCCGACTCTGTTGTCTCAAGTCTGTCTCCCGACTCTGTTGTCTGAAGTCTGTCTCCCGACTCTGTTGTCTGAAGTGTGTCTCTCGACTCTGTTGTCTCAAGTCTGTCTCCCGACTCTGTTGTCTCAAGTCAGTCTCCTGACTCTGTTGTCTGAAGTCTGTCTCTCGACTCTGTTGTCTCAAGTCTGTCTCTCGACTCTGTTGTCTGAAGTCTGTCTCCCGACTCTGTTGTCTCAAGTCTGTCTCCTGACTCTGTTGTCTCAAGTCTGTCTCCTGACTCTGTTGTCTCAAGTCTGTCTCTCGACTCTGTTGTCTCAAGTCTGTCTCTCGACTCTGTTGTCCCAAGTCTGTCTCTCGACTCTGTTGTCTCAAGTCTGTCTCTCGACTCTGTTGTCTCAAGTCTGTCTCTCGACTCTGTTGTCTCAAGTCTGTCTCCCGACTCTGTTGTCTCAAGTCTGTCTCCCGACTCTGTTGTCTCAAGTCTGTCTCCCGACTCTGTTGTTCCAAGTCTGTCTCCCGACTCTGTTGTTCCAAGTCTGTCTCCCGACTCTGTTGTCTCAAGTCTGTCTCTCGACTCTGTTGTCTCAAGTCTGTCTCTCGACTCTGTTGTCTCAAGTCTGTCTCCCGACTCTGTTGTCTCAAGTCTGTCTCCCGACTCTGTTGTTCCAAGTCTGTCTCCCGACTCTGTTGTCTCAAGTCTGTCTCCCGACTCTGTTGTCTCAAGTCTGTCTCCCGACTCTGTTGTCTCAAGTTTGTCTCCCGACTCTGTTGTTCCAAGTCTGTCTCCCGACTCTGTTGTTCCAAGTCTGTCTCCCGACTCTGTTGTCTGAAGTCTGTCTCCCGACTCTGTTGTTCCAAGTCTGTCTCCCGACTCTGTTGTCTCAAGTTTGTCTCCCGACTCTGTTGTTCCAAGTCTGTCTCCCGACTCTGTTGTTCCAAGTCTGTCTCCTGACTCTGTTGTCTCAAGTCTGTCTCCCGACTCTGTTGTTCCAAGTCTGTCTCCCGACTCTGTTGTTCCAAGTCTGTCTCCCGACTCTGTTGTTCCAAGTCTGTCTCCCGACTCTGTTGTTCCAAGTCTGTCTCCCGACTCTGTTGTCTCAAGTCTGTCTCCCGACTCTGTTGTTCCAAGTCTGTCTCCCGACTCTGTTGTTCCAAGTCTGTCTCCCGACTCTGTTGTTCCAAGTCTGTCTCCCGACTCTGTTGTTCCAAGTCTGTCTCCCGACTCTGTTGTTCCAAGTCTGTCTCCCGACTCTGTTGTCTCAAGTCTGTCTCCCGACTCTGTTGTTCCAAGTCTGTCTCCCGACTTTGTTGTCTTAAGTCTGTCTCCCGACTTTGTTGTCTCAAGTCTGTCTCCCGACTCTGTTGTTCCAAGTCTGTCTCCCGACTCTGTTGTTCCAAGTCTGTCTCCCGACTCTGTTGTCTCAAGTCTGTCTCCCGACTCTGTTGTCTCAAGTCTGTCTCCCGACTCTGTTGTCTCAAGTTTGTCTCCCGACTCTGTTGTTCCAAGTCTGTCTCCCGACTCTGTTGTTCCAAGTCTGTCTCCCGACTCTGTTGTTCCAAGTCTGTCTCCCGACTCTGTTGTCTCAAGTCTGTCTCCCGACTCTGTTGTTCCAAGTCTGTCTCCCGACTTTGTTGTCTCAAGTCTGTCTCCCGACTTTGTTGTCTCAAGTCTGTCTCCCGACTCTGTTGTCTCAAGTCTGTCTCCCGACTCTGTTGTTCCAAGTCTGTCTCCCGACTCTGTTGTCTCAAGTCTGTCTCCCGACTCTGTTGTTCCAAGTCTGTCTCCCGACTCTGTTGTTCCAAGTCTGTCTCCCGACTCTGTTGTCTCAAGTCTGTCTCCCGACTCTGTTGTTCCAAGTCTGTCTCCCGACTCTGTTGTTCCAAGTCTGTCTCCCGACTCTGTTGTCTCAAGTCTGTCTCCCGACTCTGTTGTTCCAAGTCTGTCTCCCGACTCTGTTGTCTCAAGTCTGTCTCCCGACTCTGTTGTTCCAAGTCTGTCTCCCGACTCTGTTGTCTCAAGTCTGTCTCCCGACTCTGTTGTTCCAAGTCTGTCTCCCGACTCTGTTGTCTCAAGTCTGTCTCCCAACTTTGTTGTTCCAAGTCTGTCTCCCGACTTTGTTGTCTCAAGTCTGTCTCCCGACTTTGTTGTCTCAAGTCTGTCTCCCGACTCTGTTGTTCCAAGTCTGTCTCCCGACTCTGTTGTCTCAAGTCTGTCTCCCGACTCTGTTGTTCCAAGTCTGTCTCCCGACTCTGTTGTTCCAAGTCTGTCTCCCGACTCTGTTGTCTCAAGTCTGTCTCCCGACTCTGTTGTTCCAAGTCTGTCTCCCGACTCTGTTGTTACAAGTCTGTCTCCCGACTCTGTTGTCTCAAGTCTGTCTCCCGACTCTGTTGTTCCAAGTCTGTCTCCCGACTCTGTTGTCTCAAAAGTCTGTCTCCCGACTCTGTTGTTCCAAGTCTGTCTCCCGACTTTGTTGTCTCAAGTCTGTCTCCCGACTTTGTTGTCTCAAGTCTGTCTCCCGACTCTGTTGTCTCAAGTCTGTCTCCCGACTCTGTTGTTCCAAGTCTGTCTCCCGACTCTGTTGTCTCAAGTCTGTCTCTCGACTCTGTTGTTCCAAGTCTGTCTCCCGACTCTGTTGTCTCAAGTCTGTCTCCCGACTTTGTTGTCTCAAGTCTGTCTCCCAACTCTGTTGTCTCAAATCTGTCTCCCAACTCTGTTGTCTCAAGTCTGTCTCCCAACTCTGTTGTTTCCTCTCCAGTCTATGAAGAGCTGATGACTGTGAGTGGTAGCCATGACAACGTGATGCTGGGAGTGTACATGGGGCGAGAGGAGAGCCTGTGGAACATTGCGAGCGTGAAGGAGCGCAGAAGAGGGTTTGTGGCAGAACTGGAGCACCGGTTCATGGCCAGGGAGCCCGTGTACTGGAAGGTGAGGGTGACGGTCTCTCTCAGTCTCCACATATACAGTCTCACTGTGTTCCACCTGGCAAATGTGTATTTTCTGTTAGTCTTGACACTCATATTTGTTTTTCATAATATGTATGAAATCTATCAAAATAAATATCTTGTGTTGAATTATATATGGCATCCTTTCTATATAATTTTATATAAATGTTATACCATTAGTCTTCAGCCATTAAGAGTATCACGCCAATAGAAATGCAGAATACAGAATTCCACACTCATTTTGCACAATCCCTAGAATATATTCTGTTGAATGTTTTGCTTGTGGCAAGCCGTCCTTACACATTTTATACCAATCTTTCATGAGTTAACCATTGAAGGAGAGTTTTGTAATGTTTAATTCACCATGGGTTAAGGGGGCTAACTGGACAGTAATTTGTTGTCTATAATGTCAGGACTGGTGGCCCACATTTGCCCGGTGACACCACTGTGGGGTGATGGCATGAGGGTTGCCCTCACCCACCTTGTGGCATGTTGTGATGATGTGTGAAGGCCATGCACATTTTTATTAATACATTTTAATTGTTGGCTGTATATGTTGTGCTATGCTGTGCATATCATAATCTGAATTTTGCTTTTATATTTGTTATCTAATGTATACAATTAAAGGGAATAGTCATCTTTTATTTATTAAAACAAAATTATTTTTATGTTTGATGCTGATTGGAAAATTATATGTGTTTATGTGTGGACATTTGACGTCTACATACTAGAGGACAACTACATAATTATGCAAATGTGAAAGTAAAACTGAAAGTGTGTGTTGTAGCTGTTTGTGTGGCATGAGTGGAGATACATCCCGGTTGTGAAACATCTGCGGCTACATTACTGGAACACAGAACTGACAGAGTAAGAAACCAGCACACTGCTTCCTTGAACAAACTCAGACTTGCTAAGACAGTTTTGCAGTGAATATAGTTGCAGTTTGGCCATGTCTGCAATGTTTGTTGCTGAGTACCCACATCATAAAGTGGCAATCATTTAATTTTTATTTTTAGAAAAACCACACAATTTAGATATGTAAATACAATTCTACCGCATATATTAAATAATGTTATATCATATGTCAGCATAACGTTATTATAGAAATGTGTAGCAGCAATACACAGTAACAGTGTCATAACATGTTACTATTTATTTCTGTATAGAGTACAGAGCTACATTCGTGTTCCACTCAGTATACACTAGTGGGTAAATGCTTCAAGGATGAAGCAGGACTGGGGTAATATGAATGGCAGTGGGACTACTACAGGGTAAATGCTTCGCAGCTAAAACACGTTTGAGACTCGAGTTAAAGTAAGGAGACAACACCCACTTGCCCCCTTGAGTCTCCAATGTGTTTTAGCTACGAAGCATTTACCCTGTAGTAGTCCCACTGCCATTCACATTACCCCAGTCCTGCTTCATCCTTGAAGCATTTACCCACTAGTTTTATTCCTTAACCCGCGAAGCCAACATCTGTACATGCAATAGTTGCTGCATGACCTGAAATAATGTCAGTTACAATTATCACAGTTTAGGTTACACGTAAATCTATATTAGCATTTTTATAAATAAACGCAACGCAAAGGTCACCAACCTTAATCATCGACGGCCGAATGCAATGTAACATATTTTTCCAGCTCATCATCTTCTGAAGGCATTCATTGGTCGATATCAATGTTAACAGTAAACAAAATTAGTATGCATAGCGAGAAACACGCCGTTTTCCGAGACCATGTGATCCAGCCAGTCACTATGGCAGCAAAAAACCTGCGCCATTTCTGGAACGCATTACGCGGATAGCATGATAGAAAATGGTGGCGCCACACTACGGAGTTTTCAGTACGCTAGCCAACACGCCACCAGCCGATCCATTTGTTGACAGGGGTGGCGGGTAAAGCCGGTCCATTTTTGAAGGTTGACAGTTTGAAACATAGAAAACTCGAGTTGAGGGACAAAAATCAGAAATTGACGATTTTTTGTATTTGAGGTTTGCTCTGGGCTTTCCAAAATGGTATAGCACATATCTGTAGCTATTCCCAATCGCTGGAGTAATTCGGATTAACCTTAGTGTTGAGGAAACTAAATCTATCCCATTCATATCAGGAAGGGTACTGCCGTACCCTTCCTGACTGTGTATGTCACCAAAACAACAATGACAAATCTTCAAATCACTTACATTGAATTGTTACAGGCACCAGGCCTACTACCCAGAGGACACAGCAGACCTCTACCACTATGTGTTCCATTCGAGAGAAGAGGTACTTACAAATATATCTCACCAGAATCATCTATGGTTGCAGTGCAGCCATACTGAGGCATATACAGGTCTAGCCCTACATATACATGGCTGCACTCTATAGCTCCAATGTCCCATGGCAAAAAACACTTTGCACGAATATCTATTTTAACACATCACATACTCCATGCTTTTAACTTAGAAATTGTTTATTCTTCCAAGAAATTCCTTATATATGACATTCATAGAATACAAACACATGTTCCGATGAAATGTTCAAAAGTGGCTATTTTAAACAAATCAACATACATTGTAATCAACTATCTGAATAAAATAATTGTTGTTACCTACTTCATGGTCAAATTAGTGAGCAGCATTCCTGATGCAAGAGCCAACAATTATACAGCAGAACCTTTATGAACTGTGTTTATGTATTTTGAGCACACAAAATTACTATGATTGTGTGTTAATACAATCATTAGTATTGTATTTATTTTTTAATCAATTTTTTTTATATTTATTTTTACAACTTATTTAATTCATTTCCTCATATATTTAGACATAACTTTTTTATTTTACACTTATATTTTTACGTTGATCTCATTGCTTTGATTGTACTATATGTATTGTACTTTTCAATTTTTTTTTATTGTATTTTATGTATACATATGGACGTCTTGTCTGAAATAAACCTTATTATTATTATTATTATTAATACAGGGGCCAATAATTTATGATGTTAAAATGGATAACATAAAGAGCTGCTTCTAACTGTTAAATATAACCAATAATACAGTGTATTCAGTTGTGTTGATTGTATTCAGGATATGTGTTTTAATAATGTAAACAATTATTTATAAATTATATCTTCATGGCACAAATTTCAGATAATCTAACCTGAAGTTTTGCTTCTCAGATGTTGCGGCACATGAAATACAGAGGAGTGCCTCCTAGTGCCGACCCCTACAGTGAACGTAACCTAGCACAAGCCTTGGAGCACGTCAACCAGGCAGCAACTGATGCAAAGAAGAAGTTTGATTGGTTGAATGTACATCGCTGGCTTCTTACTGGACAACTCATGCAGAATGTAGGTGTCTGTGCATTGTCTTACCTTTCCTTTGGCTCAGTCATTTCCATAATTACATTTTTTGGCAGCAGTTAGTTTGAACCTTTTTGATTAAATTGATACATTTCAGGTAAAGGTGGGTTCTTACATGGTGCAGTGTCCATCCCTTAGGACTGTTCAAAGCACCTGAGACCCTACTCCCTGAGACCCTACTCCCTGAGACCCTACTCCCTGAGACCCTACTCCCTGAGACCCTACTCCCTGAGACCCTACTCCCTGAGACCCTACTCCCTGAGACCCTACTCCCTGAGACCCTACTCCCTGAGACCCTACTCCCTGAGACCCTACTCCCTGAGACCCTACTCCCTGAGACCCTACTCCCTGAGACCCTACTCCCTGAGACCCTACTCCCTGAGACCCTACTCCCTGAGACCCTACTCCCTGAGACCCTACTCCCTGAGACCCTACTCCCTGAGACCCTACTCCCTGAGACCCTACTCCCTGAGACCCTACTCCCTGAGACCCTACTCCCTGTGACCCTACTCCCTGAGACCCTACTCCCTGAGACCCTACTCCCTGAGACCCTACTCCCTGAGACCCTACTCCCTCGCTCACTGGCTCACTCAAATACCATCTCAACTTCTCAACTTCTCTTCCCTGCAATTAATGCACATAAACTATTCTTACGCAAATATCCACCACTGTTCACTGTCAGTTCATACAGTCGAGTGGATTGGAGCAATGTAGAGTCGACCGACGTGTCCAAGGTCTGACATGGTACATGGCATTTGTACCCGGACTTTGTTGACTGAGAGTTTACCACTGAGCCACAGCCATGGTGACCCTCCTGTTAGTGTTCAACATTCTATGGCTGTATTCAGCATTTTAGTTGTTTTTTAACATATAAATGTTAATGTGTGTGTGTTGTGTGTGCGCACGTGTGTATGTGAATGTTTTAAAGTAAACTACATTTGATTGCAGGACGACTCATTGGTGGCGGAGGTGTGGCGCAGTCTCCACTCACCCGCGGCACAGCTCGAGTATGTCATAATTCTTGGGCGAAGTCTCTCTGAGATTGTCCACTGTGGTCTCGAGTTGAAGGAAGCTATCCGCAAGAGGAACCGTGAGATATCTCCCTTGCAACGGGAGGAAAGGATTCGGGATGAACTGAGTGCCCAGATCCAAAAGCTGGTATGTACCTCATCACCATCAGCCTAAGTTCTTGGCCTCAACTCACTGTAATTGTGCAAGTGTTCTATCTTCCACGAGAGAACTAAAATAAATAAAATTATATGTAATATAATTATGATGTAGTGTCTCTTTATTAGTAGAACAAAGTATGTTACTTAAACTTATGTGTGCATATGTGCATTTGTGTGCATGTTCATGCATGTATGCATATGCATGAGTGTTCCTACTAGTCATACACATCTAAACAGATGTAATAAATAGAAGACAACTTAAGTGCACAGAGTCATTTATAATTGTTTTATTTCTTTTTGAATATCCAAACACTTTCCATACATACGTCACGAGTGCAGGACAAAATCCCAACGGACAAAATCCCAACGGATAAAATCCCAGCAGACAAAATCCCAACGGACAAAATCCCAACCGGACAAAATCCCAACGGACAAAATCCCAACCAATTTTAGATGGACAGAGTCATTTATAATTGTTTTATTTCTTTTTGAATATCCAAACACTTTCCATACATACGTCACGAGTGCAGGACAAAATCCCAACGGACAAAATCCCAACGGATAAAATCCCAGCAGACAAAATCCCAACGGACAAAATCCCAACCGGACAAAATCCCAACGGACAAAATCCCAACCAATTTTAGATGGACTGTTGGACTAGACTTTCTCTGTGTATGCATGCATGCATACATACATACATACATACATACATAGTATTACATACATACATACATAGTATTACATACATGCATGCATGCATGCATGCATGCATGCATACATACATACATACATACATATGTATATATATACATATGGGTCATTCCGAGTGAACGCAACCCAAATTCCAGAAATTGGTTGCTGTCATCTCTTAGAATTTTGAATAAATCAGAATGGTAAGAGCCTTTGGTGTGATTAGAAAGAATCCAAAGTTTGAGCATGCTAGCTTAAATAGTTTTCAAGTTGTGACAGTTTGAAATGTGGGACGTTTTTCGACAGCTTGTTAAAAATAAATAATTTTATTCACATTTCATTAGTCAGTATCTTTAGCCTGTTTCAGTGAAATTGTGTGGAGTTGTTCTCTGTAATATAGAGATTACATAACTACAATTATAACATAAATACAGTGTACAGTTAATGTGCAGCAAGTTGATAAACATCAAGATTTATTCAAAACTATAACTCAAATAACTAGTAAGTCTAAAACCAGTGGTTGGGATTTTGTCCGTTGGGGTTTTGTCCGGTTGGGATTTTGTCCGTTGGGATTTTGTCCGCTGGGATTTTGTCCGTTGGGATTTTGTCCGTTGGGATTTTGTCCTCGCACCATACGTCACATGCTATCTTGTGTCATGGTTACAATGTGGCGCACTTGTTCCAAGGTTGCATTGTTGCTCCATGTTGTTTAAAGGTTGCTAAGTGCCATCTGTGTTGTTTCAGGGTCACAATGTTCCGTCCATGTTGTTCCAAAGTTGTAACATGTCGCTTTTCTTTCAGAGTCGCAAAGTTCCAAGCATGCTGAATGGTTATTGGGATAAGTTGCTCCAAGTGAGCTCCGACAGCAGCTCCCTGGCGCCCGAGTGTTTGGCGGAGCTGCTTCAGCAGAAGCTGAAGAGTCTGGTGGTGGCAGACAGGGACTCCAACCACAGTCAGCTGGTGATGGGGGAGCAGGTGAGACTGACACGGACACCGACACCGACACCGACACCGACACCGACACCGACACCGACACCGACACCGACACCGACACCGGCACCGGCACCGGCACGGACACTGAGAATGAGAATGAGAATGAGAATGAGAATGAGAATGAGAATGAGAATGAGAATGAGAATGAGAATGAGAATGAGAATGAGAATGAGAATGAGAATGAGAATGAGAATGAGAATGAGAATGAGAATGAGGCAGTCACTCACCTGTTCTCAAACATATTATTGCCATTTCAAGATCTGCTGAACTTGACGTATTTTTTCCATCTTAATTTTGAGTCTTCCTTATCTCCATCTACCTCTATGTAATGTCAACTAAAGGACTTTCCCATGTTTTTTTCATGTATAAATTTCCCCCTAAATCGTATGATTAGCATGTCATATGTTTCAGACACAACTGGAGCTGAATGACATAGGTATCGTTCTGAGCTATGTCCAAGATGCCATCGCCCAGGATCTTCACAGTCAAAGTCCACATGCAGCCCACATTTTGGAAGCCATTGAAACTGAGCTGAACAGTCGGCCCAAAAGTGTCACCTCTGTGCAGCTGCGCAACATGAATCTGCAGTAGGTGACAGTGGACCACAGAGCAGGCCAATCACATGTCTGATCTAGCCAACCACCTGTGATCTGAAAATTATAAATGACTTAAGTTGTCTTCTATTGATTACATATGTTTAGATGTGTATGCCTACCAGATAGTAGGAACACTCATGCATGAACATGCACACAAATGCGCATGTGCAGGCCAACAGGTTTCTGGAGACATGCGGCTATGTTTTAAGATCAGTGGCTGCATCAGCTGTGGAACAGGTCTTAAAAATTGAATTGGACAGTTTAGAATGGATGTCTTAATGCCCTGTTTTGAATAGTCTGATGGAGTCTCTTTTAGTGCATGTTTGGTCAGTATTCTTAAGCTTGATTTGAGGACACGCTTGTAGTGTTCTTTGGAATGATGTTAAGACATTTTTGTATCCAGAGAGGGCATTTGAAAGTATATGACTTAGTTCCATAACATTATCGACATAGAACAAGCTGTTGATGTTACTAGACACAAAAACGATTATATTTCAAGAAATTATGGCTCTTTCTAGAACAGTACGATGACTCCAGGTTGGCATTCTGTGATACTACAACATTCAACCATAAGTACCCCCGTATATGTGTACTTTGTCAAGCTACCAATGGACGATAGACATCGATAGCAGCTTGTTTACAAAAATCCATAAAATTTACTTGTCCAACAATCTGGTTGCATAGCATGAAACAAATAAGTGACTGGACGTTCTACAACAAATATAGATCTATTTCACAAGTTCTTTCATGTCTACTGAAAAAAAAAAAAAAAAATTCAGGGAGCATGATTGTCTACAAATCAAGTAGTTATTCAGAAATAGCTACATAATGTTTTTTATATTCACTACCTTCCTAAAGGGCCTTTCTTCTGCATGAACTAATCCAAAGGTGATCTTCAGATGACGTCATCGTACTGGAAATAAGGTTGCCATGCCTTTCCTTATTGCTTTGTGGCTTGATGTCAAATAGTTATTAGAAGTTATTATTGTCCATAATTTGTTATTTGACATATCTTGTGTGTGTTCGAACATATTTACATGTGCATGTATCAGATCCTGCTGTATCTCTCAGTTTGTGTGAGAGTGTACATTCTGAAGTATTTGTAGTGCCATATTACAACCTACTGTCAGCATGTACTGTGATTTTTCATGTAGTGAGTATGTGTATTTTCATAATGATTTCTTATATGCCTTATGCTTATCAAGTATTTATATATTATATTTAGTTTATTACAGTAGGCCTGTATTGCAATTTCCCATAATATATATATATATATATATATATATATATATATATATACATGTATATATATATATATTTAACATTTAGATCTGTATTGCTACATTAAAATGCCATTATTTTCCCATTATATCATTTTGTCATTATACATGGAAAACGTTGTAAAAAGGCTATTATATGTATGCATGTATGTATATTATGTATATATATATATATATATATATGATTATATCATATGTATATATATATATATGTACATATATTAGCCCTTTTTACAAGTATATATATATATATATATATATATATATATATATATATATATATATATATATCAGGGGTAGAAATAACCCCAAAATCTAGGTAGCCATCAGGGCTACCAGCTTGAAATTTCTGGTAGCCCAAACCCATATCTGGTAGCCCAAAATGTCTTAATAAATTATTCTGTATATAACTCACTAACTAAAATTTTGGACAGAGTGGTATTTTTGTTGAAGTGTTGAGGTTCACATGCCTCCTTCCACCTGCTTCTCTTTCTTGAACCATTAGCCAACTTGCAATGCATTTAAAAAAACAGTTAATTAGAATGATTTACCATATCCACTATACTGTTATACACATCAGAAATGGTAACAGCTGACAAGTCAGTCTCTTATGGGGACCATTATTGCACTACTTTTGTTTTAGTGTTTCAGTTTAGCATGAATCACCATTTAGCATGCCACAACGTTTTGGCGAAAGTAGAAACTAAGTCAACTGCAGCACATGGTTTGTGGCACCATGAATGAATGGAAACTGACAAGAAATGGGATTTCTTGTCGGTTCATATCAAATATTCTAAAACGAAACACTTGAGTTGCTTTGTAATAACTATTTTAATGTATAAAAGTTCTACTATATTTAGTAGAACAATGCAAACATTCTACTACGTTAAATGTATTTGTGAATTTACAAATATTGTGTTGATGAAAGGTATCTGTATGTGTTGTTTCACACAACAATAATGTGGCATATGGCCATGTCCAGCAATAATAGCATTAACATATACAACACTATACATTCAAACAAAATATTGTTCAAAGATAGTTCCTCTTTTTGAAATTTGAATACAACATGGATATAAATAAAGTTATGATTACAAAACATATATAATTTAGCAGTGCTTGTACTCAGCTACATGTGTACATTTTACCCATATTTGATATTACAAAACAAATTTGAATTATTCAATTAATCAACCTAATATTATTTCTCAAATATGCTGTATAAATTGCACACGTATTATTGTTTATTATAATATAGATACTAGGCTTACATACTTTAACATGTTTTAACATCTATTTTATTTGAACAGTGCTTCAAATTGCCGTGGCTTAGGTTCATAACAAAAACATGTATGTACTTGGAAGTGCAGCCGATCCACCTGCAACAATGTTTTTAACTACCTCATCCTGTTAATAGGTCAGTTTATTACGTCACCAAATCATAGAGCCAAAATAACACATGGCTTCTAGGGTGGGCTTTAATGGTGTGTAGTAAATTTATTGGGTGGTTTATTGACTCTGGCCCCATTGCGCCAACGATGTCATTGAAGTGGTTATTTGGATACAATTGTTTCAACCCAATGGAAGCCACTGAGTCGTCTGAGACACATGACCTGCACTGATGATTAGGCCTCAGTGACCCAGATGATTCTGCCGATTCTGACATCAGTTTGACGCTATGACATCATTTTGACGCATAAATCCAAGATGGCCGCCATTGGTTGAACGAAAACTTAACTTTAGCACCAGAGCACCTAGAAGAATGCATGAAGACACTTTTTCGGGTACGTCGACCACGAGGATTCCGATTCTGACATCACTTTCACGTTATGATATCATTTTGACCCATAAACCCAAGACGGCCGCCATCTGGTAGAAAGAAAACGTAACTTTTGAATCAGAGCACCTAGAAGCATGTATGAAGACGCTACGCCTACAGTGTCCAGTGGCCCTGTTGTCATTGATGCCGCTCATACAGATGCCTATGTCGCGGTAGCGGTCATCTCACAGCAACTGCCACATGTATTGTGCAGCTGTATGACTGGCTGTGATGCCAACTCAGGCTTCTACGGTAAGGGTAAGAAGTCTGTGTATGACCAGGGGTCGAAGAGCCCTGTGGCGCGACGGCAGCTGTCGCGGTGCGGAGAGAGCATTGAACTTGAGGAGGAGGTGGTAGAGCAGCTCTTCGAGTTCACACGACATGTCATCTACAACAAACGTAGCACCATAGCTGAGGCTCGTGCCGCGAAGTGGAACAGAATGAAGAACAAATACTTCATCCGTCTCACTCCAGATAGCTTTTTCCATACTGCCTCCGCGCCAACTACTTGACATTTCTAATGCGCCACCCGTCCCTGACCCTGAAGCACCACACCTCACCACTCGGACATGTCTGGGAGCTGGTGGGTGGTCGGTGTCGCCCTGTGCGCCACACGCGACCTGCTCTCCCGACGCGCCTATCTGCATCAGAGCCAGCAGAAGAGAGCGGGGAAGATGACAGCGAGGAGGAGCAGGATGAGGGAGATGATGATGTACAGAGGAGGAGCGGGGATTTATTTTAATCTGATTATTCAAAAACTAGTGAAGCAGAATGCTCTGATTCGGGCTGATCATATTTTTCAATGTCACATTGATTCATCAGCTATAATGTCGTAACGTAAATATGTTTTAATTGTGTTATGATGCCATTTGGGTAAATAAAATGGCAAAAATTACAATTTTCTGGGGTTTGTTGTAAGTGGTTTCATGTGATAACTATTCGAGTTACAGCCATTCAATTGGTACGTTGGTCCTCTTGTCACACATTCATCAACCGTTGTTTTACTGCTTACTGCAAGATATCCTTATGGAGGTAGTTTGCTTAAAGTACAGCAATACCAAAGTAAAATGGGTTTTGACGTTAACATTTGTTCACTAGCCATAGTTTACAAGTATTGTTTGATTCTACTTATTTACATATTGTGTCAATGCAAACTCAAAAAACCCACATCTTCCCTTCTCGTTCAACTTACGTTTTCGCTCTACCGGATGGGGGCCATCTTTGCCCGGATGGCTTCCATCTTGGGTGAAAATGATGTCATAGCGTCATACTGATGTCAGAATTGGAATCCTCGTGGCCGACGTACCCGAAAAAGTGTCTTCATAGAGGCTTCTAGGTGCTCTGGTGCAAAAGTTACGTTTTCGTTCTACCAGATGGCGACCATCTTGGAGTTATGGGTCAAAGTGATGCCATAGCGTCAAAGTTATGTCATAGCATCAAACTCATGTCAGAATCGGAATCCTCGTGGCCGATTTACCCGAAAAAGTGTCTTCATACGTGATTTTTGGCGCTTTAGTTAAATGGTGCCAGTGGCCATTTTGGATTTAGCCCTCTGGCGGAAAATACCAGCATTTTTTAGAGGGACCGGGAGGCTAAACATTTTTATATGGTTCATAGAAGTGAAATCAATCGTCAAACCTTAGTAGCCAGAGAATGATCACGAAACTGCAATTCTAGACCCTACTTTTCAGCATGAAAACCAGGCGTATCCACCCACCAGCATTAATAATCGTCACATTATCACAAATTTTGGCGTCAGCATTATCACAAATGGACAGTCTGCGGACTGGGACAATGTCTGATCTGGTCGGCTGCTTGGAAGATCTCGTTCCCGTACAAGACAATTCCCCCTCCTGTCGTACAAGTCCTCTTGCTTGATGGGGCTGCAATTGCCAACCTGCTTCGACCGGGATTAGCAAAGACGGATATTTTCTGATTATGCGCCCTGCCGTACATCACATCAAAACTGTATGTCAGCAGACTAGGTATTGTGTGGGATTATTATATCGCAGATAGCTTGAAGGCTGAAACAAGAACGAGGAGAAGGAAGGGCATACGCCGACGCGTAGAGCCACCCGACCCAATTCCTGGGAACTTGCAGGAGTTTCTTCGCATTGACGACAACAATATATAGTTGTTTTTGTTCTTGGCGACTAGTGCAGCAGCCATTGTCATCGGCAAACAAGTCATCAGCCTATATCATACTGATACTTACTCCATGCACTCATGAAGAAGCCGGTAGATGTACGAATCCTACTACACGTAGAATATGTTGCGAACCAAGTACATAACAAGGTATCCATTCGCAGTTGACACGGACGTAGTAGTTCTTGCAGTGACAACAACCCAGCGCCTCAACATCACCTAACTGTGGATTGCCTTTTGTGCAGGGAAGAACTTTCGATATTTCCCGACCCACGAGATGACCAACGCACTGGGTCCTGATCGTTGTGCAGCCTTGCCAATGTGTCATGCCTTCTCTGGTTGTGACACGGTGTCATGTTTTGGAGTCAGGGGCAAACGGACTGCATGAGACATGTGGAGTGCCTATGACGAAGTCACACCTGCTTTGGGTGCCTTGGCTGCTACCCCTATGTAAATGCCTCGATGCAGGACGTCAATGCACTGCTCTTTGCCATTGTCGTAGACTGTGTGCTCCAAGCTAATGTGAGTCCCAGTAAACATCAGGACAAGCAGTCTCCTTAGTGCTTTCTGTAGCGGTTTATTCACGATCATTTCCAGTGGCTTGTGAACACTGTGTACGATTGTTCTTCTTCCGAACGTATACTGATGGAAACGTTCCAAAGCGAAAACAATGGCCTGACTTGCATACCCAATGGGTTTCCCATTCTGCATGAGTGCAGCTCCCAGTCCTCTTTCACTAACGTCACATCCTACGACTAACTCGCTCCGCGGGTCGTAGTACGTACAAATGGGCTCTTTGTCGTCAGCTTATTTTCTTTCGTGAGCTTCTTTACTTTCGTCATTGCTTCGTCTTATTCTTTGGTCCAACATGGCACATCAGGGTGATGGGCTCCATGGCGCTGGAGAGGCCAGATAGGAACTTCGACAAGTATCCTACTGTTCTCTACAACATCTGAATTACCTTGACATCTGTCGGGATTTACATCTTGAGAATTGCCTCTATCTTCCTTTCGTCAGGTTTCAAACCATTACTGGTCACACGATGTCCCTTGAAGTTGATTTCATCCAGTCTCAACTCGCACTTGTTCCTCTTCAGCTTCATGCCTGTTTCGCGACGTCTATGCAGCAACAAGAGTAGTATGTTAGGTAAAGATCGTGGCGCACTTGGCGCGGAGCTGTGGAATTACACCGGTGTTAGGTCAAAGTCCCATGTCAAAAGATAGGCGAAAAAGTCAAAGGTCAAGTGGTGTCCCCTAGCGGGTAGTTGGACGCTGGCGCGCAAGGCGCCGGTTCTTCAGTGAGGAAGGTCAAAGGTCAACGGTCAAATGCCAAGGTCAAATGTCAAGAGGCGACCCCTTATGCAGTGTGCCTCCTCTCCTGCAGCTAGGTCCCACGTATGCGACTAACATACCTGGTCCTTTATGTCCAGTGTGGGTGCAACACGGGCTTCTCTATCTACCCAAGCTTGCTGCCTCCCGACCAGGTCATTCGGTTGCTGTGTTCTCATCGAGGGACACTGGCTCAGTCAGCTTCAGTGGACGACACTGTAGTGTTGCAACTGGTTGGTACACTACGCTACGGCAAGTAGGACATATTAATCATCGACCATTCTCCCTCCGACTGTGCGACCTGCAAGGCCACTGCTACTGTAAGTCACCGGTTCAACAATAGGTTGCTTGGCAACAAGCAGTAAATAAAAACCAATGTAATACATTGTATCTGTCATTACCTTCACAAGTCTGGACACGTTTATTCATATGACGGTCTCACTACATGTCCAGTATGTAGGTCACAAAGCACTTCCTCCAATACAAAATTGTAGCTAACGCATCACTACCATGTCCAGTATTTAGGTCACACTAGTCACGTTCCCCACGTAGGGTACCTACATATGTCGTGCGTGTGCGTGTCGTGTCCGCATGTGTCCGCGTGTGTCCGCAAGTGACCAGTGTGCCCGCGTGTTTTCGTGTGTGTCCAGTGTGTCCACGTGTGTCTGCGTGTACCCGCGTGTATCCGCGTGTGTCCCGGGGTGTCCGCATGTACCTGCGTGTACCCGCGTGTACCCGCGTGTGTCCGCGTGTGTCCCGGTGTATGCGCATGTACCCGCGTGTATCCGCGTGTGTCCGCATGTGTCCACGTGTGTCCGCGTGAGTCCGCCTGTGTCCGCCTGTATCCGCCTGTGTCCGCGTGTGTCCGCGTGTGTCCAGTGTGTCCGCGTGTGTCCACGTGTGTCTCCGTGTACCCGCGTGTATCGGCGTGTGTCCGCGTGTGTCCGCATGTACCCGCGTGTACCCGCGTGTATCCGCGTGTGTCCGCGTGTGTCTGCGTGTATCCGCTTGTGTACACGTATGTTCGCGTGTGTCCGCGTGTGACCCAGTGTGTCCGCAAGTAATCACGTGTGTCCCCCACACACGAACACGCGAACACATACGGACACACTCGGTCACACGCGAACACCTACGGACACACGCGAACACACACGGACACATGCGAACACTTACTAACACATACGAACACTTACGGACATACGCGGCCACACTCGAACACACGTGGATACACGAGGGTACATGCGAACAAACGCGAACACACGCGGACACACGCGGACACACCCTGACACATGGGAAACACGGACATCCGCAGACATATACGAAAACACGTGGATACACGAGGGTACACGCGGACACACTCGGTCACACGCGGACACACGTGGAAAGATGCGGACACACACGAACACTCGCGGCAAACACACGCGTACACATACGGACACACGCTGTCCCATGCGAACACGAATGGACACACGCGGTCACATACAGACACACGCGAACACACGCGGACACACGCAGTTACACGCGAACACACACGGGCACACGCGGACACACGTGGAAACACGCGAACACACGCGGACACAGGCGCGCACAGGTGGATAAACGCGACTCGCGGACACACACGAACACAAGCGGACACACGTGGTTACACGCGGACACACTCTGTAACTCGCGTACACACGCGAACTCACGCGGGCACACGTGGACACACGCGGACACATTCGGTCACACATGAATACACGCGGACACATTGGACACAAGCGGGTTAACCCGGACAAAAATGGAGACATGCGGACACACGCAGTGACACGCGGTGACACGCGGTGACACGCTGACATATGCTGACACATACGAACACACTCGGTCACACGGGGACACGCGGTGACACGCGGACATACGCGGATATCCGCGAACACAGGTGGACACAAGCGGACTCACGCCGACACGCCGACACACGCGAACACATGCGGGCACACGTGGACAAACGCGGACACACTGGACACAGCGGACACAAGCGGACTCACGCGTACACACGCGGACACGCGAACACACGCGGGTACACGCGAACACACGCGGACACATAAGAACACACGCCCACGTACGCGGTTCCACGCCGACACACTCGGTCATATTAGAACATACGCGAACACATGCGGACACATGCGGGCACACGCGGTCACACGTGAACACACGCCAACACACGCCAACACACGCGGACACAAGTGGACACACGCGGAAACGGGGACACGTTGACATACGGGGACACATAAGAAAAGAAGCGGACATACGTGGTTACACGCGGACACACGTAACACACGCGGACACTCGCGGACAAACGCTGGCACTCCCGGACACACATGAACAAACGCGGACACACGCGGTGACACCCGGATACACAAGAAAACATGCGGGCACACGTGGGCACACACGAACACACGCCAACACACGAGGACACATGCGAAAATACGCGGTCACACGCGGATACACGCGAACACACGCGGACAAACGTGGACACACACGGACACACTGGATACACGCGAGCAGACGGGAACACACGCAGACACACGCGGACACACGCGGTGACACACGGACATTCGCGGACACATACAAACACACGTGGACACACGCGGACACACGCGGACACACGTGGATACACGCGGAAACATTGGTCAAAAGCGAACACACGCGATCACACGCGAACACAGGCGGACACACGCGGACACACGCGAACACACGCGGCACAGCCGGACTCACGCGAACACACGCGGGCACACGTGGACACACGGAAACACATGTGAACACACGCGGAAACACGCAGACACATTGGACACATGCGGAAAGACGGGGACACACGTCGACACACGCGGTGACACGCGAACATATGCGGACACATACGAACATACGCGGACATACGAGGATAAATGCGAACACACTCGGTCAAACGTGGACATACGCAGGCACACCCGGACACACGTGGACACATGCGGACACAAGCGCACACAAGCGCACACACGCGGACACACGCAAACACACATGTCGACACACGCGGACACACGTGGTCACATGCGGACGCATGCGAACACACGGGGAAACACGCGGACACACTGGACACACGCGGACAGACGCGGTGACACGCAGACATACGCGGACACATACGAACACACGCGGACACACGTGGGTAGAGGCGGACACACTCGATCTCACGAGGACACACGCAGGCACATCCGGACACCCGTGGTTACAGGCGGACACACGCAGTTACACGCGAACACACACGGGCACACGCGGACACACGTGGAAACACGCGAACACACGCGGACACAGGCGCGCACAGGTGGATAAACGCGACTCGCGGACACACACGAACACACGCGGTCACACGCGAATACACGCGAAAATTCTGACAGAGGAGGACACACACGAACACACGCGAATCACTGTGAACACACGGGGGAACAAGCGGCCACACTGGACACACGCTAACAGACGGGGACACACGTGGACACACGCGAACATTCTAACGCAGGACGATACACCCGATCACACGCGGACACACGCTGACTCACGCTGACACACGGGTCACACACGCCGTCACAAGCGGACGTACGCGGACATATACGAACACACGTGGATACATGCGGACACACTCAGTCACACAAGGACACACGCGGACACACGCGGACACACGCGGACACACGCGGACACACGCGGACACACACGAACAAACGTGGACAGATGCGGACATACGCGGACACACGAGGGTACTCACAGACACACGCGGGAAGATGCGGAGAGACGGGGAAACACGCGGACAACACGCGGTGACACGCGGACATATGCGGACACTTATGAACACACTCGTACACACGTGGACACACGCGGTCACACGTGGACACAGGCGGACACACGCGGACACACGCGGACACACACGAACAAACGTGGACAGATGCGGACATACGCGGACACACGAGGGTACTCACAGACACACGTGGGAAGATGCGGAGAGACGGGGAAACACGCGGACAACACGCGGTGACACGCGGACATATGCGGACACTTATGAACACACTCGTACACACGTGGACACACGCGGTCACACGTGGACACAGGCGGACACACGCGGACACACGCGTTAACACGGGATACACGCGAACGTGGGCATGTGGGGACACGCGGAAACACGCGGGTTTACACAGACACACGTGGAAAGATGCGGACACACACGAACACTCGCGGCGAACACACGCGTACACATACGGACACACGCTGTCCCATGCGAACACGAATGGACACACGCGGTCACATACAGACACACGCGAACACACGCGGACACACGCAGTTACACGCGAACATACACGGGCACACGCGGACACACGCGGAAACACGCGAACACACGCGGACACACGCGCGCACAGGTGGATAAACGCGACTCGCGGACACACACGAACACAAGCGGACACACGTGGTTACACGCGGAAACACTCTGTAACTCGCGTACACACGCGAACTCACGCGAGCACACGTGGACACACGCGGACACATTCGGTCACACGTGAATACACGCGGACACATTGGACACAAGCGGGTTAACCCGGACAAACATGGAGACATGCGGATACACGCAGTGACACGCGGTGACACGCGGTGACACGCGGACATATGCTGACACATACGATCACACTCAGTCACACGGGGACACGCGGTGACACGCGGACATACGCGGATACCCGCGAACACAGGTGGACACAAGCGGACTCACGCGTACACACGCCGACACACGCGAACACATGCGGGCACACATGGACAAACGCGGACACACTGGACACAGCGGACACAAGCGGTCTCACGCGTACACACGCGGACACGCGAACACACGCGGGTACACGCGAACACACGCGGACACATAAGAACACACGCCCACGTACGCGGTTCCACGCCGACACACTCGGTCATATTAGAACATACGCGAACACATGCGGACACATGCGGGCACACGCGGTCACACGTGAACACACGCCAACACACGCCAACACACGCCAACACACGCGGACACAAGTGGACACACGCGGAAACGGGGACACGTTGACATACGGGGACACATAAGAAAAGAAGCGGACATACGTGGTTACACGCGGACACACGTAACACACGCGGACACTCGCGGACAAACGCTGGCACTCCCGGACACACATGAACAAACGCGGACACACGCGGTGACACCCGGATACAAAACAAAACATGCGGGCACACGTGGGCACACACGAACACACGCCAACACGGGCACACGTGGACACACGGAAACACATGTGAACACACGCGGAAACACGCAGACACATTGGACACATGCGGAAAGACGGGGACACACGTCGACACACGCGGTGACACGCGAACATATGCGGACACATACGAACACACGCGGACATACGAGGATAAATGCGAACACACTCGGTCAAACGTGGACATACGCAGGCACACCCGGACACACGTGGACACACGCGGACACAAGCGCACACACGCGGACACACGCAAACACACATGTGGACACACGCGGACCCACGTGGTCACATGCGGACGCATGCGAACACACGGGGAAACACGCGGACACACTGGACACACGCGGACAGACGCGGTGACACGCAGACATACGCGGACACACGTGGGTAGAGGCGGACACACTAGATCTCACGAGGACACACGCAGGCACATCCGGACACCCGTGGTTACAGGCGGACACACGCGATCACACGCGAAAACACGCGGACACACGCGGTCACACGCGAACACACGCGAAAATTCTGACAGAGGAGGACACACGCGAACACACGCGAATCACTGTGACCACACGGGGAAACAAGCGGCCACACTGGACACACGCTAACAGACGGGGACACACGTGGACACACGCGAACAAACGCGAAAACACGCAGACTCACGCGGGAACACATGGACACACTCGAACACACGCGAACACAAGTGGGCACACATGGACAAACTCGGACACAGACCAACACACGCGGGCACACGTGGACAAACTCGGATACGCGCGATCACACGCGAACACCCGAAGACACAGGCGAGCACACATGGACACACGCGGACACACTGGACACAAGCGGAGAGAAGGGGAAACACGCGGACAACACGCAGTGACACGCGGACATATGCGGACACTTATGAACACACTCGTACACACGTGGACACACGCGGACACACGCGGTCACACGTGGACACACGCGGACACACGCGTTAACACGGGATACACGCGAACAGACGCAGACACACGCGGTGACACGCGGACACACACGAACACAGCGAAAACACGCGAACATATGCGGACGCACGCGGGCACACGCGAACACACGTGGACACACGAGGGCACACGCGAAGACACGCGAATACACGCGGACACAAGTGGACACACTCGGAATCTCACGGATACACTGGACACACGCAGACACGGGGATCACACATGGACACACGCGGACACACCCGGTCACCTGTGGACACACGCGGATACACTGGACCCACGCGGACACACGCGGGCCAACCCGGACAAACAGGGAGACACGCGGACACACGCAGTGACACGCGGTGACATGCGGCGACACGCGGACATACGCTGACACAAACGAACACACGCGGATACACGTGTTTTACACGCGGAAACACTCGGTCACACGTGGAAACGCGGTGACAAGCTGACATAGGCGGACACACGCGGACACACGCGGACACACGCGGACACACGCGGACACACGCGGACACAGGTGGACACAAGCAGAATCACGCGTTCACACACACGCGGGCACAGGTGGACACACCCGAACAGACGTGGTTACACGTTGACCACTCCGTCACACGCGGACATACGCGGGCACATCCGGACACACGTGGACACACTCGGACTCATGCGGACACACGCGTACACACTCGGTCACACGTGGACACACGAGGACACACTGGACACACGCGGACAAACGCGGGCTAACCCGGACAAACATGGACACATGCGGACACAAACAGTGACACGCGGTGATACGCGGTGACAAGCGGACATACTCTGACACATACGAGCACACGCGGACACACGTGGTTACACGCGGAAACACTCGGTCACACAGGGACACAAGTGCAAACACACGCGGGCACAGGCGGACACACGCGATGATACGGGGAAATACTCCGTCACACGCGGACACACGGGGACACACACGGAAACACGTGGACAAACGCGGACACACGCGGTCACACGTGGATACACAAGGAAACACGCGGATACACGCGGACACACGCGGTCACACGCGAACACTTATGGACACAAACGGTAACACGGGACAAAGGCGTAGACACGCGGACACACACGAATACAAGCGGACATACAGGTCACAATTGGACACACGTGAACACACGAGAACACACGGGGCTACATAGGGAAACCTGGGTCGCACACTGACACACGCGGGCACATTCTGACACAGTTGAACACACGCGGACACACGCGGACACACGCGTGCACACGCGTGCACACTCGGACACATGGAAATACGCGGATCGACGGGGGGGGGTGACACATGGACAAACGCGGACACACGCGGTGACACGGTGACATACACGAAAACACGCGGAAACACGCGACCACACGTGGTCACAGGCGAACACACGCGAACGTACCCGGAAACTTGAGGACACACGCAGGAACACGCGGACAGACATAGACACTCGCGGACATGCGTGCACACACGCGGACACACGCGACCACATGTGGAAACACGCGGACATACTGGACAAACGCGACAGACTGGGTCACACATGTACACAGGTCGACACACAAGGTGACACGTGGATCCATACGAACACACGAGCATACACGCGGCGCACTCGGAAACACGTGGACACACGCGGACTCACGCGAACACACGCGGGCACACGTGGACACACGCGAACACACTGAACACACGCGGACACAGGCGGTGACACGAGGACATACGCGGACGCATACGAACACACGCGGACAAATGTGTTTACAGGGGGACACACTCGGTCACACGGGAACACGTGGACATACCTGGAAACACGTGGACACACGCGGGCGCATGTGGACCCACACGAACCAATGGAAATATGCGGACAGAAGGGAACAATCGCGAAATATATGGTTACACGCGGATATACATGGTTACACGCGAACACATCCAGAAACACGTCTATACACGCGGACCCACGTGGACACACGTTGTTACACGCGGACACACTCGGTCACACGCGGGCACACGCGGGCACAACCGGACACACGCGGACACACGCGGACACACGCGGACACCCGGGGACACCGAGGTCTCACGCGAACACCGATGGACACACGCGGTAACACGGGACACAGGCGAACATACGCGGACACACGCGGTGACACGCGGACACACACAAACACACGCGGATACACCCGGACACACGCGGATATACGCGGACTCTCGCGGTCACACACGAAAACTTATGGACACACGCAGTAACGCGGGACACACGCGAACACGCGGACTTATATGGTTACACGCGGACGCACTCGGTCAAAAGCGGACAACCGCGGACACACCCTAAACACGTGGACACACGGGGACACATGCCGACACATGCGGTAACACGGGACACACGCGAACACACGCGGATACACCGGAACACACGCGGACACACGCGTATACAGGTGGACACACGCGGAACAAGCGGACACACGCGGACACACGCGTATGCACGTGGACACACGCGGACACACGCGGACATATGCAGAAACACGTGGACAAACGCGCACATACAAGGACACATCCAAAAACATTTCAAACACGCGGACACACCCAGTCTCACCCGGACACACCCGGACACACCCGGACACTCGTGGACACACGCGGACACACGCGGACACACGTGGACACACACGGACACACTGGAAACAGGCGAACTTACGGGGTCACACATGGACACACGCGCACACACGAGGGGACACAAGGATATACGCGGATATATACGAACAAACGCGGACAAACAAGGTTACACGCGGACACACTCGGTCACACACGGACACACTCGGACACACGCGGAAACACGTGGTCATACGAGAAAACACGCGCACACACGCGCACACACGCAGAAAGACGCGTACACCCTCGGACACACGCGGTAACTCGCGAACACTTATGGACACACGAGGTAACACGAGACACACACAAACACACGCGTACACACGCGAACACACAAAGTCACACGCGGATTCACGCGGACACCAGCGAACAAACGCGAACACACGCGGACATATGCGGCCACGGGCGGGCACTCGCGGTGACACGTGAACATACGCGGACACACGCGAACACACGCGGACACACGCGGCTACACGGGAACACACTGCAACACTCGCGGACACACGAGGACACACGCGAAAATACGCGGAAGCATGGGGACAAGCTGGACACAAACAGACAGACGGGGACACACGCGGACACACGTGGTGACACGTGGACATATGCAGACTCATACGAACAAAACGCGGACACACGTGCTTACATGGGGACACACGCGGTCACACGCAGGCTAAACCGGACACACGCGGACACACGCGAAGACAAGCGGGCACACGCGGATATACGCGGATACACTGGACACACGCGAAAACACGCGGATACACTGGACACACGCGAAAACACGCGGTCACACCCGGAACACATGGACACCCGCGGACACCCGCTGTGACACGCGGATGCACAGGAAGACTCACATGGACACACACGATCACACACGAACACACGCGAACACACGCGCACAAATGCTGACACAGGCGGGCACACGGGGACAAATGTGGACACACGCTGAAAAACGCGGTGACACGCGGATACACACGAAAATACGCAGACAAACGCGACCACTCATGGACACACACGGACAAACGCGAACACACACGATCACACGCTGACACACCCAGGCACTCGCGGTTGCACGTGAACATACGCGGAAACACGCGAACAAACGCGGACACTCGCGGACTCACGCAAACACATTGCGACACACGTGAACACACGTGTACACACGCGAACTCACGCGGACACACGCGAACACACGCGAAAATACGTGGAATCATGGAGACACGCTGGACACAAGAGGAAAGACGGGGACATACGCGGACACACGCGGTGACACGTTACTCATACACGGACTCAAACGAACAAACGCGTACACACGCGGACAAGCGCGAACACACGCGGGCAGACGCGGACACACGCTAACAGACGTTAAAATACGCGAACACACGCGGAAACACGCGACACACTGGACACACGCGATGACACCAGGATATATGCGGACAAATGCGAACACACGCGAACATACATGGTTACACTGGACACCCTCGCTCATTCGCGAACTCACGCAGACACACCCTTAAACACGTGGAAACACGCGGACACATGTGGACACACTAGGTAACATGGGACACTCGTGGAATCACGCGCACACACGAGGACACACGCGAACACATTTGAAAACACGCGGACACCCTGGACATGCGCGGACAGATGGGGAAACAACCGGACAAACGCGGTGACATATACAATACCACGCGGACACATATGGGTACACGCGGACACACTCGGTTACACGCGGACACACGCTGACACACCCGGACACTCGCGGACACATGCAGGCACACGCGGCCACACTCGGACACAGGTGGTGACACGCGGACACACACGAACACACGCGGACACAAGCGAACAAACGCGATCACACGCAGACACACGCTAACACACGCGAATACACGCGGAACCACGCGGACACACTGGACACACGCGGCCAGATGGGGACATACGCGGACGCACACGGTGACACGTGGACATACGCGGAAAAATAAGAACACACACGCGGACTCACGTGGCCACACCCGGAAACACTCGGTCGCACGCGGACAGACGCGGGCACACCATGGCAAAAGTGGGCACACGCGGACGCACGTGGATACATGCGGAAACACACGGACACAGGCGGACACACGCGGACACACGCGGGCACACATTAACAAACGCTGACACAACCGGTCACACGTGGACACACGCGAATACACGCGAACACACGCGGGCACACATTAACAAACGCTGACACAACCGGTCACACGTGGACACACGCGAATACACGCGAACACACGCGGACACACGCGGACAGACGTGGACACACGCGGATACATGCGGTGAGACGCAGACATACGCGGATATATACGAAAACACGCGGACTCACGTGACCACACCCGGAAACACTCGGTCGCATGCGGACACACTCGGGAAAACTCGGACACTCGTGACACAAGCGGACAAACGCGGACACACGCGAAAACATGGGGACACAAGCGGGCACACGCGGCCACACTCGGTCTCACATAGAGTCACGCAGACACACACGAACACACGCGGACACAAGCGAACAAACGCGAACACACGCTGACACACGCTAACACACAAGAACACACGTGAACACACGCGGACACACTGAACACACGCAGACAGATGGGGACACACCCGGACACACGTGGTGACACGTGGACTTACGCAGAAAAATACGAACACACGAGGACTCAAGAGGCCAAACCCGGAAACACTCGGTCGCACGCGGAAACACTAGGGAACACTCGGACATTCGTGACACACGCGGCCAAACGCGGACACAGGCGAACACACGCGGACGCACGTGGACTCACGAGAACACACGCAAACACACGCGGACACATACGGACACAAGTTAACACACGTGGACACACGTGGAGACACGTGGACACACTGGAAACAGGCGGACTTACGGGGTCACAAATGGACACACGCGGACACACGCAGTGACACGTGGTGTCACGCGGATATACGAACACATGCGGACACATGTGGCTAAACGCGGACAAACTCGGTCACACGGGGACACACGTCGGAACACCCGGATACACATGGACACACCCGGACACACGCGTTGACACGCGGAAACACACGAATACACGCGGAAACATGCCGTCACACGTGGACACACGCGAATACACGCGAACTTACGCGGATACACATGGACACTCGCGGACACAAGCGAACAAACGCGGACATGCGGACACAAGCGAACACATGTGGAAACAGAGGTGGACAAATGCGGAAACACACGGTGACACCGGACATGCGCGGACATATACGAGAACACGCGACCACATGTGGTTACACGCGGACACACTCGGTCACACACAAACAAACGCGTACACACGCGGAAAAAGGCGAACACACGCGCTCAAGCGGGGACAAACGCGAACACACGCGGGCACACGCTGACACACGCTAACACACGCGATCACACGCGGAAACACGTGGTGACACGCGAATACTTATAGACACACTCGGTTACTCGGGACACACGCGAACAGACGCGGACACACGTGGTGACACGGGGATACACACTAAGACACGCGGACACACGCGGCAACACGGGACACACCCGAAAAGTCGCGGAAACGTGCGGTGACACGATGGTACACGCGAACACACGCGGACACACGCGGAAACACGCGGGCACACGCGGGCACACGCGGGCACACGCGTAGACACGTGGAGACACGCGGACAAGCGCGAACACACTCGGACAGAAGCGTACAAACGCGAGCACACGCGGACACACGCTAACACACGCGAGAACAGGCGAGCACACGCGGAAACTCGCGGACACACTGGACAAATACTAAGACACGCGGACTCACGTGGTTATACGCGGACATACGCGGGAACATACGAACACACGCGAACAAACATGGATACACCCGAAAACACGTGGACACACGCCGAAACACGTGGTCAAACTAGGAAAGACGCGGACACGCTCGGACACACGCGGTCTCTCGCGAACACTTATGGACACACGCGGTAACACGGGACACACAAGAAAACAGGAGGTCACACTCGGACACACGCGCACACACGCGGACACACGCGCACACCCGCGAACACACACGAACACACGAGGACACATGCGGATACAGACGGGCACTCGCGGTGACACGTGAACATACGCGGACACACGCGAACACACGCGGACACACGCGGACACACGCGGACACACGGGAACACACTGCGACACACGCGAACACACGAGGACACACGCGAAAACATACGGGAACACGCGGACACTCGCGAGCACTCGTGAATATACGCCGAAGCATGGGGACAAGCTGGACACAAGCGGACAGACGGTGACGCACGCGGACAGACGTGGTGATACGTGGACATACGCGGAATCATACGAACAAACGCAGACAAACGTGCTTAAACGCGGACATACTCGGTCACACGCGGGCACAACCGGACATACACGGACACGCGGACATACGGTACACGCGGACACACGCGTCATACTCAGACACAAAAAAAGGCGTACACACGCGGACAAACGCTAACACACGTGCTCACACGCGGACAAACGCGAACACACGCGGGCACACGCGGACACACGCTATAACACGCTAATACACGCGAACACAGGCGGAAACACCCGGACACACTGGACACAGGCGGATATACGCGTACAAATGCGAACACACGCGGACATATATGTTTACACGCAGACACACCCGGGAACACGTGGACACAAGCGGACAAACGGGGACACACGTGGTGACACTTTAGTCATACACGGACTCAAACGAACAAACGCGTACACATGCGGAAAAGCGCGAACACACCCGCTCACACGCGGACAAACGCGAAAACACAAGGTCACATGCGGACACACGCTAACAGACGCTAAAACACGCTAACACACGCGGAAACCCGCGGACACACTGGACACACGCCATGACCCGCGGATATACGCGGACAAATGCGAACACACGCGGACACACATGGATACACGCTGACCCCCTCGCTTACACACGAACACACGCAGACACACCCGAAAACACGTGGACACACGCGGACACATGTGGACACACGAGGTAACACGGGACACACGCGGAAACATGCGCACACACGACGAAACACGCGAACACATTTGAAAACACGCGTACAAACTGGACACACGTGGACAGATGGGGACACAAACGGACAAACGCGGTGACATATACAAAAACATGCGGACACATGTGGGTACACGCCGACACACTCGGTCACACTCGGAAACCCGCGGACACACCCGGACACTCGTGGTCACACGCGGAGACAAGCGGACCCACGCGGAAACACGCGGTCACCCGCGAACACTTTTGAACACACGCGGTAACACAAGGCACACGCGAAAAGACCCGACACACGCAATGACACGCTGACACATGCGAACACAAGCGAACACACGCGGACACATGCGGACACATGCAGACGCACGCGGGCACACTCGGACACACGTGGTGAAACGTGGACACACACGCACACACGGGGACACAAGTGAACAAACGCGAACAAACGAGATCACACACGCGTGTTAACACACGCGAAAACACGCGAACACACGTGGAAACACGCGGAAACACTGGACACACGCGGCCAGACGGGGACATACGCGGGCACACGCGGTGACACGTGGACATACGCGGACAAATACGAACACACGTGGCCACACCCGGAAACACTCGGTCGCACCCGGACAGACGCGGGCACACTCCGACACGCGTGGACACATGCCGACACACGCGTACACACACGAACACACGCCGACATACGTGGACACACGCGGACACACTGGAAACACGCGGAAACACGCGGCCACACGTGGACAAACGCGGGTACACGTGGTTAAACGCGGACACACTCGGTCACACTCTGACACACGCGGGCACAACCAGACACACGCGGACACACACGGACACTCGCGGACACACGCGGACACACTCGGGCACACGTGGATACATGCTGACACACGCAGACACATACGGCCACAAGTGGACATGGGTGGACACACGTGGACATACGTGGACACAGGCAGGCACACCGGAAACAGGCGAACTTACGGGGCCACTCATGGACACACGCGCACACACGTGGTCACAAAAGGGCATACGCGGATTCATACGAACATACGCGGACAAACAAGGTTACACGCGGACACACTCGGTCACACGCGGACACACGCGGACACACGCGTTGAGACGGGGTCACACATGGACACAGGTGGACACACGCAGTGACACGCGGTGACACGCCGACCCACACGAATACACGCGGACACACATGGTTACACGGTGACAAACTCCGTCACACGGGGACACACGGGGGCACTCAAATAAACACGTGGACACACACGGACACACGTTAACACACTGAACACAGGCGGACACACGCGGTGACATTAGCATATACCCGGAAACATACGAACACAGGCGGACATACATGGTTACACCCGGACACCCTCGGTCACACGCGGACACAAGCGGACACACCCGGAAACACGTGGACACACGCTGAAAAACTTGGTCACACGAGGACACACCCGGACACACGCAGACACATGCGGACACACGCGGATATACGCGAACACACGCGGACACACATGAACACACGCGGACACACGCGCTGATAATAATATTTTATTATTCTTAAAGCGCAATATTCAAATATGCTCAAAGCGCTGTACAATAATATAGGCGGATATATGCGGAAATATACGAATACACGCGGACACATGTGGATACACGCGGACACACGCGGACACACGCGGACACACGCGGACACACGCGGACACACGCGGACACACGCGGACCCACGCGAACACACGCTGACACACGAGGGCCCACGCGGATATACGCGGCTACACGTGGACACACGCGGAGAGAGTGGAAACACTCGGACTGACGGAGTCACACATGGACACACTCGAACACACTCGGTGACACTCGGTGACACGCGGATATAAGCGGACATACGAACACATGCGGACATGTTTGGTTATACGCGGACACACTCGGTCACACGGTGACACATGACGGAACACCATGATACACATTTAAACACGCGGACACACGCTGTGACACGCGGACACACACGAAAACACGCGGAAACATGTGGCCACATGTGGACACACGCGAACTCCCGCGAACGTACGCGGACACATGCGGACACACGCGGGAACACGCGGACACACGTGGCCACTCGCGGCCACATGCGAACACACTTGGACATGAGTGCACACACGCGGAAACACGCGAACACCACTGTACACATGCGGATAGACGGGGTCAGACAAGGACACAGGCGGACACACGGTGTGACAAGCGGTGACACACGGACCCATAAGAACACACGGGTATACACGCGAGCACACTCGACAACACGTGTACACACGCGGACACACGCGAACACACGCGGGGTACCGCGGAAACACGTGAACAAATTCAACACACGCGGTCACACGTTGTGACCCAAGGAAATAGGCGGACACATAAGAACACACGCGGATAAACATGGTTTCACACGGACACACTCGGTCACACGCGGACCCAGGCGGACACACCCAGACATACGTGGACACACACGGAAGCATGGGGACACGCTGGACACACGCGGACACATAAGAACACACGTGGACACACACGTTCACACTCAAACACACGCGAACACACGCGGGCCCACGTGGACACACGTGGACGCACTGGACACTCGAGGACAGACGGGAACACGCGCAGACACACGCGGACACATAAGAACACACGTGGACACACACGTTCGCACTCGGACACACGCGAACACACGCGGGCCCACGTGGACACACGCGGACCAACTGGACACTCGAGGACAGACGGGAACACGCGCAGACACACGCGGATTCACGGGGATACACGCAGACACACGCCGTGACACGCGGACATACGCGGACACATACGAATACACGCGGACTCACGTGGCTACACGCGGACCCACTCGGTTGCACGCGGACACACCCGAACACACATGCACACGCGCGGACACACGCTGACACAGGCGGACACATGCGGACGTTCGCTGACACACGCCGACACACGCGGATAAACGAGAGTACACGTGGTTACACGCGGACACACTCGGTTACACGCTGACACACGCCGGCACAACCAGACACACGCGAGCACACGCGGACACACGCGAACACTAGCAAACAAACGCGGAAACAAGAGTACACACGCAGGAACTCGCGATCATACGCGGGACACGTGGATACACGCGAACACACTGGACACACGCGGAAAGACGGGAACACACGCAGACACACGCGGTGACACGCGGACATACGCGCACACATACGAACACAGGCGGACACATGTGGTTACACGGGGATACACTCGGTCGACACACGAAGTCAATCGCGAACATACACGGGCACAGGTGGACATACGCGGACACTCTGGACACACGCGGACAGACGGAAAACAAGCACACACACGCGCACACACGCGCACACTTATGGGTACCCCAGATAACACGGGACACACGAGAACACACTTGGACAAACGCAGTCACACCCGGACACACACGAAAACACTCGAACACACGTGGACACATGCGGATACCCGCTGGTACTCACCGAAACACGTGGACAGACGGGAACAGACGCAAACACAAGTTAACACAAGCGAACACACGCGAAAACAAGAATACACACTCAGGAACTCGCGAATATACGCGGGCACACGTGGATACACGCGAATATACTGGACACACGGAGACAGACGGGAACACACGCAAATACACGCGAACACACGGGAACACACGGGGGCACACGTGGATACACGCGGATACACGCGAACACTTATGGATATACGCGAAAACACGGGACACACGAGAACACACGCATACACACGCGAACACACGCGGACACACGCGAACAACCGCGGATACGAGCGGGTACACGCGGACACACGCGGACAAACGGGAACATACGCAGACACACGCGAACACACGCTAACACACGAGGGCTCACGTGGATACACGCGGACACACGCGACCACACTGGGGCACACGTGGATACAGACTGACATACGCGGGCACACGCGGACACAAGCGGTAACACGGGACACACGCGGACTGACGGGAACACACGCAGACACACGAGAACACACGGGAACAAACTGGGGCACACGCGAACTCTTATGGATATACGCGGTAACACGGGACACACACGAACACACGTGGACACTCTCGTTCACACGCGGACACACGCGAACACACGCGGACCCACATGGACACCCGCGGACACACTGGACACACGCGGAGACACACGCGGATACAGGCGGATACACGCGGATACACGCAGACACACCCGGTGACACGCGGACATACGCGGACAAATACGAATACATGCGGACACACGCTGACACACGCGGACACACGCGGACACACGCGGACGCTCGCGGACACACGCGTATAAACGCGGGTACACGTGGTTACATGCGGACACACTTGGTCACACGCTGACACACTCGGGCATACCTGGATACATACTGATAGACGCGGGCACACGCGGACACACGCGAAGACTCGCAAACAAACGCGGAAACAAGCGTACACACGCAGACACACGCGAACACACCGGGGGATACGTGGATACACGCGGATACGCGCACACTTATGGATATACGCGGAAACATGTGAACCACGAGAACACACGCTGACAAACGCGATCGCACGCAGACGCAAACGAACACACGCGCCGACACACGCGGACAAGCAAGGATACGCGCGGGAACACGCGGTCACACGTGGACAGCGGGAACACACGCAGACACACGAGAACACACGCGGGCACACGGGGGCACATGCGAACAATTATGGATACACGCAGTAACACGGGACACACGAGAACACAGACGGACACACCCGGTTTCACGCGGACATACAAGAACACACGTGGATACTCGCGTTAACACGTGGACACACACCAACACACGCGGACACACGCTGACACACGCGGACACACTGGACACAAGCCGACACACGGGAACACACGCAGACACACGCGGAAGCACGTGGACACACGAAGTCACACGCGAACTTACACGGGCACACGTGGACACACGCGGACACACTGGACACACGAAGAGAGACGGTAACATACCACACTCACGCGGACACACGCGAAAACTGATGGATTCCCGCGGTAACACTGGACACACACGAAAACACGCGGACATACGCGAACACACGCGGACACATGCGGATACGCGCTGTTACACCCGGACACACGTGGACAGAGTGGACCACACGCGAACACACGCGAACAAACACGGGCACACGTGGACACATGCGGAGACCCTTGACACACGCGGACAGACGGGAACACACGCACACACACGCGGACGCTAGCCGACACACGCGGACACACGCGGATAAACGCAGGTACACGTGGTTACACGCGGACATACTCGGTCACACGCGGACACACGCGGAGACACTCGGACACGCGCGTTCACACGCATTCACACGCGGACACACTGGACACACGCGGACAGAAGGGAACGCGCGCAGACACACGCGGATACACGCGGATACAGGCGGATACACGGACAAACGCTGTACCACGGGACACACGCGAACACTCTCGGACACACGCGTTCACACGCATTCACACGCGGACACACTGGACACACGCGGACAGAAGGGAACGCGCGCAGACACACGCGGATACACGCGGATACAGGCGGATACACGGGACACACGTGGACACACGTGGACACTCGCGGACACACGTGGTTACGCGCAGACACAGGCGGACACACGCGAACATACGTTGATACGCACGGATACACGCAGACACACGGGGACACTCGGGGAGACACGCGGATACACGCGGACACATGCTGACACACGCGGATACACAAAGACACACGTGGACACACGGCGGTCACACATGGACACATGCGGACACACGCGAACACTCGGGTACACAACTGGATAAACGCGGGTACACGCGAACACTTATGGATATACGCGGTAAAACTGGACACACGAGAACACACGCGGACACACGAGATCAAACGCGCGGACACACGAACACAAGCGGACACACGCTCACACACACTGATATGCGCGTGTACACCCGGACACACGGGGACAGACGGGACCACACGCAGACACACGCGAACAAACGAGGACAGACGGGAACATACGCAGACACACGCGAACACACGCGAACACACGCGAACACACGCGAACACACGCGAACACACGCGAACACACGCGAACACACGCGAACACACGCGAACACACGGGGCACACGTGGACACACGCGGTCACACGCGAACACTTATGAACCCACGTGGTAACACGGGACACAAGCGAACACACGCGGATACACGCGAACACACGCAGACAAACGCGTATACACGCGGACACACGTGGGTACAGGCGGACACACTCGGTCACACGCGGACACACGCGGACACACGCGAACATACGTGGATACACGCGGATACACGCAGACACACGCGAACACACGGGGAGACACGCGGATACACGCGGACACACACGCGAACACACGCGGATACACGAAGACACACGTGGACACACGGCGGTCACACATGGACACCTGCGGACATACGCGGACACACGCGGACACCCTCGCTCACACGCGAACACACGCAGAAACACCCGTAAACACGTGGACACACGCGGACACATGTGGATACACGAGGCAACACGGGACACAAGCGGAAACACGCGCACACGCGAAGACACACGCGAAAACTTTCGAAAACACGCCGACACACTGGACACACGCGGACAGATGGGGCACAAACGGACAAACGCGGTGACATATACAAAAACACACTGACACATGTGGTTACACGCGGACACACTCGGTCACATGCGGCCACACGCGGACGCACCCGGACACTCGAGGTCACACGCGCTAACACGCGGTCACACGCGAACACTTATGGACACACGCGGTAACACAAGGCACACGCGAAAAGACGCGAACACACGCAATGACACGTGGACACACGCGAACACACGCGGACACTTGCGGGCCCACGCGGCCACACTAGGATACCCGTGGAGACATGCGGACTCACACGAACACACGCGGAAAGAAGCGAACAAACGCGAACACACGCGTTTATTCGCAGACACACGCTAAAACACGCTGACAAATACGAACACACGCGGGCTCACGTGGCCACACCCGGAAACACTCGGTCGCACGCGGACAGATGCGGGCACACTCCGATACACGTGGACACACGCGGACACACGCGGACACACGCGGACACACGCGGACACACGCGGACACACGCAAACATACGTGGACACACGCCGACACACTGGAAACACGCTTAAACACCGCCCACACGTGGACTCACGAGAAAACACGCGAACACACGCAGATACACACTGGCACAAGTGGACACACCTAGTTACACGCGGACACACTCGGTCACACGCGGACACACGCGGACACACGCGATAATACGGGACACACGCGAACAGACACGGACCCACGCGGTGCCACGGGACACACAAGAACACACGAGGACACACGCGGAAACACGCGGTCACACGCGTACACTTACGGACACACGCGGTAACAGGGGACACATGCGAGCACATGCGGACACACCTGGATACACGCGGAGCCACGCAAACACACGCGGACATCAGCGAACAAACGCGAACACGCGCGAGCACACGCGGACACACGCGAAAACACGCGAAAACACGCGAACAAACGCGGAAACACGTGGACACACTGGACAATCGAGGAGAGACGGGGACATACGCGGACACACGCGAACACACTGAACACACGCGGACACACGATATGACACTCGGACATACCCCGACACATACGAACACACGCGGACATACATGGTTACACGCGGATATACGCGAAAAACACGCGGACACACGGGGACACAAATGAACACACGCGGACGCTACCGGTCACACGTAGACACACGCGAACACACTGGACACACTCGGACAGACGGGAACACACGCAGAAACACGCGAACACATTAGAACACACGCGATCGCACGCGGACACAAACGAACTCACGCGGACACACGCGGACAAACGCGGATACGCGCGGGTAAACGCGGACACACGCCGACAGACGGAACACACGTAGACACACGGGAACACACGCGAACACACGCTGGCTCACGTGGATACACTCTGACACACACGAACACACGTGGATAAATGCGGTTACACTGGACACACGCGGACAAACGGAACACACGTAGACACACGGGAACACACGCGAACACACGCTGGCTCACGTGGATACACTCTGACACACACGAACACACGTGGATAAATGCGGTTACACTGGACACACGCGGACAGACGGGAACACACGCAGTCACACGCGAACAAACAGGAACACACGGGGGCACACGTGGATACAAGCGGAAACACGCGAACACTTATGGATATACGCGGTCACACTGGACACATACGAACACACGTGGACACACTGGTTCACACGCGGACACACGTGAACACACGCGGGCCCACTTGGACAAACGCAACACACTGGACATACGCGGACAGACGAGAACACGCGCCGACACACGCGGATACACGCGGTTATACACAGACACACTCTGTGACACGCGGACATACGCTGATATACGCGGACATACGCGGACACACACGAATACACGCGGACCCACTCGGTTGCACGCGGAAACACCCGAACACACATGCACACGCGCGAACACACGCTGACACACGCGGACACACGCGGACGCTCGCGGACACACGCGGACACACGCGAACACACGCGGACACACGCGGACACACGCGAACACTCTCGGGTTGGACACATGCTGACATGCACGGGCACACTCGCAAACAAACGTGGAAACAAGCGTATACACGCAGACACCCGCGAACACACACGGGAACACACCGGGGCACACGTGGATACACGCGGATACGCGCGAATACTTATGGATATACGCGGAAACACGGGACACAAACGAATACACGCGGATAAACGCGGGTACACGTGGTTACAGGCGGACACAATCGGTCACACGCGGACACATACTGCCACAATCGGACACACGAGGACACACACTGACACAGGCGGACACAGGCAGACACACGCGGACACAAGCGCACACACGCGGACACACGCGGTCACACGCGAACACTTATGGACAAACGCGGTAACAGGGGACACACGCGAACACACTCGGACACAGGCGAACACACGCGGACCCAAACGAACACACGTGGACAGACGCGTTAACACGCGAATACTTGTCGGCACACATGGACACACACGGACAGACTGGAACACGCGGAGACTAACGCGGATTCACGCGGACACACGTTGACACACCCGGGCACACGTGGTTACACGCTGACACACTCGGTCACACGCGGACGCACGCGGACACTCGTGGACACTCGAACATCCGTGGATACACGCGGATACACGCAGACACACGCGGACACACGCGGACACACGCGGACACACGCGGACACACGCGGACACACGCGGACACACGCGGACACACATGGACACACGCGGTCACACGTGGAAACCTGCGGACATACGCGGTCACAGGGGATACAAGCGAACACAGCAAAAACACGCGAACATATGCGGACCCACGCGGGCACACGCGAACACACGTGGACACACGAATAACACCCGCGAAGACACGCGAACACACGCGGACACAAGTGGACACACGCGGAAACTCCCGGACTCACTGGACACACGCGGACACGGGGATACACGCGGATACACGCGGAGACACGCTGACATACGGGGACACATACGTACACAAACGGACACACGCGGTTTCACGCGCACACACTCGGTCACACACGGATACACGCGAGCACATCCGGAAAAACGCGGAAATACACGTGGATTCATGCGGGCACCCGCCTATACACACGAAGACAAGCGGGCACACCCGGTCACCCGTGGACACACGCGGACACACTGGACCGTCGCGCTACCCAGGACAAACATGGAGAAACGCGGACCCGCGGTGACACGCTGACATAGGCGGACACACGCGGACACACGCGGAAACAGATGGACACAAGCGGAATCACGCGTACACGCACACTCGCGGGCACACGTGGACACACGCGGACACATTGGACACCCCCGAACAGGTGTTTACACGTTGACCACTCTGTAACACGCGGACATACGCGGGCACACCCGGACACACGTGGACACACTCGGATTCATGCGGACACACGCGTACACATGGGAACCCACGCGGACACACGTGGCCACACGCGGACACACGTGGACACACGAATAACACACGCGAAGACACGTGGACACATGCGAACACAAGCGCACACAAGCGCACACACGAGGACACACGCGAAAACACAGGTGGACACACGCGGACACACGTGGTCACATGCGGACGCATGCGAACACACGGAGAAACACGCGGACACACTGGACACACGCGGACAGACGCGGTGACACGCAGACATACGCGGACACATACGAACACACGCGGACACATGTGGGTAGAGGCGGACACAGTCGATCACACGCGGACACACGCAAGCACACCCGGACACCGGTGGTTACAGGCGGACACACGCGATCACACGCGAAAACACGCGGACACACGAGGACAAACGCGAACACACGCGAACATTCTGACAGAGGAGGACACACGCGAACACACGCGGGCACATGTGGAGACACGCGAATAACTGTGACCACACACGGAAACAAGCGGCCACATTGGACACACTCTAACAGGCGGGGACACACGCGGACACAGGTGAACCTTCTAACGCAGGAGGAAACACCCGACCACACGCGGACACACGCTGCCTCACGCTGACACACGGACACTTACGGACACTTACGGACACACGCAGTCAAACACGAACACTAATGGACACACGCGGTCACATATCGACACATGCGAAAACACGCGGACACACGCGGTTACACGTGGACAGACGCGAACAAACGCGTAAACACGCGGACTCACGCGGGAACACATGGACACACACGAACACAATCGGGCACACATTGACAAACTCGGACACACGCGATCACACGCGAACACACGAATACACACGCGAGCACACGTGGACACACGAGGACACACTGGACACAAGCGGAGAGACGGGACAGAGGCGGACACACACGGTGACCATCGGACATTAGCGGACACTTATGAACACACTCGTACATAGGCGGACACACGCGGACACACCCGTTAACACGGGATACACGCGAACAGACGCGAACACACGCGGTTTCAAGCGGACACACACGAACACACGCAGACAAACGCGCTTACACGTGGACACCTGCAGACATACGCGGTCATAGGGGACACAAGCTAACACAGCAAAAACACGGGAACATATGCGGACCCACGCGGGCACACGCGAACACACGTGAACAAAAGAATAACACACGCGAAGACACGCGAACACACGCGGACACAAGTGGACACACACGGAAACTCGCGGACTCGTTGGACACACGCAGACACGGGGATACACGCGGATACACGCGGAGACACGCTGACATAGGGGACACATACGAACACAAACGGACACACGCGGTTTCACGCGGACACACTCGGTCACACACGGACACACACGGACACTCCCGGAAACACGTGGGCATACGCGGACACTTGCGGAAACACGTGGCAACATGGGACGCACGCAGAAACACACGAACACATGCGGACACACGGGTATACACGTGGATACACACGGACACAAGCGGATACACGCGGACACACGCGCACAAACGCGAACACACGCGTGTACACCCGAACACTCGCGAACACACGCGTATACACGTGTGCACACGTGGATATATGCGGACACACGCGGACAGACGCGCACACAGAAGGACACATGAGAAAACTTGTGAAAACACTCGGACACACGCAGATACACTCAGTCACACGCGGACACAACCGGACATTCGTTGGCACACAGGGACACACGCGGACATACGTGGTCACACGCGGACACACGGGGAAACACACGGTCACACGCAAACACAAACACACGCAAACACTTAAGGACACACGCGGTAACACGGGACACACGCGAACAGACGCGTACACACGCGGTGACACGCGGACACACACGAACACACGCAGACAAACGCGCTTACACGTGGACACACGCGAACACAGCAAAAACACGCGAACATTTGCGGATCCACGCGGGCACACGCGAACACACGTGGACACACGAATAACACACGCGAAAACACGCGAACACACGCGGACACAAATGGACATACGCGGAAACTCGCGGACACACTGGACACACGCGGGCACGGGGATAGACGCGGATACACGCGGAGACACGCTGACATACGGGGACACATACGAACAAAAACGGACACACGCGGTTTCTCGCGGCCACACTCGGTCACACACGGACACACGCGGACACACCCGGACAAACGTGGAAACACACGCGGATTCATGCGGACACCCGCGTACACACGCGAAGACAAGCGGGGAAACATGGACACACGCGGACACACTCGGTCACCCGTGGACACACGCGGACACACTGGACCCACGCCGAAACACGCATGCTACCCCGGAGAAACATGGAGACACGCGGACACTTGGTGACACGCCGACATAGGCGGACACACGCCGACACACGCGGACACACGCGGACACACGCGGACACAGGTGGACACAAGCGGAATCACGCGTACCCACACACACACGCGGACACACGTGGACACGTATGGATATGTGCAGTAACACGCGGACATACGCGGACACATACGAACAGACGCGGACTCCCGCAAACACACGCGGGTACACGAGGACATACGCGGACACATAGGGACACACGCGGACGTACGCGGTTACACACGGGCACACTCGGTCACACTAGAACATACGCGGACACATGCGGACACATGCGGGAACACGCGGTCACACTTGAACACACGGCAACACAAGCGAACACACGCGGACACAAATGGACCCACGCGGAAACGGGGACACCTGGGGACACACGCGGTGACACGTTGAAATACGAACAGGAGCGGACACACGTGGTTACACGCGGACACACGCAACACACGAGGACACTCGCGGACACACGCTGGCACTCCCGGACACACATGAACAAACAAGGACACACTCGGTGACACCCGGATACACACGAAAACACGCGGACACACGCGGCCACACTTGGGCACACACGAACACACGCGAGCACATGCGGTCACACACGGGCAAACGCGGCCACACGCGTACACACGCGGACTCATGCGAAAATACGCGGTCACACGCGGACACACGCGAACACACGCGGACAAAGGTGGACACACACGGACACACTGGATACACGCGAGCAGACGGGCACACTCGCGGACACACGCGGACACATGCAAACACACGCGGAGACACGCGAACACACTGGATACACGCGGAAAGACGGGGACTCACGTTGACACATGCGGTGACACGCGATCATATGCGGGCACATACGAACACAGGCGGGCATACGTGGTTAAATGCGGACACACTCGGTCACACGCGGATATACGCAGGAACACCTGGACGCACGTGGACACACGCGGACACAAGCGCATACAAGCGCACACACGCGGACACACGCGAACACACATGTGGACACACGCGGACACAGGTGGTCACATGCGGACGCATGAGAACACACGGGAAAACACGCGGACACACTGGACACACGCGGAGACATGCGGTGACACGCAGACATAGGCGGACACATACGAACACACGCGGACACACGTGGGTAGAGGCGGACACACTCGATCACACGCGGACACACGCAAGCACACCCGGACACCCGTGGTTACAGGCGGACACACGCGATCACACGCGAAAACACGCGGACACACGAGGACAAACGCGAACACACGCGAACATTCTGACAGGGGAGGACACACGCGAACACACGCGGGCACATGTGGAGACACGCGAATAACTGTGAACACACACGGAAACAAGCGGCCACACTGGACACACGCTAACAGGCGGGGACACACGCGGACACAGGTGAACATTCTAACGCAGGAGGAAACACCCGACCACAAGCGGACACACGCTGACTCACGCTGACACACGGACACTTACGGACACTTACGGACACACGCAGTCAAACACGAACACTAATGGACACATGCGGTCACATATCGACACACGCGAAAACACGCGGACACACGAGGACAAACGCGAACACACGCGAACATTCTGACAGAGGAGCACACACGCGAACACGCGGGCACACGTGGACAAACTCGGACACACGCCATCACACGCGAACACACGAGGACACACGGGAGCACACGTGGACACAGGCGAACACACTGGACACACGCAGAGAGAAGGGGACACATGCGGACAGACGCGGTGACATTCTGACATACGCTGACACATACGAACGCACGCGGACATACATGATTAAACGAGGAAACACTTGGTCACATGCGGACACACCCGTAAACACGTGCACACACAAGGACACACGCGGACACACGCGTACACACGCGGACACACACGGACACACGCGGACACACACGTGGACATACGCGGACACAGGCGATCATATTTGAAAACACACGGATATACTGGAAACACGCGGACAGACATGGACACAGGCGGACATGCGCGGTGACACGCGGACATACGGACATACAAGAAAACAGGTCATACTCGGTCACACACAAGTGGGGGACATGTGGAAACGCATGGACACAACCAGACACACTGGAAACACGCGGACTGACGAGGTCACACACGGACACACGCGGACAAACGCGGTGACACGCGGACATACGCGGAGATACGAAAGCATGCGGACAGTTGTGGTTACCCGCGGACACACGCGGACACACGCGGACACACGACGGACACACGCGGACACACGCGGACAAACGCGGACACACGTGATCAAACGCGGACACACGCGGAAAGACGCGGTCACACGCGAACACGCGCAGACACATGCGGTGACACGCGGACTTACGCGGACACGTACGAAAACACGCGCTCACATGTGGACACAGGCGAACACACTGGACACACGCAGACAGACGGGAACACACACAGACACTCGCGAACACACTGGAAAACACGGGGGCACACGTGGATAAACGCGGATACACGCGAACACTGATGGTTATATGCAGTAACACGGGACACACGCGGACACACGCGGATACGCACGGGTACACGCTGACACACGTTGACAGACGGGAACACAAGCAGACACACGCGAACACACGCGGGCACACGCAAGCACACATGGCTACAGGCGGACACACCCGAACAATTATGGATACACGCGGTAACACGTGACACATGCGAACACACGCGGATACACACGGTCTCACGAGGATACTCACGAACACACGTGGATACTCCCAGCAACACACGTGGACACACGCGAACACTCGCGGACACACATGGACAACGCGGAAACCTTGGACACAAGCTGACAGACGGGAACACACGCGGACACCCGCGGACGCTCGCGGACACACGCGGAAACAAGCGGATAAACGCGGGTACACGAGGTTAAAAGCGGACACAATCGGTCACACGCGGACACACGCGGGCACACCCGGAAACACTTGCACACACGCGGACACACGCGAACACACTGTACACAAGCGGACAGATGGGGACAAGCGCGAACACATAAGAACGCACGCGGGCATACGTGAATACATCCGGAAACACGTGACAAACACGGAAGCAAGCGTACACACGCGGACAGAGGGGAACAAACGCCGTCTCACGACAACACCCGCGAACACACGCGGGCACACGCAGGCACACGCGAACATACGCGTTGACACGCGGACACACACGAATACTCTCGGATACACGCGGACACACGCGGACACACTCGGTCACACGCGGGAATACTTATTGACACACGCGATAACATAGGACACACGCGAACACACGCGGATACACGTCAACACACGCGGATACATGCGGATACACGCGGACACACGCGGACACACGCGGACACACGCGGACACACGCGGACACACGCGGACACACGCGGACAAACGCGGACACACGCGGATACACGCAGACACACGTGGACACACGCGGTCATACGTGGACACCTGACGACATACTCGGGCACACGCGGGCACACGCGAACACTCGGGAACAAACGCGTAAACTTGCGGACACACGCGGACGCACGCGAATACACGCGGATAAACGCGGTTACACGTGGTTACACGCGGACTCACTCGGACACTCGTGAACATCCGGACAAACGCGGACACACGCGGACACACGCGGACACACGCGGACACACGCGGACACACGCGGACACACGCGGACACACGCGGACACACGCGGACACACGCGGACACACGCGGGCACACGTGGACACAGGCGGACACACGGGAACACACGCAGACACATACGGTGACACGTGGACATACGCGGACACATACGAAAACACGCGCACACATGTGGACACAGGCGAACACACTGGACACACGCGGACAGACGGGAACAGACGCAGACACTCGCGAACACACTGGAAAACACGGGAGCACACGTGTATACATGCGGATACACGCGAACACTGATGGTTATACGCGGTAACACGGGACACACGCGAACACACGCGAATACGCGCGGGTACACGCTGACACACGTTGACAGACGGGAACACAAGCAGACACACGCGAACACACGCGGGCACACGCAAGCACACATGTCTACAGACGGACACACGTGAACAATTATGGATACACGCGTTACAACGTGACACATGCGGACACACGCGGATACACACGGTCTCACGCGGACACTCACGAACACACGTGGATACTCGCGGCAACACACGTGGACACACGCGAACACTCGCGGGCACACATGGACAACGCGGAAACATTGGACACAAGCCTACAGACGGGAACACACGCGGACACACGCGGACGCACGCGGACACACGCGGAAACAAGCGGATAAACGCGGGTACACGAGGTTAAAAGCGGACACAATCGGTCACACGCGGACACACGCGGGCACACCCGGAAACACTTGGACACACGCGGACACACGCGAACACGCGCGGGCGTACGTGGACACACGCGAACACACTGGACACACGCGGACAGACGGGGACAAGCGCGAACACATACGAACGCACGCGGGCATACGTGGATACACCCGGAAACACGTGACAAACACGGACGCAAGCGTACACACGCGGACAGACGGGAACAAACGCCGTCTCACGACAACACACGCGAACCCACTGTTCACACATGGATACACGCCGTCACACGCGAACATTTAAGCACAAAGGCGGTAACACGGGACACACGCGAACAGACGCGTTGACACGCGGACACACACGAATACACTCGGTCACCCGGACACACGCGGACACACGCGGACACACGCGGACACACGCGGACAAACGCGGACACACTCGGTCACACGCGGGAATACTTATGGACACACGCGATAACACAGGACACACGTGAACACACGCGGATACACGTCAACACACGCGGATACACGCGGACACACACGGACACACGCGGACACACGCGGACACACGCGGATACACGCAGACACACGTGGACACACGCGGTCACACGTGGATACCTGCCGACATACTCGGGCACACGAGGACACACACGAACACTCGGGAACAAACGCGTAAACTTGCGGACACACGCGGACGCACGCGGATACACGCGGATAAACGCGGTTACACGTGGTTACACGCGGACACACGCGGACACACGCGGACACACGCGGACACACGCGGACACACGCGGACACACGCGGACACACGCGGACACACGCGGACACACGCGGACACAGGCGGACACACGCGGGCACACGTGGACACACGCAGACACACGGGAACACACGCAGACACATGCGGTGACACGCGGACATACGCGGACACATACGAAAACACGCGCTCACATGTGGACAGAGGCGAACACACTGGACACACGCAGACAGACGGGAACACACACAGACACTCGCGAACACACTGGAAAACACGGGGGCACACGTGGATACACGCGGATACACGCGAACACTGATGGTTACACGCGGTAACACGGGACACACGCGGACACACGCGGATACGCACGGGTACACGCTGACACACGTTGACATACGGGAACACAAGCAGACACACGCGAACAAACGCGGGCACACGCAAGCACACATGGTTACAGGCGGTCACACGCGAACAATTACGAATACACGCGGTAACACGTGACACATGCGAACACACGCGGATACACACGGTCTCACGCGGACACTCACGAACACACTTGGATACTCCCGGCAACACACGGAGACACACGCGAACACTTGCGGACACACATGGACAACGCGGTAACCTTGGACACAAGCCGACAGACGGGAACACACGCGGACACGCGCGGACACACGCGGGCACACCCGGAAACACTTGGACACACGCGGACACACGCGAACACGCGCGGGCGTTCGTGGACACACGCGAGCACACTGGACACACGCGGACAGATGGGGACAAGCGCGAACACATACGAACGCACGCTGGCATACGTGGATACACCCAGAAACACGTGACAAACACGCACGCAAGCGTACACACGCGGACAGACGGGAACAAACGCCGTCTCACGACAACACACGCGAACATACTGGGCACACATGGATACACGCCGTCACACGCGAACACTTATGGACAAACGCGAACAGACGCTTTGACACGCGGAAACACACGAACACCCCCCGTCACACGCGGGAACACTTATGGACACAAGCGGTTACACGGGACACACGCGAATACACGCGGATACATGCGAACACACGCGGATACATGCGAATACACGCGGACACACGCGGACACACGCAGAAACACGAAGGTACAGACAGACACACGTGGACACACGTGGTCACACGTGGACACCTGCCGACATACGCGGACACACGCGGACACACGCGAACACTCGGGAAAAAGCGCGTAAACATGCGGACACACGCGGACGCACGCGGATACACGCGGATAAACGCGGTTTCACGTGGTTACACGCGGACACATTCGGTCACACGGGGACATACGCGGGAACAACCGGACAAACGCGGACACACGCGGTCACACGCGGACACACGCGACATACGTGGACACACGCGAAAACAGGCGGACACACGCGGACACACGCGGACACACTCGGACACACTCGGGCACACTTGACACACGCGGACAGACGGGAACACGCGCAGGCACACGCGGATTCACGCGGACACACGTGGACACACGCGGACACACGTGGTTATACGTTCACACACTCGGTCACACGCGGACACACATGGATATACACGGGCACAGGTGGGCACACGCAGACACACTAGACCACACTGGACACACGCGGACAAACGGGAACACACGCACACACAGCCGGACACACGCGAAAATGTATGGATACCCGCGGTAACACGGGACACACGAGAACACACGCGGACAAACGCGGTCACTCGCGGACACACGCGAAAACACTCGAACACACGCGGACACATGCGGATACGCGCTGGTACACCCGGAAACACGTTGTCAGACGGGAACACACACAGACACACGCGAACACACGCGAACGCACGCGGGCACACGTGGATACACGCGGTCCCAGGCGAACACACTCGGGCACGCGTGGGTACATTCTGACATACGCGGCCACACGTGGACACAAGCGAACACTCGGAAACAAACAGCGGAAACATGCGTACACACGCAGGCACTTGCGAATATATGCGGGCACACGTGGTCAATCGGGAACACACTGGACACTCGCGGGCAGACGGGAACAAACGCAGACACACGCGAACACACGGGAACAACCGGGGGCACACGTGGATACACGCGGATACACGCGAAAACCTTTGGATATACGCAGTAACACGGGACACACGCGGACACACGCGGATACTCATGGGTACACGCTAACACACCTGGACAGAGGGGAACACACGCAGACACACGCGAACACACGCGGGCACACGCAGGCACACGCGAACACACTGGACACAAGCGGACACACGGGAACAAACGCAGACACACGCGAACACACGGGAACAACCGGGGGCACACGTGGATACACGCGGATACACGCGAAAACCTTTGGATATACGCAGTAACACGGGACACACGCGGACACACGCGGATACTCATGGGTACACGCTGACACACCTGGACAGAGGGGAACACACGCAGACACACGCGAACACACGCGGGCACACGCAGGCACACGCGAACACACTGGACACAAGCGGACACACGGGAACACACGCGGACACACGCGGTGAGACGTTAGTCCTACGCGAACTCATACGAACAAACGCGTACACACGCGGACAAACGCGGACACATGCGATCACACGCGTACAAACGCGAACACACGCGGGCAGACGCGGCCACACGCGGACACACGGTAACACACACGAAAACAAGCGGGCACACGCGGAAACAGGACAAACTGCGCACACGCTTACAGACGGGAACATACTCGTACAAATGCAGTGACACGCGGATATACTCGGACAAATACGAACAGACGCGGACACACGGGGTGACACGCGGACACCCGAGGGCACACGTGGACACACGGGGGCACAAGTGGACACTCTTAGGAACACGTGCACACACACGGACATACTGGAAACACTCGGACTGACGGGGTCACATATGGGCACACGCGGACCCATGCGGTGACACGCGGTGACACGCGGACGTACGCGGACATACGAAAACATGCGGACAAATATGGATACACGCGGACACACTCGGTCACATGGGGACACACGACGGAATATCCGGATACACATAGACACACGCGGACACACGGGATGACACGCGGACACACACGCGGATACACGGGAACACTTGTGGAAACACGCCGACACACTGGACCCACGCGGAGAGACGGGGTCACACATGGACACAGGAAGACACACGCAGAGACACGCCGTGACACGCGGACCCACACGAATACACATGGACACACCTGGTTACACGCAGACAAACTCTGTCACACGGGGACACACGCGGGTACACCCGGAAACACGTGGACATACGCGGACACCCGCGAACACACGCGGGCACACGTGGTGACTCTAGGACACACGCGGACACACCCGGAAACACGTGGACACACCCGGACAAACGTGGTCACACGAGAACACACTGCGATACACGTGGACACACGCGTACACACCCCAACACACGCGAAAACACGCGGCACACGCGGACACACGCGAAAACACGCGGGAACAGGCCGACACAGGCGAACACACGCGAAAATAAGCGGAAGCATGGGGACACACTGGACACAAGCGGACAGACGGGGACACAGGCGGAAACATGCGGACAAACGCGAGCACACGCGAGGACACGCGGACACACGATAACACAGGAGAAGACAGGCAAACACACGCGGAAACAGGCGGACAGACTGGACACATGCGGAAAGACGGGGACATACGCGGACACACGCGGTGACACGCGGACAGACGCGGACAAAAACGAACACACGCGGACTCACGTGGTTACACGCGGAAACACTCGATCGCACGCGGACACACGCGGGCACACTCGGACACTCGTGAACACACGCGGACACACTCGGGCACACCCGGATACACATGGAGGCACGCGGACACATGCGATGACACGTGGACACACACGAAAACATCGGGACATACGTGCACACACGCAGAAAAACGCAAACGCGGACACACTGGACAGACGCGGAGAGAAGGGGTCACACATGGACACACGCGGACACACGCGGTGACCAGCGGTGACACGGGGACACAAAAGCGCACACGCGAATACACGCGGGCACACTTGGACACAGGCGAACACTCAGACATAGGCGAACACATACGAACACACGCGGGCATACCTTGTTACACGCAGACACACCAGTTCACAGGCGGACACACCCGAAAACACATGGACACACGAGGACAATCGCGGACACATGCGAACACACGCGGACACACGCGGACACACATGAACACATGGGGACACACACGGTCACACGTGGACACATGCGACTACACCCGAACACACGCAAAAAAATGCGGTCATATGTGGACACACGCGGTAACACGGGTCACACCCGAACATACGCTGATACATTCGAACACAGGCGGACACACGCGTACACACGTGGACACACGCGGACACACGCAAAAACAAGCCGGCACACGCGCACACACGCGAACATATTTGAAAACACGCTGACACACTGGAAACACGCGGAGAGAAATGGACCCACGCGAAAACACGCGGAAACACGCTGCCACACATGGACATATGAACACACGCGAACGTACGCGGAAACATGCGGACACACGCGGGAAACGCGGGCACAAGTGGACACTCGCGGCCACACTCGAAAACACGCGGACATGCGTGCACACAAGCGGACACACGCGAACACATCAGAAAACACGCGGACACACTGGACACACGCGCACAGCCGAGGTGACACATGGACACAGGCGGACACACTCGGTGACACTCGGTGACACGCGGACTCATACGAACACAAGGGCACACACGCTGGCACACCCGGAAACACGTGGACGCAAGCGTACACACGCGAACACACGCGGGCACACGTCGACACACGCGAACACACTGAACACAAGCGGACACACGCGGTGACACGGGGACATAAGCGGACACATACGAACAAACGCGGACAAACATGGTTACACACGGACACACTCGGTCACACGCGGACCCAGGCGGACACACCCAGACATACGTGGACACACACGGAAGCATGGGGACACGCTGGACACACGCGGACACATAAGAACACACGTGGACACACACGTTCACACTCAAACACACGCGAACACACGCGGGCCCACGTGGACACACGTGGACGCACTGGACACTCGAGGACAGACGGGAACACGCGCAGACACACGCGGACACATAAGAACACACGTGGACACACACGTTCGCACTCGGACACACGCGAACACACGCGGGCCCACGTGGACACACGCGGACCAACTGGACACTCGAGGACAGACGGGAACACGCGCAGACACACGCGGATTCACGGGGATACACGCAGACACACGCCGTGACACGCGGACATACGCGGACACATACGAATACACGCGGACTCACGTGGCTACACGCGGACCCACTCGGTTGCACGCGGACACACCCGAACACACATGCACACGCGCGGACACACGCTGACACAGGCGGACACATGCGGACGTTCGCTGACACACGCCGACACACGCGGATAAACGAGAGTACACGTGGTTACACGCGGACACACTCGGTTACACGCTGACACACGCCGGCACAACCAGACACACGCGAGCACACGCGGACACACGCGAACACTAGCAAACAAACGCGGAAACAAGAGTACACACGCAGGAACTCGCGATCATACGCGGGACACGTGGATACACGCGAACACACTGGACACACGCGGAAAGACGGGAACACACGCAGACACACGCGGTGACACGCGGACATACGCGCACACATACGAACACAGGCGGACACATGTGGTTACACGGGGATACACTCGGTCGACACACGAAGTCAATCGCGAACATACACGGGCACAGGTGGACATACGCGGACACTCTGGACACACGCGGACAGACGGAAAACAAGCACACACACGCGCACACACGCGCACACTTATGGGTACCCCAGATAACACGGGACACACGAGAACACACTTGGACAAACGCAGTCACACCCGGACACACACGAAAACACTCGAACACACGTGGACACATGCGGATACCCGCTGGTACTCACCGAAACACGTGGACAGACGGGAACAGACGCAAACACAAGTTAACACAAGCGAACACACGCGAAAACAAGAATACACACTCAGGAACTCGCGAATATACGCGGGCACACGTGGATACACGCGAATATACTGGACACACGGAGACAGACGGGAACACACGCAAATACACGCGAACACACGGGAACACACGGGGGCACACGTGGATACACGCGGATACACGCGAACACTTATGGATATACGCGAAAACACGGGACACACGAGAACACACGCATACACACGCGAACACACGCGGACACACGCGAACAACCGCGGATACGAGCGGGTACACGCGGACACACGCGGACAAACGGGAACATACGCAGACACACGCGAACACACGCTAACACACGAGGGCTCACGTGGATACACGCGGACACACGCGACCACACTGGGGCACACGTGGATACAGACTGACATACGCGGGCACACGCGGACACAAGCGGTAACACGGGACACACGCGGACTGACGGGAACACACGCAGACACACGAGAACACACGGGAACAAACTGGGGCACACGCGAACTCTTATGGATATACGCGGTAACACGGGACACACACGAACACACGTGGACACTCTCGTTCACACGCGGACACACGCGAACACACGCGGACCCACATGGACACCCGCGGACACACTGGACACACGCGGAGACACACGCGGATACAGGCGGATACACGCGGATACACGCAGACACACCCGGTGACACGCGGACATACGCGGACAAATACGAATACATGCGGACACACGCTGACACACGCGGACACACGCGGACACACGCGGACGCTCGCGGACACACGCGTATAAACGCGGGTACACGTGGTTACATGCGGACACACTTGGTCACACGCTGACACACTCGGGCATACCTGGATACATACTGATAGACGCGGGCACACGCGGACACACGCGAAGACTCGCAAACAAACGCGGAAACAAGCGTACACACGCAGACACACGCGAACACACCGGGGGATACGTGGATACACGCGGATACGCGCACACTTATGGATATACGCGGAAACATGTGAACCACGAGAACACACGCTGACAAACGCGATCGCACGCAGACGCAAACGAACACACGCGCCGACACACGCGGACAAGCAAGGATACGCGCGGGAACACGCGGTCACACGTGGACAGCGGGAACACACGCAGACACACGAGAACACACGCGGGCACACGGGGGCACATGCGAACAATTATGGATACACGCAGTAACACGGGACACACGAGAACACAGACGGACACACCCGGTTTCACGCGGACATACAAGAACACACGTGGATACTCGCGTTAACACGTGGACACACACCAACACACGCGGACACACGCTGACACACGCGGACACACTGGACACAAGCCGACACACGGGAACACACGCAGACACACGCGGAAGCACGTGGACACACGAAGTCACACGCGAACTTACACGGGCACACGTGGACACACGCGGACACACTGGACACACGAAGAGAGACGGTAACATACCACACTCACGCGGACACACGCGAAAACTGATGGATTCCCGCGGTAACACTGGACACACACGAAAACACGCGGACATACGCGAACACACGCGGACACATGCGGATACGCGCTGTTACACCCGGACACACGTGGACAGAGTGGACCACACGCGAACACACGCGAACAAACACGGGCACACGTGGACACATGCGGAGACCCTTGACACACGCGGACAGACGGGAACACACGCACACACACGCGGACGCTAGCCGACACACGCGGACACACGCGGATAAACGCAGGTACACGTGGTTACACGCGGACATACTCGGTCACACGCGGACACACGCGGAGACACTCGGACACGCGCGTTCACACGCATTCACACGCGGACACACTGGACACACGCGGACAGAAGGGAACGCGCGCAGACACACGCGGATACACGCGGATACAGGCGGATACACGGACAAACGCTGTACCACGGGACACACGCGAACACTCTCGGACACACGCGTTCACACGCATTCACACGCGGACACACTGGACACACGCGGACAGAAGGGAACGCGCGCAGACACACGCGGATACACGCGGATACAGGCGGATACACGGGACACACGTGGACACACGTGGACACTCGCGGACACACGTGGTTACGCGCAGACACAGGCGGACACACGCGAACATACGTTGATACGCACGGATACACGCAGACACACGGGGACACTCGGGGAGACACGCGGATACACGCGGACACATGCTGACACACGCGGATACACAAAGACACACGTGGACACACGGCGGTCACACATGGACACATGCGGACACACGCGAACACTCGGGTACACAACTGGATAAACGCGGGTACACGCGAACACTTATGGATATACGCGGTAAAACTGGACACACGAGAACACACGCGGACACACGAGATCAAACGCGCGGACACACGAACACAAGCGGACACACGCTCACACACACTGATATGCGCGTGTACACCCGGACACACGGGGACAGACGGGACCACACGCAGACACACGCGAACAAACGAGGACAGACGGGAACATACGCAGACACACGCGAACACACGCGAACACACGCGAACACACGCGAACACACGCGAACACACGCGAACACACGCGAACACACGCGAACACACGCGAACACACGGGGCACACGTGGACACACGCGGTCACACGCGAACACTTATGAACCCACGTGGTAACACGGGACACAAGCGAACACACGCGGATACACGCGAACACACGCAGACAAACGCGTATACACGCGGACACACGTGGGTACAGGCGGACACACTCGGTCACACGCGGACACACGCGGACACACGCGAACATACGTGGATACACGCGGATACACGCAGACACACGCGAACACACGGGGAGACACGCGGATACACGCGGACACACACGCGAACACACGCGGATACACGAAGACACACGTGGACACACGGCGGTCACACATGGACACCTGCGGACATACGCGGACACACGCGGACACCCTCGCTCACACGCGAACACACGCAGAAACACCCGTAAACACGTGGACACACGCGGACACATGTGGATACACGAGGCAACACGGGACACAAGCGGAAACACGCGCACACGCGAAGACACACGCGAAAACTTTCGAAAACACGCCGACACACTGGACACACGCGGACAGATGGGGCACAAACGGACAAACGCGGTGACATATACAAAAACACACTGACACATGTGGTTACACGCGGACACACTCGGTCACATGCGGCCACACGCGGACGCACCCGGACACTCGAGGTCACACGCGCTAACACGCGGTCACACGCGAACACTTATGGACACACGCGGTAACACAAGGCACACGCGAAAAGACGCGAACACACGCAATGACACGTGGACACACGCGAACACACGCGGACACTTGCGGGCCCACGCGGCCACACTAGGATACCCGTGGAGACATGCGGACTCACACGAACACACGCGGAAAGAAGCGAACAAACGCGAACACACGCGTTTATTCGCAGACACACGCTAAAACACGCTGACAAATACGAACACACGCGGGCTCACGTGGCCACACCCGGAAACACTCGGTCGCACGCGGACAGATGCGGGCACACTCCGATACACGTGGACACACGCGGACACACGCGGACACACGCGGACACACGCGGACACACGCGGACACACGCAAACATACGTGGACACACGCCGACACACTGGAAACACGCTTAAACACCGCCCACACGTGGACTCACGAGAAAACACGCGAACACACGCAGATACACACTGGCACAAGTGGACACACCTAGTTACACGCGGACACACTCGGTCACACGCGGACACACGCGGACACACGCGATAATACGGGACACACGCGAACAGACACGGACCCACGCGGTGCCACGGGACACACAAGAACACACGAGGACACACGCGGAAACACGCGGTCACACGCGTACACTTACGGACACACGCGGTAACAGGGGACACATGCGAGCACATGCGGACACACCTGGATACACGCGGAGCCACGCAAACACACGCGGACATCAGCGAACAAACGCGAACACGCGCGAGCACACGCGGACACACGCGAAAACACGCGAAAACACGCGAACAAACGCGGAAACACGTGGACACACTGGACAATCGAGGAGAGACGGGGACATACGCGGACACACGCGAACACACTGAACACACGCGGACACACGCTATGACACTCGGACATACCCCGACACATACGAACACACGCGGACATACATGGTTACACGCGGATATACGCGAAAAACACGCGGACACACGGGGACACAAATGAACACACGCGGACGCTACCGGTCACACGTAGACACACGCGAACACACTGGACACACTCGGACAGACGGGAACACACGCAGAAACACGCGAACACATTAGAACACACGCGATCGCACGCGGACACAAACGAACTCACGCGGACACACGCGGACAAACGCGGATACGCGCGGGTAAACGCGGACACACGCCGACAGACGGAACACACGTAGACACACGGGAACACACGCGAACACACGCTGGCTCACGTGGATACACTCTGACACACACGAACACACGTGGATAAATGCGGTTACACTGGACACACGCGGACAAACGGAACACACGTAGACACACGGGAACACACGCGAACACACGCTGGCTCACGTGGATACACTCTGACACACACGAACACACGTGGATAAATGCGGTTACACTGGACACACGCGGACAGACGGGAACACACGCAGTCACACGCGAACAAACAGGAACACACGGGGGCACACGTGGATACAAGCGGAAACACGCGAACACTTATGGATATACGCGGTCACACTGGACACATACGAACACACGTGGACACACTGGTTCACACGCGGACACACGTGAACACACGCGGGCCCACTTGGACAAACGCAACACACTGGACATACGCGGACAGACGAGAACACGCGCCGACACACGCGGATACACGCGGTTATACACAGACACACTCTGTGACACGCGGACATACGCTGATATACGCGGACATACGCGGACACACACGAATACACGCGGACCCACTCGGTTGCACGCGGAAACACCCGAACACACATGCACACGCGCGAACACACGCTGACACACGCGGACACACGCGGACGCTCGCGGACGCTCGCGGACACACGCGGACACACGCGAACACACGCGGACACACGCGGACACACGCGAACACTCTCGGGTTGGACACATGCTGACATGCACGGGCACACTCGCAAACAAACGTGGAAACAAGCGTATACACGCAGACACCCGCGAACACACACGGGAACACACCGGGGCACACGTGGATACACGCGGATACGCGCGAATACTTATGGATATACGCGGAAACACGGGACACAAACGAATACACGCGGATAAACGCGGGTACACGTGGTTACAGGCGGACACAATCGGTCACACGCGGACACATACTGCCACAATCGGACACACGAGGACACACACTGACACAGGCGGACACAGGCAGACACACGCGGACACAAGCGCACACACGCGGACACACGCGGTCACACGCGAACACTTATGGACAAACGCGGTAACAGGGGACACACGCGAACACACTCGGACACAGGCGAACACACGCGGACCCAAACGAACACACGTGGACAGACGCGTTAACACGCGAATACTTGTCGGCACACATGGACACACACGGACAGACTGGAACACGCGGAGACTAACGCGGATTCACGCGGACACACGTTGACACACCCGGGCACACGTGGTTACACGCTGACACACTCGGTCACACGCGGACGCACGCGGACACTCGTGGACACTCGAACATCCGTGGATACACGCGGATACACGCAGACACACGCGGACACACGCGGACACACGCGGACACACGCGGACACACGCGGACACACGCGGACACACGCGGACACACATGGACACACGCGGTCACACGTGGAAACCTGCGGACATACGCGGTCACAGGGGATACAAGCGAACACAGCAAAAACACGCGAACATATGCGGACCCACGCGGGCACACGCGAACACACGTGGACACACGAATAACACCCGCGAAGACACGCGAACACACGCGGACACAAGTGGACACACGCGGAAACTCCCGGACTCACTGGACACACGCGGACACGGGGATACACGCGGATACACGCGGAGACACGCTGACATACGGGGACACATACGTACACAAACGGACACACGCGGTTTCACGCGCACACACTCGGTCACACACGGATACACGCGAGCACATCCGGAAAAACGCGGAAATACACGTGGATTCATGCGGGCACCCGCCTATACACACGAAGACAAGCGGGCACACCCGGTCACCCGTGGACACACGCGGACACACTGGACCGTCGCGCTACCCAGGACAAACATGGAGAAACGCGGACCCGCGGTGACACGCTGACATAGGCGGACACACGCGGACACACGCGGAAACAGATGGACACAAGCGGAATCACGCGTACACGCACACTCGCGGGCACACGTGGACACACGCGGACACATTGGACACCCCCGAACAGGTGTTTACACGTTGACCACTCTGTAACACGCGGACATACGCGGGCACACCCGGACACACGTGGACACACTCGGATTCATGCGGACACACGCGTACACATGGGAACCCACGCGGACACACGTGGCCACACGCGGACACACGTGGACACACGAATAACACACGCGAAGACACGTGGACACATGCGAACACAAGCGCACACAAGCGCACACACGAGGACACACGCGAAAACACAGGTGGACACACGCGGACACACGTGGTCACATGCGGACGCATGCGAACACACGGAGAAACACGCGGACACACTGGACACACGCGGACAGACGCGGTGACACGCAGACATACGCGGACACATACGAACACACGCGGACACATGTGGGTAGAGGCGGACACAGTCGATCACACGCGGACACACGCAAGCACACCCGGACACCGGTGGTTACAGGCGGACACACGCGATCACACGCGAAAACACGCGGACACACGAGGACAAACGCGAACACACGCGAACATTCTGACAGAGGAGGACACACGCGAACACACGCGGGCACATGTGGAGACACGCGAATAACTGTGACCACACACGGAAACAAGCGGCCACATTGGACACACTCTAACAGGCGGGGACACACGCGGACACAGGTGAACCTTCTAACGCAGGAGGAAACACCCGACCACACGCGGACACACGCTGCCTCACGCTGACACACGGACACTTACGGACACTTACGGACACACGCAGTCAAACACGAACACTAATGGACACACGCGGTCACATATCGACACATGCGAAAACACGCGGACACACGCGGTTACACGTGGACAGACGCGAACAAACGCGTAAACACGCGGACTCACGCGGGAACACATGGACACACACGAACACAATCGGGCACACATTGACAAACTCGGACACACGCGATCACACGCGAACACACGAATACACACGCGAGCACACGTGGACACACGAGGACACACTGGACACAAGCGGAGAGACGGGACAGAGGCGGACACACACGGTGACCATCGGACATTAGCGGACACTTATGAACACACTCGTACATAGGCGGACACACGCGGACACACCCGTTAACACGGGATACACGCGAACAGACGCGAACACACGCGGTTTCAAGCGGACACACACGAACACACGCAGACAAACGCGCTTACACGTGGACACCTGCAGACATACGCGGTCATAGGGGACACAAGCTAACACAGCAAAAACACGGGAACATATGCGGACCCACGCGGGCACACGCGAACACACGTGAACAAAAGAATAACACACGCGAAGACACGCGAACACACGCGGACACAAGTGGACACACGCGGAAACTCGCGGACTCGTTGGACACACGCAGACACGGGGATACACGCGGATACACGCGGAGACACGCTGACATAGGGGACACATACGAACACAAACGGACACACGCGGTTTCACGCGGACACACTCGGTCACACACGGACACACACGGACACTCCCGGAAACACGTGGGCATACGCGGACACTTGCGGAAACACGTGGCAACATGGGACGCACGCAGAAACACACGAACACATGCGGACACACGGGTATACACGTGGATACACACGGACACAAGCGGATACACGCGGACACACGCGCACAAACGCGAACACACGCGTGTACACCCGAACACTCGCGAACACACGCGTATACACGTGTGCACACGTGGATATATGCGGACACACGCGGACAGACGCGCACACAGAAGGACACATGAGAAAACTTGTGAAAACACTCGGACACACGCAGATACACTCAGTCACACGCGGACACAACCGGACATTCGTTGGCACACAGGGACACACGCGGACATACGTGGTCACACGCGGACACACGGGGAAACACACGGTCACACGCAAACACAAACACACGCAAACACTTAAGGACACACGCGGTAACACGGGACACACGCGAACAGACGCGTACACACGCGGTGACACGCGGACACACACGAACACACGCAGACAAACGCGCTTACACGTGGACACACGCGAACACAGCAAAAACACGCGAACATTTGCGGATCCACGCGGGCACACGCGAACACACGTGGACACACGAATAACACACGCGAAAACACGCGAACACACGCGGACACAAATGGACATACGCGGAAACTCGCGGACACACTGGACACACGCGGGCACGGGGATAGACGCGGATACACGCGGAGACACGCTGACATACGGGGACACATACGAACAAAAACGGACACACGCGGTTTCTCGCGGCCACACTCGGTCACACACGGACACACGCGGACACACCCGGACAAACGTGGAAACACACGCGGATTCATGCGGACACCCGCGTACACACGCGAAGACAAGCGGGGAAACATGGACACACGCGGACACACTCGGTCACCCGTGGACACACGCGGACACACTGGACCCACGCCGAAACACGCATGCTACCCCGGAGAAACATGGAGACACGCGGACACTTGGTGACACGCCGACATAGGCGGACACACGCCGACACACGCGGACACACGCGGACACACGCGGACACAGGTGGACACAAGCGGAATCACGCGTACCCACACACACACGCGGACACACGTGGACACGTATGGATATGTGCAGTAACACGCGGACATACGCGGACACATACGAACAGACGCGGACTCCCGCAAACACACGCGGGTACACGAGGACATACGCGGACACATAGGGACACACGCGGACGTACGCGGTTACACACGGGCACACTCGGTCACACTAGAACATACGCGGACACATGCGGACACATGCGGGAACACGCGGTCACACTTGAACACACGGCAACACAAGCGAACACACGCGGACACAAATGGACCCACGCGGAAACGGGGACACCTGGGGACACACGCGGTGACACGTTGAAATACGAACAGGAGCGGACACACGTGGTTACACGCGGACACACGCAACACACGAGGACACTCGCGGACACACGCTGGCACTCCCGGACACACATGAACAAACAAGGACACACTCGGTGACACCCGGATACACACGAAAACACGCGGACACACGCGGCCACACTTGGGCACACACGAACACACGCGAGCACATGCGGTCACACACGGGCAAACGCGGCCACACGCGTACACACGCGGACTCATGCGAAAATACGCGGTCACACGCGGACACACGCGAACACACGCGGACAAAGGTGGACACACACGGACACACTGGATACACGCGAGCAGACGGGCACACTCGCGGACACACGCGGACACATGCAAACACACGCGGAGACACGCGAACACACTGGATACACGCGGAAAGACGGGGACTCACGTTGACACATGCGGTGACACGCGATCATATGCGGGCACATACGAACACAGGCGGGCATACGTGGTTAAATGCGGACACACTCGGTCACACGCGGATATACGCAGGAACACCTGGACGCACGTGGACACACGCGGACACAAGCGCATACAAGCGCACACACGCGGACACACGCGAACACACATGTGGACACACGCGGACACAGGTGGTCACATGCGGACGCATGAGAACACACGGGAAAACACGCGGACACACTGGACACACGCGGAGACATGCGGTGACACGCAGACATAGGCGGACACATACGAACACACGCGGACACACGTGGGTAGAGGCGGACACACTCGATCACACGCGGACACACGCAAGCACACCCGGACACCCGTGGTTACAGGCGGACACACGCGATCACACGCGAAAACACGCGGACACACGAGGACAAACGCGAACACACGCGAACATTCTGACAGGGGAGGACACACGCGAACACACGCGGGCACATGTGGAGACACGCGAATAACTGTGAACACACACGGAAACAAGCGGCCACACTGGACACACGCTAACAGGCGGGGACACACGCGGACACAGGTGAACATTCTAACGCAGGAGGAAACACCCGACCACAAGCGGACACACGCTGACTCACGCTGACACACGGACACTTACGGACACTTACGGACACACGCAGTCAAACACGAACACTAATGGACACATGCGGTCACATATCGACACACGCGAAAACACGCGGACACACGAGGACAAACGCGAACACACGCGAACATTCTGACAGAGGAGCACACACGCGAACACGCGGGCACACGTGGACAAACTCGGACACACGCCATCACACGCGAACACACGAGGACACACGGGAGCACACGTGGACACAGGCGAACACACTGGACACACGCAGAGAGAAGGGGACACATGCGGACAGACGCGGTGACATTCTGACATACGCTGACACATACGAACGCACGCGGACATACATGATTAAACGAGGAAACACTTGGTCACATGCGGACACACCCGTAAACACGTGCACACACAAGGACACACGCGGACACACGCGTACACACGCGGACACACACGGACACACGCGGACACACACGTGGACATACGCGGACACAGGCGATCATATTTGAAAACACACGGATATACTGGAAACACGCGGACAGACATGGACACAGGCGGACATGCGCGGTGACACGCGGACATACGGACATACAAGAAAACAGGTCATACTCGGTCACACACAAGTGGGGGACATGTGGAAACGCATGGACACAACCAGACACACTGGAAACACGCGGACTGACGAGGTCACACACGGACACACGCGGACAAACGCGGTGACACGCGGACATACGCGGAGATACGAAAGCATGCGGACAGTTGTGGTTACCCGCGGACACACGCGGACACACGCGGACACACGACGGACACACGCGGACACACGCGGACAAACGCGGACACACGTGATCAAACGCGGACACACGCGGAAAGACGCGGTCACACGCGAACACGCGCAGACACATGCGGTGACACGCGGACTTACGCGGACACGTACGAAAACACGCGCTCACATGTGGACACAGGCGAACACACTGGACACACGCAGACAGACGGGAACACACACAGACACTCGCGAACACACTGGAAAACACGGGGGCACACGTGGATAAACGCGGATACACGCGAACACTGATGGTTATATGCAGTAACACGGGACACACGCGGACACACGCGGATACGCACGGGTACACGCTGACACACGTTGACAGACGGGAACACAAGCAGACACACGCGAACACACGCGGGCACACGCAAGCACACATGGCTACAGGCGGACACACCCGAACAATTATGGATACACGCGGTAACACGTGACACATGCGAACACACGCGGATACACACGGTCTCACGAGGATACTCACGAACACACGTGGATACTCCCAGCAACACACGTGGACACACGCGAACACTCGCGGACACACATGGACAACTCGGAAACCTTGGACACAAGCTGACAGACGGGAACACACGCGGACACCCGCGGACGCTCGCGGACACACGCGGAAACAAGCGGATAAACGCGGGTACACGAGGTTAAAAGCGGACACAATCGGTCACACGCGGACACACGCGGGCACACCCGGAAACACTTGCACACACGCGGACACACGCGAACACACTGTACACAAGCGGACAGATGGGGACAAGCGCGAACACATAAGAACGCACGCGGGCATACGTGAATACATCCGGAAACACGTGACAAACACGGAAGCAAGCGTACACACGCGGACAGAGGGGAACAAACGCCGTCTCACGACAACACCCGCGAACACACGCGGGCACACGCAGGCACACGCGAACATACGCGTTGACACGCGGACACACACGAATACTCTCGGATACACGCGGACACACGCGGACACACTCGGTCACACGCGGGAATACTTATTGACACACGCGATAACATAGGACACACGCGAACACACGCGGATACACGTCAACACACGCGGATACATGCGGATACACGCGGACACACGCGGACACACGCGGACACACGCGGACACACGCGGACACACGCGGACACACGCGGACAAACGCGGACACACGCGGATACACGCAGACACACGTGGACACACGCGGTCATACGTGGACACCTGACGACATACTCGGGCACACGCGGGCACACGCGAACACTCGGGAACAAACGCGTAAACTTGCGGACACACGCGGACGCACGCGAATACACGCGGATAAACGCGGTTACACGTGGTTACACGCGGACTCACTCGGACACTCGTGAACATCCGGACAAACGCGGACACACGCGGACACACGCGGACACACGCGGACACACGCGGACACACGCGGACACACGCGGACACACGCGGACACACGCGGACACACGCGGACACACGCGGACACACGCGGGCACACGTGGACACAGGCGGACACACGGGAACACACGCAGACACATACGGTGACACGTGGACATACGCGGACACATACGAAAACACGCGCACACATGTGGACACAGGCGAACACACTGGACACACGCGGACAGACGGGAACAGACGCAGACACTCGCGAACACACTGGAAAACACGGGAGCACACGTGTATACATGCGGATACACGCGAACACTGATGGTTATACGCGGTAACACGGGACACACGCGAACACACGCGAATACGCGCGGGTACACGCTGACACACGTTGACAGACGGGAACACAAGCAGACACACGCGAACACACGCGGGCACACGCAAGCACACATGTCTACAGACGGACACACGTGAACAATTATGGATACACGCGTTACAACGTGACACATGCGGACACACGCGGATACACACGGTCTCACGCGGACACTCACGAACACACGTGGATACTCGCGGCAACACACGTGGACACACGCGAACACTCGCGGGCACACATGGACAACGCGGAAACATTGGACACAAGCCTACAGACGGGAACACACGCGGACACACGCGGACGCACGCGGACACACGCGGAAACAAGCGGATAAACGCGGGTACACGAGGTTAAAAGCGGACACAATCGGTCACACGCGGACACACGCGGGCACACCCGGAAACACTTGGACACACGCGGACACACGCGAACACGCGCGGGCGTACGTGGACACACGCGAACACACTGGACACACGCGGACAGACGGGGACAAGCGCGAACACATACGAACGCACGCGGGCATACGTGGATACACCCGGAAACACGTGACAAACACGGACGCAAGCGTACACACGCGGACAGACGGGAACAAACGCCGTCTCACGACAACACACGCGAACCCACTGTTCACACATGGATACACGCCGTCACACGCGAACATTTAAGCACAAAGGCGGTAACACGGGACACACGCGAACAGACGCGTTGACACGCGGACACACACGAATACACTCGGTCACCCGGACACACGCGGACACACGCGGACACACGCGGACACACGCGGACAAACGCGGACACACTCGGTCACACGCGGGAATACTTATGGACACACGCGATAACACAGGACACACGTGAACACACGCGGATACACGTCAACACACGCGGATACACGCGGACACACGCGGACACACGCGGACACACGCGGACACACGCGGATACACGCAGACACACGTGGACACACGCGGTCACACGTGGATACCTGCCGACATACTCGGGCACACGAGGACACACACGAACACTCGGGAACAAACGCGTAAACTTGCGGACACACGCGGACGCACGCGGATACACGCGGATAAACGCGGTTACACGTGGTTACACGCGGACACACGCGGACACACGCGGACACACGCGGACACACGCGGACACACGCGGACACACGCGGACACACGCGGACACACGCGGACACACGCGGACACAGGCGGACACACGCGGGCACACGTGGACACACGCAGACACACGGGAACACACGCAGACACATGCGGTGACACGCGGACATACGCGGACACATACGAAAACACGCGCTCACATGTGGACAGAGGCGAACACACTGGACACACGCAGACAGACGGGAACACACACAGACACTCGCGAACACACTGGAAAACACGGGGGCACACGTGGATACACGCGGATACACGCGAACACTGATGGTTACACGCGGTAACACGGGACACACGCGGACACACGCGGATACGCACGGGTACACGCTGACACACGTTGACATACGGGAACACAAGCAGACACACGCGAACAAACGCGGGCACACGCAAGCACACATGGTTACAGGCGGTCACACGCGAACAATTACGAATACACGCGGTAACACGTGACACATGCGAACACACGCGGATACACACGGTCTCACGCGGACACTCACGAACACACTTGGATACTCCCGGCAACACACGGAGACACACGCGAACACTTGCGGACACACATGGACAACGCGGTAACCTTGGACACAAGCCGACAGACGGGAACACACGCGGACACGCGCGGACACACGCGGGCACACCCGGAAACACTTGGACACACGCGGACACACGCGAACACGCGCGGGCGTTCGTGGACACACGCGAGCACACTGGACACACGCGGACAGATGGGGACAAGCGCGAACACATACGAACGCACGCTGGCATACGTGGATACACCCAGAAACACGTGACAAACACGCACGCAAGCGTACACACGCGGACAGACGGGAACAAACGCCGTCTCACGACAACACACGCGAACATACTGGGCACACATGGATACACGCCGTCACACGCGAACACTTATGGACAAACGCGAACAGACGCTTTGACACGCGGAAACACACGAACACCCCCCGTCACACGCGGGAACACTTATGGACACAAGCGGTTACACGGGACACACGCGAATACACGCGGATACATGCGAACACACGCGGATACATGCGAATACACGCGGACACACGCGGACACACGCAGAAACACGAAGGTACAGACAGACACACGTGGACACACGTGGTCACACGTGGACACCTGCCGACATACGCGGACACACGCGGACACACGCGAACACTCGGGAAAAAGCGCGTAAACATGCGGACACACGCGGACGCACGCGGATACACGCGGATAAACGCGGTTTCACGTGGTTACACGCGGACACATTCGGTCACACGGGGACATACGCGGGAACAACCGGACAAACGCGGACACACGCGGTCACACGCGGACACACGCGACATACGTGGACACACGCGAAAACAGGCGGACACACGCGGACACACGCGGACACACTCGGACACACTCGGGCACACTTGACACACGCGGACAGACGGGAACACGCGCAGGCACACGCGGATTCACGCGGACACACGTGGACACACGCGGACACACGTGGTTATACGTTCACACACTCGGTCACACGCGGACACACATGGATATACACGGGCACAGGTGGGCACACGCAGACACACTAGACCACACTGGACACACGCGGACAAACGGGAACACACGCACACACAGCCGGACACACGCGAAAATGTATGGATACCCGCGGTAACACGGGACACACGAGAACACACGCGGACAAACGCGGTCACTCGCGGACACACGCGAAAACACTCGAACACACGCGGACACATGCGGATACGCGCTGGTACACCCGGAAACACGTTGTCAGACGGGAACACACACAGACACACGCGAACACACGCGAACGCACGCGGGCACACGTGGATACACGCGGTCCCAGGCGAACACACTCGGGCACGCGTGGGTACATTCTGACATACGCGGCCACACGTGGACACAAGCGAACACTCGGAAACAAACAGCGGAAACATGCGTACACACGCAGGCACTTGCGAATATATGCGGGCACACGTGGTCAATCGGGAACACACTGGACACTCGCGGGCAGACGGGAACAAACGCAGACACACGCGAACACACGGGAACAACCGGGGGCACACGTGGATACACGCGGATACACGCGAAAACCTTTGGATATACGCAGTAACACGGGACACACGCGGACACACGCGGATACTCATGGGTACACGCTAACACACCTGGACAGAGGGGAACACACGCAGACACACGCGAACACACGCGGGCACACGCAGGCACACGCGAACACACTGGACACAAGCGGACACACGGGAACAAACGCAGACACACGCGAACACACGGGAACAACCGGGGGCACACGTGGATACACGCGGATACACGCGAAAACCTTTGGATATACGCAGTAACACGGGACACACGCGGACACACGCGGATACTCATGGGTACACGCTGACACACCTGGACAGAGGGGAACACACGCAGACACACGCGAACACACGCGGGCACACGCAGGCACACGCGAACACACTGGACACAAGCGGACACACGGGAACACACGCGGACACACGCGGTGAGACGTTAGTCCTACGCGAACTCATACGAACAAACGCGTACACACGCGGACAAACGCGGACACATGCGATCACACGCGTACAAACGCGAACACACGCGGGCAGACGCGGCCACACGCGGACACACGGTAACACACACGAAAACAAGCGGGCACACGCGGAAACAGGACAAACTGCGCACACGCTTACAGACGGGAACATACTCGTACAAATGCAGTGACACGCGGATATACTCGGACAAATACGAACAGACGCGGACACACGGGGTGACACGCGGACACCCGAGGGCACACGTGGACACACGGGGGCACAAGTGGACACTCTTAGGAACACGTGCACACACACGGACATACTGGAAACACTCGGACTGACGGGGTCACATATGGGCACACGCGGACCCATGCGGTGACACGCGGTGACACGCGGACGTACGCGGACATACGAAAACATGCGGACAAATATGGATACACGCGGACACACTCGGTCACATGGGGACACACGACGGAATATCCGGATACACATAGACACACGCGGACACACGGGATGACACGCGGACACACACGCGGATACACGGGAACACTTGTGGAAACACGCCGACACACTGGACCCACGCGGAGAGACGGGGTCACACATGGACACAGGAAGACACACGCAGAGACACGCCGTGACACGCGGACCCACACGAATACACATGGACACACCTGGTTACACGCAGACAAACTCTGTCACACGGGGACACACGCGGGTACACCCGGAAACACGTGGACATACGCGGACACCCGCGAACACACGCGGGCACACGTGGTGACTCTAGGACACACGCGGACACACCCGGAAACACGTGGACACACCCGGACAAACGTGGTCACACGAGAACACACTGCGATACACGTGGACACACGCGTACACACCCCAACACACGCGAAAACACGCGGCACACGCGGACACACGCGAAAACACGCGGGAACAGGCCGACACAGGCGAACACACGCGAAAATAAGCGGAAGCATGGGGACACACTGGACACAAGCGGACAGACGGGGACACAGGCGGAAACATGCGGACAAACGCGAGCACACGCGAGGACACGCGGACACACGATAACACAGGAGAAGACAGGCAAACACACGCGGAAACAGGCGGACAGACTGGACACATGCGGAAAGACGGGGACATACGCGGACACACGCGGTGACACGCGGACAGACGCGGACAAAAACGAACACACGCGGACTCACGTGGTTACACGCGGAAACACTCGATCGCACGCGGACACACGCGGGCACACTCGGACACTCGTGAACACACGCGGACACACTCGGGCACACCCGGATACACATGGAGGCACGCGGACACATGCGATGACACGTGGACACACACGAAAACATCGGGACATACGTGCACACACGCAGAAAAACGCAAACGCGGACACACTGGACAGACGCGGAGAGAAGGGGTCACACATGGACACACGCGGACACACGCGGTGACCAGCGGTGACACGGGGACACAAAAGCGCACACGCGAATACACGCGGGCACACTTGGACACAGGCGAACACTCAGACATAGGCGAACACATACGAACACACGCGGGCATACCTTGTTACACGCAGACACACCAGTTCACAGGCGGACACACCCGAAAACACATGGACACACGAGGACAATCGCGGACACATGCGAACACACGCGGACACACGCGGACACACATGAACACATGGGGACACACACGGTCACACGTGGACACATGCGACTACACCCGAACACACGCAAAAAAATGCGGTCATATGTGGACACACGCGGTAACACGGGTCACACCCGAACATACGCTGATACATTCGAACACAGGCGGACACACGCGTACACACGTGGACACACGCGGACACACGCAAAAACAAGCCGGCACACGCGCACACACGCGAACATATTTGAAAACACGCTGACACACTGGAAACACGCGGAGAGAAATGGACCCACGCGAAAACACGCGGAAACACGCTGCCACACATGGACATATGAACACACGCGAACGTACGCGGAAACATGCGGACACACGCGGGAAACGCGGGCACAAGTGGACACTCGCGGCCACACTCGAAAACACGCGGACATGCGTGCACACAAGCGGACACACGCGAACACATCAGAAAACACGCGGACACACTGGACACACGCGCACAGCCGAGGTGACACATGGACACAGGCGGACACACTCGGTGACACTCGGTGACACGCGGACTCATACGAACACAAGGGCACACACGCTGGCACACCCGGAAACACGTGGACGCAAGCGTACACACGCGAACACACGCGGGCACACGTCGACACACGCGAACACACTGAACACAAGCGGACACACGCGGTGACACGGGGACATAAGCGGACACATACGAACAAACGCGGACAAACATGGTTACACACGGACACACTCGGTCACACCCGGAAACACGCGGACGCGCTCGGACACACGCGAACACACATCGGTCAAACGCGGACACAAGCGGACACATGCGGGCAGAGGTGTACACACGCGAAAACACGCGGGAACACACGCGAAAATACGCGGAAGCTTGGGGACACGCTGGACACAAGGGGACAGACGGGGAAACACGCGGACACACGCGGATATACATGAACGTACGCGGATTCATACAAACAAACGCGATCACTCGTGGTTATACACGGACACAATCGGTTATACACGCGGACACACGCTGGCACAACTGGACACACGCGGACACATGCGGACACACGCGGACACATGCGGACACACGCGGACACACGCGGACACACGCGGACACACGCGGACACACGCGGACACACGCGGATACAAGCAAACACACGCGGATACACCGGACACACGTGGAAACACCCGGGCCCATCCGGACACACATAGACACACAGGAAAACACGCGGAAAGACGCAACCACACCTTGACACACACGAACACATGCGAAGACACGCGAACACATGCTGACACATACGGGAACACGCGGACACGCGCGGTGACACGCTAATACACACGAAAACAGGCAGACACACGCGACCACACATGGACACTCACGACCACACGTTAACATACGCGGACACACGCGAACAAACGCGGACACACGCGGACACAGGCGAACTCTCTGCGACACACGTGTACACGCGCGGACACACGCGATCACACGCGAACACACGCGGACACACGCGGACACACACGGAAACATGAGGACACGCAGGACACAAATGTACAAACAGTGACAGACGCAGACACACGCGGACACACGCGGTGAGATGTCAGTCATAGGCGGAGTCATAAAAACAATCGCTTACACACGCGGACAAACGCGGAGACACGCGGTCACACGCGGACAAACGCGACCACACGCGGGCACACACGGACACACGGTAACACACGCGAAAACACGCTAACACACGCGGAAAAACGGACACACTGGAGACTCGCGGAGAGACGAGGACATACTGGAACACACGCGGCGACACGCGGATATACGCGGACAAGTACGATCAGACGCCGACATACATGGCTACACGTGGACACACTCGGTCCCACACGGACACACGCAGACACACCCGGAAACAGATGGATCCACGCGGACACATGCGGACACACACGAACACACGCGAGCACACACGGACACACGCGGTGCCAGGCGAGCACTTACGTACACACGCGGTAATACGTGATACACTGGTACAGACGCGGACACAAAGGGACACACGCGGTGTCACGCAGACATATACGAAAACACGCGGAAACACGTGGTTACACTCGGACACACTCTGTCACACGCGGACACTCGCATACACACCCGGACACTCGTGGACACACGCGGAAACACGCGGACACACGTGGTCACACGCGGACACACACGGACACACGAAAGAAACACGCGGTCACCCGCGACCACTTACGGATAAACGCGGTAACACGGGACACATGCGTACAGACGCGGACACACGCGGTGACACGCGGCCACACGCGAACACACGGCAATACACGCGGACACATGCGGACACACGCGGGCACACGCGGGCGCACGCGAACACACGTGGAGACACGCGGACACAACCGAACAAACGCGCGAACACGCGACAGCACACGCGGATACACGCTAACACACGCGAAAACACGCGAACAAACGCGGAAAGACGCTGACACACTGGACACACGCGGAATCACGTGGCCGCACCCGGAAACATTCGGTCGCACGCGGACAGACGCGGGCACACTCCGACACACGCGGCCATACTGGAAACAGGCGAACATACGGGGTCACACATGGACACACGGGCACACACGTGGTTACACAACGACATATGCGGATACATACGAACATACGCGGACAAACACGCGGACACACTCGTTCACACGCGGACACACCCGGACACACCCGGAAACACGTGGACACACGCGAAAACACGTGGCCACACGAGGAAACAACACCCGGACACGGATGGACACACGCGGAAAAAACACCCGGACACGGATGGACACACGCGGAAAGACGCGCGCAACCTCGGACACACGCGATCATTCGCGAACACGTACGTACACGCGGTAACACGCGAACACACAAAGTCACCCACGGCCACACTCGGACACACGTGGTGACAAGCGGACACACACGAACACACGGAAAACGGAAACACGTGGCCACACGAGGAAAGACGCGGACACGGGCGGACACAGGCGGAAAGACGGGCACAACCTCGGACACACGATCGTTCGCGAACACGTATGGACACATTCGGTAACACGGGACACACACGAACACACGCGTACACACGCGAACACACAAAGTCACACGCGGCCACACTCGGACACACGTGGTGACACGCGGACACACACGAACACACGCGGACAGAAGCGAATAAACGCGAACAAACGTGATCACACGGAGACACACGCTCGAAAACCCGCGGACACTCTGAAAACACGCGGCCAGAGGGGGACATACGCTGACACACACGGTGACACGTGGACATACGAGGAAAAATACGAACACACGCGGACTCACGTGGCCACACCCGGAAACACTCGGTCGCACGCAGACAGACGCGGGCACCCACCGACACACGTGGACACACGTGCACACCCGCGGACACTCTGGAAACAGGCGAACTTACGGGGTCACACATGGACACACGAGGTGCACACACGAGGTGTCACAAGGACATAGGCGGATACATACGAACACACGCGGACAAACAAGGCTACACGCGGACACACTCGGTCACACGCGGACACACGCGGACACACCCGGAAACAGGTGGACACACGCGGAAAAACGCGGTCACACGAGGAAACACGCGGACACACGCGCACACACGCGGAAAGACGCGTACACGCTCGGACACACGCGGTAACTCGCGAACACTTATGGACACACGCGGTAACACGGGACACACACGAACACACGCGTAGACACGTGAACTCACAAAGTCACACGCGGACTCACGCGGACACCCGCGAACACACGCGAACACACGCGGACACATGCGGACACGGGCGGGCACTCGCGGTGACACGTGAACATACGCGGGCACACGCGAACACACGGGGACACAGGCGGACACACGCGAACACACTGCGACACTCGCGGACACACGAGGACACACGCGAAAATACGCGGAAGCATGGGGACAAGCTGGACACAAGCAGACAGACGGGACACACACGGACACACGTGGTGACACGTGGACATACCCGATCTCATAAGAACAAACACGGACCCACGTGCTTACACGGGGACACACTCGGTCACACGCAGGCTCAACCGGACACACGCGGACAAACGCGGAGACACGCGGGTACACGCGGATACAAGCAGACACAAGCGGACACACGCGAACACACGCGGATACACTGGTCACACACGAAAGCAGGCGGTCACACCCGGAAACATATGAACACCCGTGGACACCCGCAGTGACACGCGGATGCACACGAAAACACGCGGAAACACGCGAACTCGGACACGGATGGACACACGCGGAAAGACGCGCGCAACCTCGGACACACGCGATCATTCGCGAACACGTACGTACACGCGGTAACACGCGAACACACAAAGTCACCCACGGCCACACTCGGACACACGTGGTGACAAGCGGACACACACGAACACACGGAAAACGGAAACACGTGGCCACACGAGGAAAGACGCGGACACGGGCGGACACAGGCGGAAAGACGGGCACAACCTCGGACACACGATCGTTCGCGAACACGTATGGACACATTCGGTAACACGGGACACACACGAACACACGCGTACACACGCGAACACACAAAGTCACACGCGGCCACACTCGGACACACGTGGTGACACGCGGACACACACGAACACACGCGGACAGAAGCGAATAAACGCGAACAAACGTGATCACACGGAGACACACGCTCGAAAACCCGCGGACACTCTGAAAACACGCGGCCAGAGGGGGACATACGCTGACACACACGGTGACACGTGGACATACGAGGAAAAATACGAACACACGCGGACTCACGTGGCCACACCCGGAAACACTCGGTCGCACGCAGACAGACGCGGGCACCCACCGACACACGTGGACACACGTGCACACCCGCGGACACTCTGGAAACAGGCGAACTTACGGGGTCACACATGGACACACGAGGTGCACACACGAGGTGTCACAAGGACATAGGCGGATACATACGAACACACGCGGACAAACAAGGCTACACGCGGACACACTCGGTCACACGCGGACACACGCGGACACACCCGGAAACAGGTGGACACACGCGGAAAAACGCGGTCACACGAGGAAACACGCGGACACACGCGCACACACGCGGAAAGACGCGTACACGCTCGGACACACGCGGTAACTCGCGAACACTTATGGACACACGCGGTAACACGGGACACACACGAACACACGCGTAGACACGTGAACTCACAAAGTCACACGCGGACTCACGCGGACACCCGCGAACACACGCGAACACACGCGGACACATGCGGACACGGGCGGGCACTCGCGGTGACACGTGAACATACGCGGGCACACGCGAACACACGGGGACACAGGCGGACACACGCGAACACACTGCGACACTCGCGGACACACGAGGACACACGCGAAAATACGCGGAAGCATGGGGACAAGCTGGACACAAGCAGACAGACGGGACACACACGGACACACGTGGTGACACGTGGACATACCCGATCTCATAAGAACAAACACGGACCCACGTGCTTACACGGGGACACACTCGGTCACACGCAGGCTCAACCGGACACACGCGGACAAACGCGGAGACACGCGGGTACACGCGGATACAAGCAGACACAAGCGGACACACGCGAACACACGCGGATACACTGGTCACACACGAAAGCAGGCGGTCACACCCGGAAACATATGAACACCCGTGGACACCCGCAGTGACACGCGGATGCACACGAAAACACGCGGAAACACGCGAACTCGGACACGGATGGACACACGCGGAAAGACGCGCGCAACCTCGGACACACGCGATCATTCGCGAACACGTACGTACACGCGGTAACACGCGAACACACAAAGTCACCCACGGCCACACTCGGACACACGTGGTGACAAGCGGACACACACGAACACACGGAAAACGGAAACACGTGGCCACACGAGGAAAGACGCGGACACGGGCGGACACAGGCGGAAAGACGGGCACAACCTCGGACACACGATCGTTCGCGAACACGTATGGACACATTCGGTAACACGGGACACACACGAACACACGCGTACACACGCGAACACACAAAGTCACACGCGGCCACACTCGGACACACGTGGTGACACGCGGACACACACGAACACACGCGGACAGAAGCGAATAAACGCGAACAAACGTGATCACACGGAGACACACGCTCGAAAACCCGCGGACACTCTGAAAACACGCGGCCAGAGGGGGACATACGCTGACACACACGGTGACACGTGGACATACGAGGAAAAATACGAACACACGCGGACTCACGTGGCCACACCCGGAAACACTCGGTCGCACGCAGACAGACGCGGGCACCCACCGACACACGTGGACACACGTGCACACCCGCGGACACTCTGGAAACAGGCGAACTTACGGGGTCACACATGGACACACGAGGTGCACACACGAGGTGTCACAAGGACATAGGCGGATACATACGAACACACGCGGACAAACAAGGCTACACGCGGACACACTCGGTCACACGCGGACACACGCGGACACACCCGGAAACAGGTGGACACACGCGGAAAAACGCGGTCACACGAGGAAACACGCGGACACACGCGCACACACGCGGAAAGACGCGTACACGCTCGGACACACGCGGTAACTCGCGAACACTTATGGACACACGCGGTAACACGGGACACACACGAACACACGCGTAGACACGTGAACTCACAAAGTCACACGCGGACTCACGCGGACACCCGCGAACACACGCGAACACACGCGGACACATGCGGACACGGGCGGGCACTCGCGGTGACACGTGAACATACGCGGGCACACGCGAACACACGGGGACACAGGCGGACACACGCGAACACACTGCGACACTCGCGGACACACGAGGACACACGCGAAAATACGCGGAAGCATGGGGACAAGCTGGACACAAGCAGACAGACGGGACACACACGGACACACGTGGTGACACGTGGACATACCCGATCTCATAAGAACAAACACGGACCCACGTGCTTACACGGGGACACACTCGGTCACACGCAGGCTCAACCGGACACACGCGGACAAACGCGGAGACACGCGGGTACACGCGGATACAAGCAGACACAAGCGGACACACGCGAACACACGCGGATACACTGGTCACACACGAAAGCAGGCGGTCACACCCGGAAACATATGAACACCCGTGGACACCCGCAGTGACACGCGGATGCACACGAAAACACGCGGAAACACGCGAACTCAGATGGAGACACACGATCACACGCGAACACACGCGACCAAACGCGCACACATGCTGACACACGCGGGCACACGCTGACAAATGTGGACACACGCAGAGGAACGCGTTGACACGCGGATATACACGAAAACACGGAGACAAACGCGACCACTCATTGACACACACGGACAAACGCGAACACACACGGCCACACGCGGACACACCCAGGCACTCGCGGTTGCACGTGAACACGCGGACACTCGCGGACACACGCGAACACATTGCGACACATGTGGACACACGAGTACACACGCGAACACACGCGGACCCACGCGGTCCCACGCGGACACACGAGAAAACACGTGGTAACACGCGGACACACGCGAACACACGCGAAAATACGTGGAAGCATGGAGACACGCTGGACGCAAGAGGAAAGACGGGAACACACGCGGACATACACGGTGACACGTTAGTCATACACGGACTCAAACGAACAAACGCGTACACACGCGGAGAAGCGCGAACACACGCGGACACACGCGGATACACGCTAACAGACGCTAAAACACGCGAACACATGCGGAAACACGCTGACACACTGGACACACGCGATGACACGCGGATATACGCGGACAAATTGGAACACACGCAGACATACATGGTTACACGCGGACACCCTCGGTCACACGCGAACACACGCAGACACATCCTTAAACACGTGGAAACAGGCGGACACATGTGGACACAGTAGGTAGCACGTGACACACGCGGAAACACGCGCACACACTGGACACGCGCGGACAGAAGGGGACACAAACGGACAAACGCGAACACACGGGAACACACGCGGACACATGCGGACACACGCGGGCACACGCGGGCACACGCGGACACACGTGGAGACACGCGGACACACGCGAACAAACGCGCGAACACGCGACAGCACACGCGGACACACGCTAACACACGCGAAAACACGCGAACAAACGCGGAAAGACGCTGACACATTGGACACACGCGGATTCACTTGGCCACACCCGGAAACACTCGGTCGCAAGCGGACAGACGCGGACACACTGGAAACAGACGAACATACGGGGTCACACATGGACACACGGGAACACACGTGGTGACACAAGGACATACGCGGATACATACGAACACACGCGGACAAACAAGGCTACACGCGGACACACTCGGTCACACGCGCACACACGCAGACACACCCGGAAACACGTGGACACACGCGGAAACACGTGGTCACACGAGGAAACACGCGGACACATGCGCACACACGCGGAAAGCCGCGTACACGCTCGGACACACGCGGTAATTCGCGAACACTTATGGACACACGCGGTAACACGGGACACAGAGGAACACACGCGTACACTCGCGACCACACAAAGTCACACGCAGACTCATGCGGACACCGGCGAACACACGCGAACACACGCGGACATACGCGAACTCACAAAGTCACACGCGGCTACACTCTGACCCACGTGGTGACACGCGGAAACACACGAACACACGCGGTCAGAAGCGAATAAACGCGAACAAACGTGATCACACGGAGACACACGCTAACACACGCGAAAACATGCGAACACACGCGGAAACACGCGGACACACTGAAAACACGCGGCCAGAGGGGGACGTACGCTGACACACGCTGTGACACGTGGACATACGCGGAAAATACGAACACACGCGGACTCACGTGGCCACACCCGGAAACACTCTGTCGCACGCAGACAGACGCGGGTACACTCCGACACACGTGGACACACGCGGACACACTGGAAACGGGCGAACTTACGAGGTGACGCAAGGACATTCGCGGATACATACGAACACACGCGGACAAACAAGGTTACACGCGGACACACTCAGTCACAGGCGGACACACGCGGACACACCCGGAAAAACGTAAACACACGCGGAAACACGTGGTAACACGAGGAAACACGCGGACACATGCGCACACACGCGGAAAGACGCGTACACGCTCGGACTCACGCGGTAACTCGCGAACACTTATGGACACACGCGGTAACACGTGACACACACGAACACACGCGTACACACGCTAACACACAAAGTCACACGCGGACTCACGCGGACACCCGCGAACACACGCGAACACATGCGGACACATGCGGACACGGGCGGGCACTCGCGTTTTCACGTGAAAAATTGCGGACACACTGAAAACACGCGGCCAGAGGGGGACGTACGCTGACACACGCTGTGACACGTGGACATACGCGGAAAAATACGAACACTCGCGGACACACAAGGACACACGCGAAAATACGCTGAAGAATGGGGACAAGCTGGACACAAGCAGACAGAAGGGGACACATGCGGACACACGTGGTGACACGTGGACATACGCAGACTCACACGAACAAACGCGGACACACGTGCTTTGCTTACACGGGGACACACTCGGTAACACGCGGGCTCAACCGGACACCCGCGGACACACGCGGAGACACGCGGGTACACGCGGATACAAGCGGACACAGGCGAACACACGCGGATACACTGGACCGACGCGAAAACACACGGTCACACCAGGAATCACATGGACACACGCGGACACCCGCTGTGACACGCGGATGCACACAAAAACACGCGGACACACGCGAACTCACATGGAGACACACGATCACACGCGAACACACGTGAACACACGCGAACAAATGCTGACACACGCGGGCACACGCGGACAAATGTGTAACCACGCTGAGAAACGCTGTGACACGCGGATGCACACGAAAACACGCAGACAAACGCGACCACTCATGGACATACACGGTAAAACGCGAACACACACGGTCACACGCGGACACACCCAGGCACTCGCGGTTGCACGTGAACATACGCGGACACACGCGAACAAACGCGGACACTAGCAGACACACGCGAACACATTGCGACACACGTGGACACACGCATACACACGCGAACACACGCCGACCCACGCGGTCACACCCGGACACACGCGAAAACACGTGGGACACACGCGAACACACGCGAAAATACGTGGAAGCATGGAGACACGCTGGACACAAGAGGAAAGACGGGTACATACGCGGACACACGGACTCAAACGAATAAACGCGTACACACGCGGACAAGCGCGAAAACCCACGGGCACACGCGGACACACGCTAACAGACGCTAAGACACGCGAACACAGGCGGAAACACGCGGACACACTAGACACACGCGATGACACACAGAAACTCACGGGAACACTCGGATTTTCGTGACACAAGCGGAAACACGTGGACACACGCGGACACACTGGAAACACTTAAAAACACGCGGCCACACGTCGACTCACAAGAACAAACGCGAACATACGCCGACACATACGGACCCAAGTTGACACACGTAGACACACGTGGAGACACGTGGACACACTGGAAACAGGCCGACTTACTGGGTCACAAATGGACACACGCGGATACACGCAGTGACACGTGGTGTCACGCGGATATACGAACACATGCGGACACATGTGGTTAAACGCGGACACATTCGGTCACACGGGGACACACCACGGAACACCCGGAAACACATAGACACACCCGGACACACGCGGTGACACGCGGAAGCACACGAATACAATCGGAAACATGCGGTCACACGTGGACACACGCGAATACACGCGAACTTACGCGGATACACGTGGACACTCGCGGACACAAGCGAACAAACGCGAACATGCGTGCACACACGCGGACACAAGCGAACACATGTGGAAACAGACGTGGACAAATGCGGACACACACGGTAACACCGGACATGCGCGGACATATACGAAAACACGCGACCACATGTGGTTACACGCGGACAAACTAGGTCACACACGAACAAACGCGTACACACGCGGACAAAGGCGAACACGCGCGCTCACACGCGGACAAACGCGAACACACGCGGGTACACGCTGACACACGCTAACACACACGGAACACGGGGAAACACGCGGTGACAGGCGAATACTCATAGACACACTGCGTTACTCGGGACACACGCGAACAGACGTGGACACACGTGGTGACACGGGGATACACACTAAGACACGCGGACACACGCGGAAACACAAGGTCACACGCGAACACTTAAGGACAAACGCGGCAACATGGGACACACGTGAAAAGTCGCGGAAACACGCGGTGACACTATTGTACACGCGAACACACGCGTACACACGCGGAAACACGCGGGCACACGCGGAGACACGTGGAGACACGCGGACACTCGCGAACACACTCGGACAGAAGCGGACAAACGCGATGGCACGCGAGCACACGCGGACACACGCTAACACACGCGAGAACAGGCGAACACACGCGGAAACACGCGGACACACTGGATAAATACTAACACACGCGGACTCACGTGGTTACACGCGGACATACGCGGATACATACGAACACACGCTAACAAACATGGTTACACGCGGACACACTCGGGCACACGCGGACACACGCGGATACACCCGGAAACACGTGGACACATGCCGAAACACGTGGTCACTCTAGGAAACACGCGGACACGCGGAAAGACGCGGACACGCTCGGACACACGCGGTCACTCGCGAACACTTATGGACACACGCGGTAACACGGGACACACACGAACACACGCGGACACACGCGAACACACGGGGATACCCGCGAACACACGCGAACACACGAGGACACATTCGGACACACACGAGAACTCGCAGTGACAGGTGAACATACGCGGACACACGCGAACACACGCGGAAACACGCGAACACACTGCGACAAACGCAAACACACGACGACACATGCGAAAACACACGGGAACACGCAGACACACGCGAAAACTCGCGAATATACGCCGAAGCATGGGGACAATTGGACACAAGCGGACAGACGGTGACACACGCGGACAGACGTGGTGACACGTGGACATACGCGGACTCATACGAACAAACGCAGACAAACGTGCTTACACGCGGACATACTCGGTCACACGCGGGCACAACCGGACATACGCGGACACGCGGACACACGGTACACACGGACACACGCGGACACTCGCGGACACACGCGGACAAACGCGGACACACGCGAACACACGCGGATACACTGGACACACGCGGCGGGGGGTGACCTCCCGCGTTCCGTGGGAGGTGGGGGGTCGAGTACCCCAACCTTTCTGTTTATACATGTATGTTTATGGAGAATCAACTCTGTAGTTACGCCCCTATTATGGCACTTGTAATCAACTGTGTTTGTCACTCCCATATAGGGGCTCTTCGGCATTCCATGCCTATACTTTATATGTATAATAAATGGAATGCCAGGGGTCGAGTACCCCAACCTTTCTGTTTATACATGTATGTTTATGGAGAATCAACTCTGTAATTACACCCCTATTATGGCACTTGTAATCAACTGTGTTTGTCACTCTCATATAGGGGCTCTTCGGCATTCCATGCCTATAATTTATATGTATAATAAATGGAATGCCAATTTGTCACTCATACATGGTTTCCAGTTTTCACTGATGTGTACAGAAACAAGCTCAGGCTCCTCACCACTGTAATATCAACTTGGCATATAACAAGTAGTTCCATCAATCCTTAGGACACAAGACGCAGGATTGCCAAACACGCGGGCACTCCCGGAAATACATGGACACACGCGGACACCCGCGATGACACGGGGTTGCACACGAAAACATGCGGACACACGCGACCTCACATGGAGACACACGAACACACGCGAACACACGGGGACACATGCTGACACACGCGGAAACACGTGGACCCACGCGAGAAACGCTGTGACACGCGGATACACACAAAAACACGCAGACAAACGCGACCCCACATGGACACACAGGAACACACGTGAACACACGCGGTTACACGCGGAAACACCCGGGCACTCGCGGTTGCACGTGAACATACACGGACACACGCGAACACACGCGGACACTCGCGGATACACGCGAAAACACTGCGACACACGTGGACAGATATATACACACCCGAACACACGCGGACACACGCGGACACACGCGGACAAACGCGGACACACGCGGACACACGCGGACACACGCGGACACACGCGAAAACACGAGGGAACACGCGGACTCACGCGAACACACGCGAAAATACACGGAAGCGGACACTCTGGACATAAGAGGAAAGACGGGGACACACGCGGACACACGGGGTGACTCGTTAGTCATACTCGGACACATACGAACAAACGCGTACACACGCGGACAAACGCGAACACACGCGCTCACAGGCGGACAAACGCGAACACACGCGGGCACACGCGGACACACGCTATAACACGCTAAAACACGCGAACACACGCCGAAACACGCGGACACACTGGACACACGGGACACACTGGACTCATTGGACACAGGCGGATATACGCGGACAAATGCGAACACACACGGACATATATGTTTACACGCGGACACCCTCGCTCACACGCGAACACACAGAGACACACGTGGACACAAGCAGACAAACGGGGACACACGCGGTGACACGTTAGTTACACACGGACTCAAACGAACAAACGCGTACACATGCGGACAAGCGCGAACACACGCGCTCACACGCGGACAAACGCGAACTCACACGGGCACACGCGGACACAGGCTAACAGACGCTAAAACACGAGAACACACGCGGAAACCCTCGGACACACTGGACACACGCCATGACACGCGGATACACGCGGACAAGTGCGAACACACGCGGACATACATGGTTACACGCGGACACCCTCGCTTACACGCGAACACACGCAGACACACCCGTAAACACGTGGACACACGCGGACACATGTGGACACACGAGGTAACACGGGACACACGCGGAAACACGCGCACACCCGAGGACACACGCGAACACATTTGAAAACAGGCGTACACACTGGACACACGTGGACAGATGGGGACACAAACGGACAAACGCGGTGTCATATACAAAAACATGCGGACACATGTGGGTACACCCCGACACACTACGTCACACTCGGAAACATGCCGACACACCCGGACACTCGTGGTCACACGCGGAGACAAGCGGACCCACGCGGGAACATGCGGTCACCCGCGAACACTTATGCCCAACACATGCGAACACACGCGAACACACGCGGACACATGCGGACACATGCGGGCGCACGCGGCCACACTCGGACACACGTGGTGACACGCGGACACACACGAACACACGCGGACACAAATGAACAAACGCGTACAAACGAGATTACACGCAGACACACGCTAACACACGCGAAAACACGCGAACAAATGTGGAAACACGCGGACACACTGGACACACGCGGCCACACGGGGACATACGCGCACAGACGCGGTGACACCTGGACATATGCGGACAACTACGAACACACACGGACTCACGTGGCCACACCCGGAAACACTCGGTTGCACGCGGACAGACTCGGGAACACTCCGACACTCGTGGACACACGCGGACACACGAACACACGCCGACATACGTGAACACACGCGGACACCCTGGAAACACGCGGAAACACGCGGCCACACGTGGACACACGAGGATAAACGCGGGTACACGTGGTTACACGCGGACACACTCGGTTACACGCTGACACACGCGGGCACAACCAGACACACGCAGACACACGCGAACACACTCGGGCACACGTGGATACATGCTGACACACGCAGATACATACGGACACAAGTGGACACAGGTTGACACACGTGGACCCACGTGGACACACGCGGACACACTGGAAACAGGCGAACTTACGGGGTCACACATGGACACACGCGCGCACACGTGGTGACACAAGGACATACGCGGATACATACGAACATACGCTGAAAAACAAGGTTACACGCGGACACACTCGGTCACACGCGGCCACAGGCGGACACACGCGTCGAGACAGGATTACACATGGACACAGGCGAACACAAGCAGTGACACGCGGTGACACGCCGACTCACACGAACACACGCGGACACATATGGTTACACGCGGACAAAATCCGTCACACGGGGACACACGCGGGCACACACGTAAACACGTGGACACACGCGGACACACGTTAACACACTGAACACAAGCGGACACACGCGGTGACACTCGGACCCAAAGGCGGACATACATGGTTACACCCGGACACACTCGGTCATACGCGGACACAACCGGACACACCCGGAAACACGTTGGCACACGCTGACAAACTTGGTCACACGAGGACACACCCGGACACACGCGGACACACGCGGATATACGCGAACACACGCGGACACATATGAACACACGCGGACACACGCGGTGATAAGCGGACATATGCGGAAATATATGAACACACCCGGACACATGTTGATACACGCGGAGACACTCGGTCACACGCGGACACACGCGGACACACCTGGACACATGAGGACACATGCAGACACACACGGACACACGGGGCACACTCGGACACAGGCGGACACACGCGGACATACGCGGACACACGCGTACACACGCGGACACACGAGGACACACGTGGATATACGCCGGTACACGTGGACACATGTGGACAAACGAGGACACAGTGGAAAGACGCGGACTGACGGGGTCACACATGGACACACTCGAACACACTCGGTGACATAAGGTGACACGCAGAATACGCGGATATACGAACACATGCGGACATGTTTGGTTACACGCGGACACACTCGGTCACACGGGGACACATGACGGAACACCAGGATACACATGTAATCACGCGGACACACGCTGTGACACGCGGACACACACGAAAACACGCGGAAACACGTGGCCACATGTGGACACACGCGAATACCCGCGAACGTACGCGGACACATGCGGACACACGCGGGAACACGCGGACACACGTGGACACTCGTGGCAAAACACGCGAATACACTTGGACATGAGTGCACACACGCGGAAACACGCGAACACCATTGGAAACACGCGGACTAACAGGACACATGCGGACAGACGGGGTCAAACAAGGACACAGGCGGACACACGGTGTGACAAGCGGTGACACGCGGACCCACAAGAACACACGGGGATACACGCGAGCACACTCGACAACACGTGAACACACGCGGACACACGCGGACACACGCGCGGTATCGCGGAAACACGTGAATACACGCGGTCACACGTTGTGACCCAAGGAAATAGGCGGACACATACGAACACACGCGGACAAACATGGTTTAAAAAGATTTAACAAGATTGCCACCTAGAGAATCAACTCTAGATGGCAGGTGGACAAGGAAGCCGTTTGGCTTATCGATAGTCAACCTATCTATCTAAGCATACCCCGCCCGTCTTAGGTATATGTCAATTTTATTTTTAAATATATTAACACTACTAGCACCTACACAATCAGCTGATAATCTGTTCCATTCGTTTACTATTCTTTGTGAAAATGAATATTTTCTAATATCTAGTCTACACTGCTTCTTTGCTAATGTAACTCCATGTCCTCTAGTCCTTCTATCTTCCTTGACCGTGAACAAAATATTTCTGTCAATATTTTCATACCCATTCAATATTTTAAAAACCTCAATCTTCTGGTTTCTAGTGTTGTTAGACCACATTCTTTTAGACGCATTTCATAACTAATATTCCTGAGTTTTTGTATCATTTTTGTTGCTCTCCTTTGTACTCTTTCTAACATATCAATATCCTTCTTGCGATATGGCCTCCATGCTTGTATACAATATTCTAAATGAGGCCTAACTATTGTTTTATAAAGCGGTATTATTAGTTCTTTTTCTTTGTACACTATATTTCGCCTAATTAATCCAAGAATTTGGTTTCCCTTCGCTGCTGCAATTCCACACTGCTCTGATACCTTCATGTCAGCACTAATGGTTAACCCTAAGTCCTTTTCCTTTACAGTAGTATTTAGTACAGTACCACCCATTGTATATTGTGCATTTTCATTCCCATGTCCTGTGTGGAGGCACTTACACTTTCCAAAGTTAAACAGGATTTGCCATTTCTCAGACCATTCTATCAACGTATTAAGATCATCTTGTAAATGCTGTCTATCTGCATCACTTTTAATTTTCCTAAAAACTTTTGTGTCATCCGCAAACTTCAACACCTTGCTTATTATGTCATCATCCAAATCATTGATATATATTAAGAATAAAATAGGTCCCAATACTGATCCTTGCGGTACTCCACTCAAAACAGATTTACAATTTGAAACCTCCCCATCAACTACTACTCTTTGTCTTCTATCAATAAGCCATTTTTCTATCCAGTTAATCATACCATTTCCTATGCCATGGGCCTTTAGTTTAAGTAGTAATCTTTGGTGTGGCACTTTGTCAAAGGCTTTTTTTTTAATCTAAGTAGATTATATCTACTGGTAATCCCTCATCTACCCACTTTGTCACATCTTCCAGAAAACAAAACATATTTGTTAAGCATGACCTCGCTTTTAAAAACCCATGTTGAGATGTGTTTATCAATTTATTTTTTAATAAGAAAATCAACCAAGTGATCTTTAATTAGTCTTTCTAATAGTTTGCAAATCACCGATGTTAAGCTCACTGGTCTATAGTTCTCTGACTTGTTTCTTGAACCATTTTTAAATAATGGCATAATGTTAGCTTCTTTCCATTCTAATGGAACTATTCCCTCCTCTAATGTCAAATTGAACATTGTCGCAAGCGGTATGCTGATTTGATCTACAATTTCCAGCAGTAATTTGGGAGGAATCCCATCCACTCCTGGTGATTTATTATCCTTCGTATCTCTTATTGTCATAGCTACCATTTTTGGGGTTACAGTTAGTTGTCCTAAATAGTCACACTCTCTCCCTTCGAACTTAGTCTCTAGTACTGGTAATGTACTAATATCTTCCCTGGTAAACACCGAACTAAAGTACTCATTTAGGTTTTCTGCCATTAAGAATCCCTCTGTTATTATGTTTCCATCACTACCTTTTAGTGGCCCGACCTTATCTTGAACTTTCTGTTGACTTCGAACATACGCATAAAAACTCTTGCTGTCATGTTTTATATTGAAAGCTATTTTTTTTTCATAGCTTCTCTTCGAATTTCTAATTTCAGCTGTAGCTTGATTAAGTGATTCTTTATCAATGGCATAGTCTTCTTCACTTCCAGTATGTCTATATGTCTTCCACATCATTTGCTTGTACTTGATTTTTCGAATGGCTTCCTTCGATAAGTGTTTCTTCTTTGACCTTTTCCCTTGTTTTTTCAAGGGGACAAATTTGTCAACGACGCAGTCAATTTCACTCTTTAAGATATTCCAGCATTCTGTTGCTGTCTTATTCTTCAGTGTGTTATTCCAGTCTATCTTCGCTAAATATTCCCTCATGTCCTTATATCTTCCTTTGTGAATAATTTTCCTGTACCTTATTTTTCTGTTCCGTTCTCCTTTTACTTTGATGATAAAATGTATCTGGTTGTGATCACTACATCCCAGTAGCTCACATATATTGACATTATCAACAAATTCCTTCTGTGAGCTCAAAACTATGTCCAACACGTTCTTGCAACACATGTTGAGAAAGGAAACTATCTTGTACTAAATTTAAAAACTCTTGATCCTCTCTCCCAGTACTCTGTAGAGATGTCCACTGTATATGCCCATGGTTAAAATCCCCCATAATAATACAGTCCCGTTTACTCACTTCTTTTATAGCGTTGTGCATTTTTTCATTCTCTTCTATGCTTATGTTTGGACTACGATAAACTAACCCAACAGTTAATGTTGAGTTTCCTGTAACTATGTTACACCAGACAGCTTCTTCACATTCTGCTTCTTTTTCTAATTTTATTTCATAAGCCTGGATGGATTCTTTAATATATAAAATAACTCCGCCTCCCCTTCTTCCTAATCTATCTTTCCTAAACATTACATATCCTGTCATTCCTAATTCGGCATCTGATATATTGGTTACACACGGACACACTCCGTCACAAGCGGACACAGGCGGACACACCCGGAAATACGTGGACACACGCGGACACACGTGGTCACACGAGTACACGCGTGGCAACACGCGTACACAGGAGAAAATACACGGAAGCATGGGAACACGCTGGACACACGTGGACACAAAAGAACACACGTGGACACACACGTTCACACGCGGACACACGCGAACACACGCGGGCCCAGGTGGACACACGCGGACCCACTGGACACAACCGAACACACATGCACACGCGCGAACACACGCTGACACACGCGGACACACGCGGACGTTCGCGGACACACGCGGATAAACGAGAGTACACGTGGTTACACGTGGTTACACGCGGACACACTCGGTCACACGCGGACACACGCGAGCACAACCAGTCACACGCGGGCACACGCGGAAACAAGAGTACACACGCAGGAACTCGCGGAAACACGCGGACACACGAAGTTAATCGCGAATATACACGGGCAAACATGGACAAACACGGACACCCTGGACACACGCGGACAGACGAGAAACAAGCACACACACGCGCGCACACGCGAACACTTATGGATACCCGAGATAACACGGGACACACGAGAACACACGCGGACAAACGCAATCACACCCGGACACACACGAAAACACTCGAACACACGCGGACACATGCGGATGCCCTCTGGTACACCCCGAAACACGTGTACAGACGGGAACACACACAAGCTAACACAAGCGGAAACCAGCGTACACACGCAGGAACTCGCTAATATACGCGGGCACACATGGATACACGGGGGCACACGTGGATACATGCGGATACACGCGAACACTTATGGATATACGCGGTAACACGGTACACACGAGAACACACGCGTACACTCGCGAACACACGCGGACACACGCGGACAAACGCGGATATGAACGGGTACACGCGAACACACGCGGACAAACGGGAACATACGGAGACACACGCGAACACACGCCAACACATGCGGGCTCGCGTGGATACACGCGGACAAACGCGACCACACTGGGGCACACGTGGATACAGACGGAAAAACGCGGGCACACGCGGACACAAGCGGTAACATGGGACACACGCGGACAGACGGGAACACACGCAGACACACGAGAACACACGGGAACACACGGAGGCACAAGTGGATATACGCGGAAACACGCGAACTCTTATGGATATACACGGTAACACGGGACACAAACGAACACACTCTCGTTCACACGCGGACACACGCGAACACACGCGGACCCACGTGGACACACGCGGACCCATTGGACACTCGAGGACAGACGGGAACACGCGCGGATACACGCGGATACACGCGGATACACGCAGACACACGCGGTGACACGGGGACATACGCGGACAAATACGAATACACGCGGACACACTATGGCACACGCAGATACACGCGGACGCTCGCGGACACACGCGGACACATGCGGACACACGCGTATAAACGCGGGTACACATGGTTACACGCGGCCACACTCGGTCACACGCTGACACACGCGGGCACAGATCCACTCGGTTGCACGCGGACACACCCGAACACACATGCACACGCGCGGACACACGCTGACACACGCGGACACACGCGGACGTTCGCGGACACACGCGGATAAACGAGAGTACACGTGGTTACATGCGGACACACTCGGTCACACGCGGACACACGCGAGCACAACCAGTCACACGCGGGCACACGCGGAAACAAGAGTACACACGCAGGAACTCGCGAACATACGCGGGCACACGTGGGTACACGCGAACACAATGGACACACGCGGAGAGACGGGAACACACGCAGACGCACGCGGTGACACGCGGACATACGCGCACACATACGAACACAGGTGGACACATGTGGTTACACGGGGATACACTCGGTCGCACGCGGGCAAACGCGGACACACCCGACCACACGCGGACACGCGCGGGCACACGCAGACAAATGCGGAAACACGCGGACACACGAAGTTAATCGCGAATATACACGGGCAAACATGGACAAACACGGACACCCTGGACACACGCGGACAGACGAGAAACAAGCACACACACGCGCGCACACGCGAACACTTATGGATACCCGAGATAACAGGGGACACACGAGAACACACGCGGACAAACGCAATCACACCCGGACACACACGAAAACACTCGAACACACGCGGACACATGCGGATGCCCTCTGGTACACCCCGAAACACGTGTACAGACGGGAACACACACAAGCTAACACAAGCGGAAACCAGCGTACACACGCAGGAACTCGCTAATATACGCGGGCACACATGGATACACGGGGGCACACGTGGATACATGCGGATACACGCGAACACTTATGGATATACGCGGTAACACGGTACACACGAGAACACACGCGTACACTCGCGAACACACGCGGACACACGTGGACAAACGCGGATATGAACGGGTACACGCGAACACACGCGGACAAACGGGAACATACGGAGACACACGCGAACACACGCCAACACATGCGGGCTCGCGTGGATACACGCGGACAAACGCGACCACACTGGGGCACACGTGGATACAGACGGAAAAACGCGGGCACACGCGGACACAAGCGGTAACATGGGACACACGCGGACAGACGGGAACACACGCAGACACACGAGAACACACGGGAACACACGGAGGCACAAGTGGATATACGCGGAAACACGCGAACTCTTATGGATATACACGGTAACACGGGACACAAACGAACACACGTGGACACTCTCGTTCTCACGCGGACACACGCGAACACACGCGGACCCACGTGGACACACGCGGACCCATTGGACACTCGAGGACAGACGGGAACACGCGCGGATACACGCGGATACACGCGGATACACGCAGACACACGCGGTGACACGGGGACATACGCGGACAAATACGAATACACGCGGACACACTAGGGCACACGCAGACACACGCGGACGCTCGCGGACACACGCGGACACATGCGGACACACGCGTATAAACGCGGGTACACATGGTTACACGCGGCCACACTCGGTCACACGCTGACACACGCGGGCACAGCCAGAAACACGCGGACACACGCGGACACACGCGAACACACTCGGGCATACCTGGATACATACTGAGAGACGCGGGCACACGCGGACACACGCGAACACTTGCAAACAAGCGAAAACAAGGGAAACAAGCGTACACACACATACACACGCGAACACACCGGGGCACACTTGGATACACGCGGATACGCGCACACTGGTGGATATACGCGGAAACACGTGACACATGAGAACACACGCGGACACACGCGATCGCACGCAGACGCAAACGAACACAAGTGCTGACACACGCGGACAAACGAGGATACGCGCGGGCACACGCGGGCACACGCGAACAATTATGGATACACACGGTAACACGGGACACACGATAACACACACGGACACAGCCGGTCTCAAGCGGACATACACGAACAAACATGGATACTCGCGTTAACACGTGGACGCACACGAACACACGTTGGCACCCGTGGACACATGCGGACACATTGGACACAAGCGGACACATCGGAACTCACGCACACACACTCGCGGAAGCACGCGGACACATGAAGTCACACGCGAGCTTATATGGGCACACGTGGACGCAGGCGGACACACTGGACACACGAGGACAGATGGTGACATACACACACACACACACACACACACACACACACACACACACACACACACACACACGCGGACACACGCGGACACACGCGAACACTTATGGATACCCGCGGTAACACTGGTACACTGGTCACACGAGAACACCCGTGAACAAACGCGGTCACACGCGGACACACACGAAAACACGCGAACACACGCGAACACACGCGAACACACGCGAACACACGCGAACACACGCGAACACACGCGGAAACACGTGGTCACACGAAGGCACACGCGAACATACACGGGCACAGGTGGACACATGCGGACACCCTGGAAACACGCGGACAGACGGAAACACACGCGGACACACGCGGATAAACGCGGGTGCACGTGGTTACACTCGGACACACTCGGTCACACGCGGACACACGCGGAAACACTCGAACACACGCGAACCACGCGGACACACTCGGAAACATGCGGACACACGGGGACACACGGGGCACACTCGGACACAGGCGGACACACGCGGACATACGCGGACACACGGGGCACACGTGGACACACGCGGTCACACGGGAACACTTATGAACACACAAGGTAACACGGGACACAAGCGAACACGCGCGGATACACGCGAACACACGCGGACAAACGCGTATACCCGTGGACATACAGGGACACAGGCGGACACACGTGGTTACACGCGGACACACTCGGTCACCCGCTGACACACGCGGACACACGCGAACATACGTGGAGAAACACGCGACCACTCGTGGACACACACGAACACACGCGAACATACGCGGGCACACGCGAACACACGCGGTCACACGCGAACACACTGCGACATACATGGACACACGTGTACACACGCGAACACATGCGGACACACGCGAACACACGCGGACACACGCAGACACAATGGACACACGCGATAACACGCGGATATACGCGGACAAATGCGAACACACGCGGGAATACATGGTTACACGCGGACACCCTGGCTGACAGGCGAACACACGCAGACATACCAGGAAAAACGTGGACACAAGCGGACAAACGGGGACACACGCGGACACACGCGGTGACTCGCTAGTCATGCACGGACTCATACGAACCGTCGCGTACACACGCGGACAAACGCGAACACACGCGCTCACATGCGGAAAAACGCGAAGACAAGCGGGCACACGCAGACACACGCGGACACACGCGAACGCACGCGGTTACACTGGACACACTCGGAAAACCGCAATGACTCGGGAATGAACACGAAAACACGCTGGCACACGCGACCACACATGGAGACACACGAACACATGCGAACACACGCGGACACATGCTGGCACACGCGGACACACGTGGACACACGCGTACACACGCGATCACACGCGAAAACACGCGAACCCACGCGGACACTCGCGAGAACACGTGGGAACAGGCGATATATATGTTCGGATATGTCCACGCATGTTAGCTTGTCACCGCGTGTGTCTGCGCGTGTTCCGGTCTGTCGCGTGTGTCCGGTGTGTCCGCGTCTTTCCAAATGTGTTCGCGTGTGTCCGCGTGTGGGCGAGTGTGTCCGCGTGTGTTCCCGTGTGTCCGCGTGTGTCCGCGTGTGTGGTGTGTACGCGTTTGTCCACGTTTGTTCGCGTGTATCCGCGTGTATTCGCTTGTGTCCCGTGTTACCTCGTGTGTCCATAACTATTCGCGTGTGACCGCGTGTGTCCACGTGTGCCCAGTGTGTTCGCGTGTGTCTGCGTATGTTCCGTCTTTTCTCGTTTGTTAGCGTATGTCTGCGTGTGATCCCGTCTGTCCCCGTGTGTCCGGGTGTACCCGCGCGTATCCGTGTGTGTCAGCGTGTGTCCGCTTGTGTTTGTGTGTCCGCGTTTGATCGCGTGTGTCCGCGTGTGTTCTCTTTTGTCCAGTTTTACCGCGTATATCCATAAGTGTTCGCGTGTACCCGCGTGTATCCAGTTGTGCACACGTGTGTTCGCGAGTGTTCGCCTGTGTCTGCGTGTGTTCCCGTCTGTCGTAATGTGTCCAGTGTGTTTGGGTGTGTGCGGACACACGCGGACACACGCGAACACATTTCGAAACACGCGGACACACTGGACACACGCGGACAGACGGGAACACGGGCATACACACGCGGTGACAAGCAGATATGCGCTGACATATCCGAACACAAACGGACTCAAGTGGTTACACGCAGGCCCACTCGGTTGCACATGAACACATCCGAAGACACGTTCACACAAGCGGACACATGCTGACACACGCGGACACACGCGGTCTCACGCGGGCACACATGTACAGGCGGCCACACTGCACACATTCGGGCAGACACGGATACATGCTGACACACGCGGTCACACGCGAACACTAATGGCCACACGCGGTAACACGGCAGACATTGGAACACACGCAGATACACGCGAACACACGCGGACACACGCGGACACACGCGGACACACGCGGACACACGCGGACACACGCGGACACACGCGGACACACGCGGACACACGCGTACACACACGGGCACACGTGGAAACACGCAGTCACACTGGACACTCGCGGACACACGGGAACACGCGCAGACACACGCGGTGACACGCGGACACATACGATCACACGCGGCCTCAAGTGGTTACACGCATACCCGCTCGGTTGCACGTTGACACACCCGAACACACGTTCACACACGCGGACACACACTGACACACGCGGACACACGCGGTCGCGCACGGACACACTGGACACACCCGGACAGACGGGAACAAGCGCAGACACACGGGGATACAGGTGGACACACGTAGTAACACGCGAATACTTATGGACAAACGCGGTAACACGGGACACACCCTAACACACTCGGACACAAGCGGTCACACGCGTACATATCCGAACACACGTGGAAACAACCGTTTACATGTGGACACACGCGAACCCACGCGGGCATACATGGACACAGGCGGACACACTGGACACATGCGGACAGGCAGAAACAAGCGCAGACACACGCGGATACACGTATATACACGCGGACACACGTGGACACACGCGTACACATGTGAATTCACGTCGACACACTCGGTCACACGCTCACACATGCGGACATACGCGGACACACGAGAATATACGTGGATACACGCTGATACACACAGACACACGCGGACACCCGGGGAGACACGCGGATACACGCCGATACACGCGGACACACGGAACAGGCGGACACACGCGAACACACTCGAAAATGCGCGGGAGCATGGGGACACGCTGGACACAAGCGGACACACGGGGACACACGCGGACAGAACAGGTGACATGTTATTCATATACGAACTCTTACGAACAAACGCGTACACACGCGGAAAAATGCGAACACGCGCGCTCACACGCGGACAAACGCGAACACACGCGGGAACACGCGGACACAAGCTAAAAAAACTGCGAACACACGCGAAAACACGCGGACACACTGGACACACCCGGTGACACGCGGACATACACGGACAAATACGAATACACGGGGACACACATGGTTACACGCGGACAACCTCGCTCACACGCAAACACACGCAGACACACCCGGAAAAACGTGGACACACGCGGATAAACGCGAACACAAGAGAACATACGCGGACACACATGAACACACGCGGACACACGCGATCACACGTGGACACAGGCGAATACACGCGAACAGATGCGGACACAAGCGGACACATGTGGACACACGCGGTAACATGAGACACACCCGAACATACGCTGATACACGTGAACACACACGGACACACGCGAACACACGTGGACACAAGCGGATACACTGGACACACACAGTAACACGCGAGCACCCCTGAACACACACAGGCACACGCGGACACACGCAGTGACACGCGGATACACATGAAACGCGAAAACAGGGACACACAAGAACACACTCGAAAACACACGGACACTTGCTGATACTCGCGGTCGCAGGTGAACATACGCGGACGAACGCGAACACGTGCGGACACACGCGGACACACGTGGACACACTGCGATACACGTGGACACAAGCGTACACACGCCAACATGCGCAAACACACGCGGCACACGCGACCACCCGTTGTGACAAGCGGATGCACACGAAAACACGGGGACACACGCGAACCCTCATGGAGACACACGATCACACGCGAAAACACGCGAACACACGCGCACACATGCTGACACACGCGGGCAAACGCGGACAAATGTGGACACACGCCGAGAAACGCGGTGACACGCGGATACACACGAAAACACGCAGATTAACGCGACCACTCATGGACACACACGGACAAACGCGAACACACACGGTCTCATGCGGACACACCCAGGCACTCGCGGTTGCACGCAAACATACGCGGACACAGGCGAACAAACGCGTACTCTCGCGAACATATTGCGACACACTTGTACACACGCGAACACACGCGGACACTCGCGAAAACACGTGGGAACACGCGGTCACACGCGAACACACTCGAAAATACGTGGAAGCATGGAGACACGCTGGACACAAGAGGAAAGACGGGGACACACGCGGACACACCCGGAGACACGTTAGTCATACACGGACTCAATCGAACAAACGCGTACACATGCGGACAAGCGTGAACACACGCGGGCTCACGCGGACACACTGGACACACGCGATGACACGCGGATATACGCGGACAAATGCGAACACACGCGGACATACATGGTTACACGCGGACAACCTCGCTCACACGCGAACACACGCAGACACACCCTTAAACACGTGGAAACACGCGGACACATTGAAAACACGCGGACACACTGGACACGCGCGGACAGATGGGGACACAAACGGACAAACGCGGTGACATATACAATAACACGCGGACACATATGGGTACACGCGGACACACTCGGTCACACGCGGACACACCCGGACACTCGTGGTCACACGCAGAGATAAGAGGACACACGCAGAGATATGAGGACACACGCGGAAACACACTGTCACCCGCGAACATTTATGGACACACGCGGTAACACAAGGCACACGCGAAAAGAGGCGAACACACGCAATGACACGTGGACACATGAGAACACACGCGGACACACGCTGAAACATGCGGACACATGCTGGCGCACGCGGCCACACTCGGACACAGGTGGTGACACGCGGACACACACGAACACACGCGGACACAAACGAACAAACGCGACCAAACGCGATCACACGCAGACACATGCTAACACACGCGAAAACACGCGAACACACGCGAACACACGGACACACTGGACACACGGGAACACTTATGAACACACGAGATAACACGGGACACAAGCGAACACGCGCGGATACACGCGAACACACGCGGACAAACGTATATACACGCGGATATACGCAGACACACGCGGACTCACGGGAGACACGCGCATACACGCGGACACACGCGGATACACAAAGACACACGTGGACACACGGCGGTCAACCGTGGACACATGCGGACATACGCGAACACACGGTAACACAACTGGATACACGCGGGTACACGCGAACACTTAGGGATATACGCGGTAAAACTGGACACACGAGAACACACGTGGACACACGAGCTCAAACGCGGACACACGAACACAAACGGACACAGGCGGACCCACACGGATACGCGCGTGTACACCCGGACACATGGGGACAGACGGGATCACACGCAGACACAGGCGAACAAACGAGGACAGACAGGAACATACGCAGACACACGCGAACACACGCGAACACACGGGGCACACGTGGACACACGCGGTCACACGGGAACACTTATGAACACACAAGGTAACACGGGACACAAGCGAACACGCGCGGATACACGCGAACACACGCGGACAAACGCGTATACCCGTGGACATACGTGGACACAGGCGGACACACGTGGTTACACGCGGACACACTCGGTCACCCGCTGACACACGCGGACACACGCGAACATACGTGGATTCACGCGGATAGACGCAGACACACGCGGGCATACGGGGAGACACGCGGATACACGCGGACACACGCGGACACACGCGAACAAACGCGGAAAGATACGGACACACGCAAGCACACGCGAATATACGCGGGCACGCATGGACACACTGGACACACGGGAACACACTGGGAACACACGCAGACACACGCGAACACTCGCGAACACACGTGTGCACAACTGGATACACGCGGGTACACGCGAACACTTATGGATATACGCGGTAAAACTGGACAAAAGAGAACACACGCGGACACACGCGATCAAACGCGGACACACAAACTCAAGCGGACACACATTGACACACAAGGATACGCGCGGGTACACCCGGACACACGGGGACAGACGGGATCACACGCAGACACACGCTAACAAACGAGAAAAGACGGAACATACGCAGACACACGCGAACACACTGGGCACACGTGGATACACGCGGTCACACGCGAACAGTTATGGACACACGAGGTAACACGGGACACAAGCAAGCACACGCGGATACACGCGAACACACGTGGACAAACGCGTACACACGTCGACACACGCGGCACACGCGGACACACGGGAACACACGCGGACACACTCGCACACACGCGGACACACATTTGGAAAGACGCGGACACACTGGACACACGCGGACAGCCCGGAACACGCGCAGACACACGCGGGGGCAACCAAACATGCGCTGACATATCCGAACACACGCGGACTCAAGTGGTTACACGCAGGCCCACTCGGTTGCACGTGAGCACACCCGAACAGACGTTCACACAAGCGGACACATGCTGACACACGCGGACACACGCGGTCGCACGCGGACACATATGGACACACGCAGTAACACGGTACACACACGAACACACGCGGACACACGCGAACATACACAGTCACACGCGGACACACGCGGAAACCCGAGAACACACACGAACACACGCGGATACACGAGGACACACGGGAAAACACGCCGGATTACGCGGACACACGCGAACACTCACGAAAGTACGCGGTAGCATGGGGACAAGCTGGACACAAGCGGAGAGAGCGGGACATACGCGAACACACGTGGTGAAACGTGGACATAAGCGGACTCATCAGAACAAACGTGCTTACAAGCGGACACACTGGGTCATACGCGGGCACAACCGGACACACGCGGACACACGCGGACACACGCGGGTACACGCGAATACACGCGGACACAAGCGGACACACGCGAACACACGCGGATACACTGGACACACGCGGAGACACGCCGAAACACACGGGCTCACCCTGAAACACATGGACACACGCGGACACCTGCAGTGACACGCAGATGCACACGAAAACACGCTGACACACGCGACCACACATGGAGACACACGAACACACGCGAACACACGCGGACACATGCTGACACACGCGGACACAAGCGGACACACATGGACACTCGCGGAGAAACGCGGTGACACGCGGATACACACGAAAACGCGGAGAAACACGCGACCACTCGTGGACACACACGAACACACGCGAACATACGCGGGCACACGCGAACACACGCGGACACACGCGGACACACACGAACACACTGCGACATACATGGACACACGTGTACACACGCGAACACATGCGGACACACGCGGACACACGCGGACACACGCAGACACAATGGATACACGCGATAACACGCGGATATACGCGGACAAATGCGAACACACGCGGGAATACATGGTTACACGCGGACACCCTGGCTGACAGGCGAACACACGCAGACATACCAGGAAAAACGTGGACACAAGCGGACAAACGGGGACACACGCGGACACACGCGGTGACTCGCTAGTCATGCACGGACTCATACGAACCGTCGCGTACACACGCGGACAAACGCGAACACACGCGCTCACATGCGGAAAAACGCGAAGACAAGCGGGCACACGCAGACACACGCGGACACACGCGGACACACGCGAACGCACGCGGTTACACTGGACACACGCGGAAAACCGCAATGACTCGGGAATGAACACGAAAACACGCTGGCACACGCGACCACACATGGAGACACACGAACACATGCGAACACACGCGGACACATGCTGACACACGAGGGCACACGCGGACACACGTGGACACACGCGTACACACGCGATCACACGCGAAAACACGCGAACCCACGCGGACACTCGCGAGAACACGTGGGAACAGGCGATATATATGTTCGGATATGTCCACGCATGTTAGCTTGTCACCGCGTGTGTCTGCGCGTGTTCCGGTCTGTCGCGTGTGTCCGGTGTGTCTGCGTCTTTCCAAATGTGTTCGCGTGTGTCCGCGTGTGGGCGAGTGTGTCCGCGTGTGTTCCCGTGTGTCCGCGTGTGTCCGCGTGTGTGGTGTGTACGCGTTTGTCCACGTTTGTTCGCGTGTATCCGCGTGTATTCGCTTGTGTCCCGTGTTACCTCGTGTGTCCATAACTATTCGCGTGTGACCGCGTGTGTCCACGTGTGCCCAGTGTGTTCGCGTGTGTCTGCGTATGTTCCGTCTTTTCTCGTTTGTTAGCGTATGTCTGCGTGTGATCCCGTCTGTCCCCGTGTGTCCGGGTGTACCCGCGCGTATCCGTGTGTGTCAGCGTGTGTCCGCTTGTGTTTGTGTGTCCGCGTTTGATCGCGTGTGTTCTCTTTTGTCCAGTTTTACCGCGTATATCCATAAGTGTTCGCGTGTACCCGCGTGTATCCAGTTGTGCACACGTGTGTTCGCGAGTGTTCGCCTGTGTCTGCGTGTGTTCCCGTCTGTCGTAATGTGTCCAGTGTGTTTGGGTGTGTCCACGCGTGCCCCCGTATGTTCGCGTGTGCTTGCGTGTGTCCGTATCTTTCCGCGTTTGTTCGCGAGCGTTCGAGTGTGTCCGCGTGTGTCCGCGTATGTCCGCAGGTGTCCATGTGTGACCGCCGTGTGACCGCCGTGTGTCTTCGTGTATCCGCGTGTGTCCGCGTGTGTCCGCGTGTATCCGCGTGTCTCCCCGTGTGTCCGCGTGTGTCTGCGTGTATCCGCGTGTATCCACGTATGTTCGCGTGTGTCCGCGTATGTCAGCGGGTGACCGAGTGTGTCCGCGTGTAACCACGTGTGTCAGCCTGTGTCCACGTATGTCCACGGGTATAGGTGTTTGTCCGCGTGTGTTCGCGTGTATCCGCGCGTGTTAGCTTGTGTCCCGTGTTACCTCGTGTGTTTATAAGTGTTCCCGTGTGACCGCGTGTGTCCACGTGTGTCCCGTGTGTTCGCGTGTGTTCGCGTGTGTTCGCTTGTGTTCGCGTGTGTCTGCGTATGTTCCCGTCTGTCCTCGTTTGTTCGCGTGTGTCTGCGTGTGGTCCCGTCTGTAATTTTATTTCGTAAGCCTGAATGGATTCTTTAATATATAAAATAACGCCACCTCCCCTTCTTCCTATTCTATCTTTCCTAAACATGACATATCCTGTCATTCCTAATTCGGCATCTGATATATCGGGGGTGGCCCAAGATTCAGTTATACCTATTATGTGAGGGTCATTATCTTCTACCATAATGTTTAGTTCATTTCTTTTGTTTACTATGCTCCTTGCATTTAAACACACACATTTATAACCAAATGTTGTGGAGTTTTCCAGACTGTCCTTATCTGTGCCTCCAGTATTTGGCTACTCTGTGAATCCCCCCTGTGAATCTAGTTTAAATAATTGCAACCTGTTCCACTGTCCGTAGATCAATATGTATTGATTCCAGTTTGTAAACAAGTGCACGTGGGTAATCTTACACAACAAGTCAACGACTTTCTTTTTGCCTTTTCAAACATTTTATATACACATACAAGCGTACATTTTATTTTGTTTAATATTGTCAATGTTTTGAATAAAGAAACTACTAAATACTTCAAGTAATAATAATAATAATAATAGTAATAAAATGTATTGTATATCACCACATCCAAGTTATTTATATAGGCAGGCGTACAATAATAATTATTACAATAATAATAATTACAAAAGAATTAGTAACATGTATATACATAAATTTATAATTATTATAAACTACTAATGTGCCCATACATGCACTCATTATTACAAAACAAAATCAACTACATCAGTAAATTATTAATTAATAACCCTATATAAATAATAATCATTAGTTAATTAAAAGAAATGAACGAACAATTACTAACGATCGTCGAATATTAAAATAGTTAGTAAATATGTGTGCATTGAGTGTTACTATAAATTGGCTGGTATTCATACACATTGACATTGATTCCATGCTCTCAGAGGTGCACAAGAGAATGCCAGGTCGCCGTATCGGAACAACGTACACAGTGTCTGGTAATAACTTATTAGCAATGTCAATATATAAGAAATTGCGAGCCAATGAAGGCAATAGAAAGAGAGAAACAAAGCATTGAAAGTAATGCGATTCTTCATTGGAAGCCAGTATTTGCCAATCCATTGAGCATGGGCGTTATTACAAGTCAAGCCAAAATAAACATGACATTCTTGCATATAGCGATCACTCATTTGTCTACTACAAGTCGCTTGTCACGTGTGTCCATCACCACGAATGACTGCACCGCTTGCCATGAGGATCCATCGTCATGCGTCTGGCATCAGTCTCAGTACCACTGACAGGTTGTCTTGAAAACATGTTGAAGATAACCTCAGCCATTCATATCGATTGCAGTTGAAATGGCCACGGCCTCGTGAACATGGTCGAACGGACGATGGCATAGTCCCGATCGGCGAAATGAAGTACAAGTATAATTCAGCCAATGTTCTAATACGTAGGACATTTGGCAGAGGTAGTGGACGTCTTCGCCTCTCCTGTCTTGCGAGGATGTTTTTATTTTCCGCCACCAGATGTAGGTCTGCAAAACCAAATATTGCATATGAATTAGTACTATTGATTTGTCGAGTATGTCAAACTTACGGCAAGATAGTTTAGATAACAAATAGCTGGCTTCAAAGTGCCACCAGTTCCAGCGATACTGTAAAATTATTCGAAAGTCATATGCTACTGTAACACTGGCTAGCAATGGCAATAATTCCGGGGCTACATTTGTTTAGTGATTTGCACGCTTACACATTCATACTGTCAAACTGATGCAAGGCGTTTTGCCAGCCAATTAATCATCTTAAATAAAGACATTTACACTACTTGTAATGACAAGCCCACATGAACACAGCAATTAAATAACGCCAGTACGGATGTCACAAATAGCATTTGCTAAATGCAAGAAACGCCAAACAAACCATGATCACGGCAAAAAACGCAACAAATGTTGAATAATAATAATTATTTTGAAAGTTGTATCACAATGATCATCAATTCAATATATATGTTACCATTTCTTCATAGTATTTATATATGAGTAAAGTGTGTTATTGTTTCACCTGGTGACGCCAATCGCAATGGCGAGTTGGACACATTGGTAGA
>OZ024865.1:22899610-22907110 GCA_964017155.1 Oasisia sp. SBJ-2009
CGCAGATGACAGTGCACCGATTGCCCATTCTGCTGGCGAGATGCAGAAAATAGTGGATGCTTTCTCCGATGTGTCAAAGAAGTTTGACCTGAAGCTTAACATCAAGAAGACCGATATAACATGTCCTGCAGTTCATACCCAGTTTGACCACAAGTTAGTATTTTATTGCATACACTCACATAAGTGTTCTGGACAATTTGTGCAATTTTAATTCATATCAGTTACCCATAAAACATTTTCCATCCTGATATCCATTCAGTTCTGCTTGAACCAGATGACAGTAATTTTTCATGATGATATCATCTATAGAATCCAACTCTACAGAAACCCGACAGGAAGATATCATGGTTGATGGAAAAAAGCTGAACTCTGTTCTCGAATTCAGCTACCCTGGAAGCACTATATCAAGTAATGGATGCACTGACGATGAAATACAGAGGAGGATGGCCAAGGCTCGTGCATCTTTCGGCCGACTACGCCAGAGACTCTGGAACAACCACCTTGGCCAACGTTAAAGGCAAGATATACCGTGCAATGGTGCTGTCCACCCTCCTATACGGAGCCGAGGCTTGGCCAGTGTACAGACGCGATTTTGTTTTCCATTTGTGAATTACAATACGTAATTTTAAACGTGTATTTTTTCTCATGGTCATATTATGAGAGTTTGCCTACTATTACATGAAGAACATGCGCTGAACTATGGGTATGATCACATTTCATCATAGTCACCTACCCTTCCATGTTCTTTACATTTGGTCAGCATTACAATAGCCTGTGCATTCTGCTCCCAGATCATTCGCCAGAAGTCGTCACGGGTTGACGACAGTGGGCCTTGTACAACGGCGTACTCTCTATCTGTGTTGAAGCCCTACAATAAAACAGACATGGTATCGCATCAATTATTGCATTCTGTTTACATGAATTAATTTGGCTTTTTAATTACACCGTAGGGAAGCATAACATATATCGAGTTGGTATGAGAGTTACGCGTCGCTCATACTTGTCAATATTTTCGGAAGTGTACAAAAAGTGCGGTTTATCTTGACCCTTCTCTACTCTTCCCAGAGATTACACTATAATGTTGATTGTTGTGACTAATGCGTGCCAATAGCAACTAGGTTAGTTTTTTAAGCATACGGAAACATCCGATCTTCCCCACTATACGGTTTGTACCCTTCGGAACATGTTGACAGTTGTGAGTGACCCGTTAGTACAAATTGTGGTATGCATAATTTTAATTATATACGCCTAATATAGGTGCCGGAACTGCTAGGAGTTGGGCAATGAATTTAAGTTTGGAACTAGATATAATGATCATGCTCCAATATTTAGGGAAATGGAAACATTGGGCATTTTTTATTACCTTTGAAGATGGCGCTTCGGTGAGATTCAGCGAGATGCATTTGGATATTTTTGTTGTTCCCTGATTGCGCAGAGTGTGAACAGCACTCCGACGTCTTCCGACGTTATTATAGGAGATCACGTAGAGAGAGAGAGAGAGAGAGAGAGAGAGAGAGAGAGAGAGAGAGAGAGAGAGAGAGAGAGAGAGAGAGAGAGAGAGAGAGAGAGAGCGGAGTGTATGGAAACACTGAAGCTCCGGCTAACTAACTGCTAGAGGATCCTCCACATTATTCATGTCATGTCAAGTATATGCTAAAGGCCACCGGTAAACTGAATCTTCAGCTCAGACTCCCCACTATTAATGTGTTTTCTATTTCTTTGCATCACTATCGTCAGCATGAGGTTGGCCATGGCTAACGTCGTCTTTTTCTTCATATTTTCTTTCCTCAATTTTCTATCATTACGTTCTCTATCAACAGTCTCCAACTCCTACCTTGTGCTGTTGTTATCCGATATCATCCCACTCTGTCAATATCTCTCTTAACGCAATCCTCCCATGGCATTCTCGTTCTTCCTTGCCCTGTGCATCTGATCTCTTTGCCAGTTTTCTATCTGTCATTCTCTTTCAACTAATTTTTTAAATCTTTCCTCACCTATTTTTCTCGTAAAACATTCCTTCACTCCAACCACCACTCTGAGGTTATCCATTCGTCTCTTACCCAATTCACAGGTCTTCTTACCCAGTTGTTTTGCAAACCTACACCTTTTCATATTGCTTCTATGTTAGTGTCAATATTACTATCATCACTGCCAAGTCAATAGCCAGTACAACCTACCGGCACCCAACTGCCATTGAGGTAGTCAGATCCATCCTGGCTCTCCGCCGTCATCAACTTGATTCGGCTGACGTCATAGGGCAACACATCTGTGTAGCGGTTTTTGGGTCTGTTGACTTCCAGTTGAGCTGTCGTGGTTTTCATGTCACAATCAACTGATTGGAGACTCTGCAATGAACACAGGAACACAAACACTGAAGTTAGGAGACGAAAGAGTTCCCAGTAGTAGTGGTACTATGCAGACTGTGGGGACTTGTGTAGCATCGCGGCATCACAGCTGGCCAATTATGGCAGACGTCAGTCGTTTTTGTTTCTGTATAAACGTACTGATGTCAATTTGATAGGTGATGTCATCACGACAAATTACTGTCATCTGGTTCAAGCAGATCATCTGAATAGGTATCAGGATGGAAAATGGTTTATGGGTAACTGATATGTACTAAAGTTTCACAAATTGTCCAGAACACTTCTGTGAGTGTATGCAATAAAATGCTAAGTTGTGGTCAAACTGTGTATGAACTGAAGGACATATTATAACGACTGTCTATGGGGATATCAAATGTGCCCTCACGTCAGACCACCGACTGCAAAACATATTTGTAAAAAAATCTCAAGCGCGGAGATACAGCAAAGAAACGTTTGTGTTTATGTTTGGATGATGTTTAACTCACTTGAAGCTCTTCAGCAAATTGCCCCGCAGTCATTCCATTTAAGCGATCGGCGAAGTCTCTCAGGCTGCACCACCTCTTCTTACTGCACACACATATACCACACACATGTACCACACACATGTACCACACACATGTACCACACACATGTACCACACACATGTACCACACTCATGTACCACACACATGTACCACACTCATGTACCACACACATATATACCACACACATGTATCACACACATATACCACATACATACACCACACACATATACCACACACATGTACCACACACATGTACCACACACATGTACCACACACATATATACCACACACATGTATCACACACATATACCACATACATATACCACACACATACCACACACATGCTAATATATGAACATTGATGAAACCAAAACAAGTGTGCGATAACCAAAGTTAGAACAGTGACTAGCATTTACGCACATGATGTCTTGTGCATGTATTAAAATCATACGTACGCATGCATACACATATAAATAAATACACAAGCACGTATATATGCAATATCAACCACATAAAGAAACACGCGCACACTCATTTACATGTAAGCAAACATGCACACGAACAAACATGTGCATAAAGGCATATATACGCTCTCAAACACAAACACATAGACGCACACACGCACGCAGGCACTTACTCGCTTGTCGTGTTTTCAAGTTTGCTGTCGTCGAGTGATTTGTTACCGATGCAACCTCTTCTCTTCAGGCATATTACCACAGGAACCACAATTACAATGACTGATATTAAAAAGACGGCGGCGACAATGACAACAGACTTGTCTACAGCCGCAGAAATTGTTGCAAGTGTGCCTAAACATCAAAGCAAATAATATGTATACATATTACTCATGATAATAACACTCTTAGAAAACACACATAGGAAAACATTGTCATTTGGTGTAGATGAATGTTCCCTTTCCTCTCTCGCTCTCTAGCTACTCTATTTATCTATTTTCTCTCTCTTTTATATATATATATATATATATATATATATATATATATATATATATATATTGATGAACACGTTTTTATTAATAAAATGTAGCAATATTATGTTTACCTTCGGGTTGTATGTTTGGCAGTGCCGCTGAAACGTAATTAAAATAAGAGTAAGTGACGTTTTCAAATAACTGATATGAACATGTTTCATCAGCTGTTTTGACAATGGTCCATGAATAATGGCAGCTATATTCTTATTGTTGCTTGGCGATTATGTCATTATGTGTATTATGTTAATATGCTAGCTCCTGTAGTTGTATAACTTTCTGTGGTCATTCACTTTCGGCGACCATTACATTTTGATATACCAATTTATGATATATTGTATATATACATTGTTATTTCGGCTTAATTACCAACACCACTTTTGCATACACTTGCAATTAAACATGGATACAGTTGAAGCGAATTCGATTATCAGAGCGCGCCATTCAAAAGGTAGCAGCGACGAACTCGTCATTAAAATACTCGTCACATACTCATTACAGAACCTTTTTTATTATGTGTGTATGCTTACGTATGAAGAAGCTGGCCATGTAAGCGGGGCCTTTCATCGTATTGTAAGCATGAACCTGCAACGAAAATGTACATATTGCATTGGATTGAACTTGACTATGTTAGAAAATATTACGAACAGATATACAGTTAAATAAAAGAATAAAAAGCACATTTTGTAACCGAGGATATCCTCTGGAAATTTCTAATGGCATACACCCGTGACCGTAAACGTAAACAATAATATTTGTTCTTTATTAGATAAAGCATACATTACGAATAATGACTAGAACATTCTCAAGTTACATAAATGCAGTTAGCTGCAGTTCTCTCTCTCTCTCTCTCTCTCTCTCTCTCTCTCTCTCTCTCTCTCTCTCTCTCTCTCACACACACACACACACACACACACACACACACACACACACACACAAACACACACATAATATTATATACATACATACATACATGCATACACACACACACATACACGCACGCACGCGCGCGCACACACACACACACATACATACATACATACATACATACATACATACATACACACACATACACGCACGCACACACACACACACTCACACACGCACGCACACACACACACACACACACACACACACACACACACACAAACACATGATATATTACTTATTATATATAACAGGTTCACTACAAATTAAATTTTACTCATTATAACAAAACACTTATTATGTATATGTATTGTGTTCTGAATAAGCTAACTAACGCCATATTCCTAGTAATCAGATTCAGACTTATTTTACAATACATATTGCTTATCTTTAAGATAGCTTTTAAACCAATTCCAGTCAATACCTTTTATGCCGTAACAAAGACATTTTTTTATTAAAGTAGCATGATCTATTGTATAAAAAAACCTTTGATTGGTCAAGAAATACACCTATGGTATACTTCGGTCAAGTGAAGAATGTGCAGTCATAGGATTGGGCAGATGAACGACCGAAAGAAAGGCTATTTTAAAATATGTTGCTCGGAGCACCATGTATGTGTATCTTGAACTGTAGAACGGGAAGAAATGGCGATATATTGGGTATAATGAGTTGATAAGCGAAAGTTAACACAGCAATATATTACAAATAAAATACAATTAATTTTCATCGTAAGTAAATTCTCTAAGTAATTCCCAGTTCATTTTGATCTGTGGGCTCAATGTTTGATTTAGCGTGACTACAAATACATCTATCTCAAAAATACACATATTATGCCTTTAATGCAGTGATGTCTCTGATATCTAACAGTTTCATCTGAATATCACACGTCTTGATAGCTTCCTTACAAAAATCTTACCTCAAACGTATAGTAATATTCTCGCTTCAGCCCAGTGATGTTTTGTGTGAAATGGTGTTTTGTGGGATCAGCTACGTCGATCGTTACGTTCCCTTCGTGGGGAGTTTGCTGGTTCTGCAAAAGAAACGTACTAGAAGCATTTGTACAAGAACACTTTATGTAATATACACAAAATCGTCTGGTTGTACGTTAACACTTCACGCCATTTGTACAAAAACGCTTTGTGTACTACATGTATACATAAAATCGTCTGGTTGTACGTTAACACTTCACGCCCCACCAAAGACTTGGACGCCATGCTGTGATAGTGCATTTGCCCAGCGTCCGCGCCGAAGTAGGTAAACGAGATACATGTAACACTAACACGGTTAGACAATCAAACGATGGCGCAGCGCACAGCAACAGACTTGACCATCAATGGAGTATTTCTTCAAAGCAGTTTAACTGGTGTCACTTTGTGTGTGTTGGCGTTACTGTGGGCGTGGCTCCCTCCCGTCACAGTTATAGGGCCTGTTGTGTTGTGTTGTGTTGTGTTGTGTTGTGTTGTGTTGTGTTGTGTTGTGTTGTGTTGTGTTGTGTTGTGTTGTGTTGTGTTGTGTTGTGTTGTGTTGTGTTGTGTTGTGTTGTGTAGTGTGCTTGCTACGCAGCCAAACAACGCAGCAGTGCACTACGACTGGCTGGAAGATTACATTTGTGTGGTGCCTCAGCCATCATCAAACAAACAAAAATGCAGGACTTCTTCAAATATAATTAACTGGTAGCATTTTGTACGTTTGGACACGCGTGCAAATATATGTTACGCAACAACAAATTGTTATATTTGATAGATTAGCGAATGGTATCAAAACTGTCTCTCAGATCACGACCACCTAGCAAATAATAACGTAAACGCTTATAACGAATTCACGTATATAACCAACTGTTTAGCTACCCACAAAGTAGTTCACAATAAGCGTACTCCACGGTGATGGATCGTCAGTTGCATGCAATGTTACTTTATGAGCAACGCCGCATTTTAGCAGCTCTACTTTATGATTATATCTTTCTTTTATTGTAGTTTTCTTGGAGGTGTATTTTTTTATTTCCGGCGACCTTACGCTGTCACACTAATGTACAACCGGTGGCGATTTATGTAGTTTTCTTCGCATGTATAGTTTATGGGTTATTAAACTTCAGGTGTTTTCAAAATGTGTATGGCAGTGTAGTTTTCTTCGCACGGATAGTTTATGGGTTATTAAACTTCAGGTGTTTTCAAAATATTTATGGCACCACATATCTGTAGTTTGTTACATAGCTCGGCTACTAGTTGGCATCGTGAGAACATCTTTCTTTCGACGTATGCATGAAGCAAATCATACAATTATATTAATTATATTCGTGCGTTAGTGCTTCCCAGACATAGTTTAATGTTAACAGTATTTCTGACTATAACTTACTTTTTTTGTTCCGTTGTATAGTATGGCATACTTCTCAATTCTTCCATTTTTTACAACTGGTTCAGTCCATGACAACCAGAGGCCGGTTTCTTCGTTGAAGGTGAAATTGACGACTTGTACGGCAAACGGCGCTACGCATTACGGAAAGGTAGAACATAGCAATCATATAAGAAACAATGCATTGCAACTACATTTTATTTTAAATGTCCTACATTAATTTATAGTGTTAAAATATGGGATGTTTTCTTTGTGTTTTGGAAAACGTTCATTGCCTATGCTTATTTCCGAAGTTGTGTTTACTGGTATAAGACAAATCGAAATATGAAAAGATATGACATGAGTAAGAAAT
>OZ024865.1:22912110-22924431 GCA_964017155.1 Oasisia sp. SBJ-2009
CTTGCCGCTCTCTCGGTACACAAACCTCCACCTCACAATGGGTGACGCGAGATTGGTTTTATACTTCCACCGTATTGTCACAGTAGCGGTTGTAGTGTTTGTCACTTGCAGGTCAGACGGCGGCAATGGACCTAATGACATACACTGTTCTTTCATAAAAAGCCTTCGCATTCTACTCTGTACTACCTCGCACATATTTTCGCCGCAGGACAGTCCTAACTCAGTTCAATAACAGCAATGTATAGGACATTAGTCCCGTTAGACAAGTCACTTCGCTGTTCAGGCCACTTTTGCCTAGTCTTGAGAGAGACTTTACAATTCCACTGAGACAGAAGAATTGAACAAAATGTGAGTGTGTGTTTTGATGCACAACATTCAAACCTCATTTAACATTTTGAATCGCTGTCTTTCTCTTTAGCAGTGCAATCTTATATTCATTATTGTAATATGCAAAATCATGAAAGGAACCATCTAGGTCCATGCAACCAATCAAAACCCAGCTTCTATTTGCACTTTGGAAAAGTAATACTTCACGGTGTCGACTGCTGGTTCAGGTGTCATAACAAAGGAGAGAGCCAAGTGGTTCGTTAAAAGTGCGTTACGTCGGTTTTCAACGAAATCGCGACAGCAATATGACACATTATTCCTCATATGGTTGTAGCAACAGTACAGGGAAAGACACTAGCAGCGATCTGTCTTTTTTGTTACCACTTGTATCGATCAGACTTGAAAGAATGGTCCAGTGGATTCATTAGAATGGACAATCTCAGACAGTGCGGATGCCAAACGATCGGGTTGGATTGAAAACGATGAAACCGACCACACCAACAGTATATATATATACCATCGTAAAGAACACTATGTTGTAATATTTTTTTTTAATATTACCTGTGGGATGCAATCTTCTGACTGCATAGTTTTTAATAGCAGTATGTTGTGAAGCGCCACAAACAATTATGGATTTGGCTCTATATAAAATAAAATATTGTTATTTTATTATAATAAAACTTATAATTTCCTGAAGGCTGAATAATAACTAATTATTATTATATATATAATTAATTAAACAATTTCGCCCGTGCGAATGCAGTAAATAATGTTTTTAATATTCGCGCGCACAATCGCGCCACCTAACGGTGTTTTGTGTATAGCTAACTTAAATAGCGATTTTACCGAAACCGCGTGGCCATCTGATATGTCTACCGTTTTTACAACTTCGTTGAAGCTAGTACGCATACCTGAGGAGTTGGGGTAGCACCACATACTCGTTACAGCAGACCTTGCAATCTACAGCAAGGCACAACGAATTGTTTGGAGCAGACCGGAACCACTGGTGGGCAAAGTGATGATGAGGCTGGGAGCAATGCATCTGATAATGGCTTTCCTGGCAAGCATTGGTAAAATATTCGCAGATGGTCGACTTCAGAACATCCTATCTTCATCAGATGTGTATGCAGCTACCACGATTAACTAAATGCTACAATGAAAGCAGTATACGCGTGCAATCCGAGGTGTTTGTCTGGCATACGAAGCTCTGCTACATATGTTCCTGCCCTCAGCTGAAGCCTTTGCAGTTTGCCGTGGCCGACCTACGAAGCCAAGCATCTAGTACGATATCTGGAGCAGTCCTTCGGATCAAAAGATGCAACTGCCTGTGCTACCGTTTGTTAGAAAGCTGAGGACGCAATTCCCCAGTCTGTATTGGATTCGATCACTCGCTTGAAAAAAGAAGGATGACAGCACTCAGAAACATTTGCATACTGGGATAGATAGCTTCCTTTGAGACTGGTAACATACTACTTCGATGAGCAGACAGGGAGACACATTTCCTAATGCATATAGATGCTCTGATGGAAACAGTCCCCTATTTCGTCCTTCGTGTGCGAATTAAGTATTCCAGATACACCCCAGTATACACTGCAGAGATGAAGCAACTGGAAGAAAGCGAACCACTGATGTATTGCCACATGATGCAGGGGGGGGGGTTGGTATTCGTAGGTCAGCGACTAGGATTTTTTTAATTGTGTCCCTACATATCAAGCCCTGGAACAAACTATTACAGTCAGTGCAAGGATCCATTTCACCTGGATGATGTTCCAGACCATCTAATGAACATCACCACAGTTCAAATAACATCACGTTGAGGATTCTGTGAATGACATCCCAGACAGAGACAAAGTGGTCTTCGAGCAACGACTTGGGGACGAGCCTATGAAAGGTTTCTGGGAACGAATGAAGAAATGCACCATGTCAACATTTGCTGACATGAAGAAGGCCCTCCCAAACGACAACGATCGAAAGCTGATAATTGCCAGTGAGGTATTGTTTCGGCGACTTCTGGAAGTCTCCAAGAGTCGTGATGTTGACCTGAGGAAAGTTCTCCAGTACGAACAGGCTGCAGTACCACCAGCCCTCTTCCATGGTTATGGAACGACGACAAAGAGCCATAAGGCTGACTTGGCCAAGAAGCTTGAATCAAATTGTCCGGATGTTTTAACAGAGCTGCCACAGATACAAACGTCTACTTCATCCGCATATATAATCGGTGGCATGGCAATGGTTCAATCGCTAAACGAGAAACATTTCAGAACGTTCAAGGATTTGGCAGAAGTGGTTCAGAACGTACACTTCGGCTTCTCAGCAACCCGTCCTTGGGGTTGAGCTGTGTGACCATTGTCTTCCATCGCTATGATAATGGGTCGTCAATCAACACAACAGAACAAGAGCGATGGGTTTCTTTTGCACTGTTACCTACATATCAGATTCAGGGGAGCAGACAAGTTCCTAACTACAGCAAGTTTCTGAAAGGCGTAGGCAACAAGGCAAGCCTAGCGAATTATATCTCACTGTACATCTTGGAGCATCCACCAATATATATGTCAAATGGGAAATCCATCATCTAGGCAGATGGATTCAGTGAGGGAATGCTTGTGAAAGAAGTTATCCCATCTGGTTTATCATCCATTGAAAGACTATATAGTAACCAGGAGGAAGCCGATACATGAATGATCCTACACGCTTCCAGTCTGCCACGGGACCATGAGAAGGTCATAATTCGGTGTGATGATACAGATGTCTTAGTCTTATTAGTCTACTGTTTCAGCAGAGGACAATTAACTGACCATGTGCATATGTATACTGGACATTCTGGAAAGGAGCGATAAATTCCTGTACATAGGATTGCGAATGAACTTGGCCAAACAGTGTGTGAGTGGGTCCCTGCTGCCCATGACCTCACAGGATGTGACACCACATGTTCCATGAACAGAATAGGTAAGAAAACTGCCTATTCTAAACTGCTGAAAAATGTGGACACTCTGTCGAACTTAAAAACATTCCATGAAGATGACCTAGAGCACAGCGTCGCCGTTGCTCGCAGCTATGCACTACTTCTATACGGGAAGACGGGAAGTGACATGGACACGCTTGACGAGTTGTGCTACATCATGGCTACGACAACAGACAAGTCCGTATCCAGGCGTCCCCCCAACGGGGAATGCCTTCAAACAGCACATCCTTCGAGCAAAATACCAAAACACGGATTTGGTGCAATAGCCACATCCCTAACAAAGAGGCGATCGAACCAGTTGGCAATAGTTGTTCTGCTTGCGATGATGGAGGTATCACACAGACAATGTTCACTCAGGTATCTTCTCCAGTAGAGGTTCGGGACCTGACTCACCTCTACTGCACTGATAAAGACTGTTTGAGTTCGAGGAAGTGTCCTTGTCTCCTTGCCGGACTAGAATGCATGGACACAGACATGTGATTGAATAAGTGGGGACTTCGTTTCACTTCATGGGTGGTATCTGATATGTTACGAGTAGGCTACAGTTGGCATTGTTGCAAACAGAGGGTTAATGGGCCATATTATACCCACTGCATCATGCTCAAACTGATTTTTCCATCAATGACACATCCTGGATGATGAATAAAGTCAGGTCTGACACTGTTTTAACATGTATTGGTAGTGGGATGAAAGAAAATGTGTTTCAGTTTAGTCAAAATCACAAAATATCGCCATATTTTGAATATATTTTTGGACCCCCTTATCGCCATAACCCCCTTATCGCCATAAAACTGCCTAACATATATTGCTATATGTCCATTGCAATGAAATACATTGATTTAACTACCAATTCTAAGAAATAATTGGGCTGATTTCATAAAGTAAGCAAGTAACTGATCATCTTTTTTTCAGAGGTTGTCGCACACAAGGGGTTAATTCAGTATGTTCTGCAAATTTGCTGCAACTACAACATCGTTTTTCAGAAACTAGAGATCCAGGCGGTCAAAATGAGACTGGTCCCAGCTTGTTATACCTCCGGTAGGGGTGCATCTAATTTGTTGGGTCCCGGCCACTGCACTATGACACATGTTATGCGTTATTACTCACTCGTGTAGAATACTCGCGACACTCCGCGGCCGCTGACTCTGCCCGATACGACAGTGATTGTGACGTTATAGCCACGGCCAGACTGCAAGTTCCTATATGTGTATTTCAGAGGAAACCCCCTGAAAACAGTCACAATCAGGTATTTTAACATGCGAGACACATTCGTATTTAAGTTTCATATTATTTCAAATTTCAAACCGATTTTGGTCGCTGTTCTAATATACGAGAATGATCAGACGGACTCCCCTACAAAGAGTACAACTTGTTATCAAAACATCAATACTACTCTTAAATTGCTATTGTATCCGAGCATGATTTTTTTTTATGACGATAATTAAACAGGAAGTGTAACGATATATAGATGTATGTTCTGTAAACAATATCATGTTAAGGGGCGTATATGTAGGTTTCGTAGCATGTAAGCATATATTGAAAAAATGTTGGCCACGAAGTGTCTTCGCTTTAAATTTCTGAATTTCGGAGCATGATGCGCGATGAATATGGTACGCTCGCTTGACAATACGCGATTTCCAATTATTGATGCATAATCGCGCATAACTTCGCACATCACATTGAGCAACGATTGCGCAATGGCTCAGCGCATTGCGACACGGACTTTTGTTGTTGCGTTGTGGCGTTAACACACATCCAATACATACAGACATTTTCCTCTTCCCCTACATGCACCTACACATTCTAAAACTCATCTATACAAGTTCACATTTAGCAGTCAACACAATCGTACATCTCTTGACGTCAATCACACTTACTTGTCTACGTTGATAATGTGCATCACATCGTCATCAGATTCGAACATATCCAGCTGATAGTGTGATAAGTCCCCATCGGGCGGTGACCAAGACACCTCCAAGAACGATGGTGTGCGTTGTGTGAGCAGTATGTCACCAACTACTGATGGCTCTGCATGACAACAAGATAAATATTACTATGTGTAAAAAGTTGCTTAATTTACAACTAGCGGTGGTTTTTGCAATTAGCAGGTCCTATTAAAGTCACCTTTTGTATTTTTTGAGTGAATATTTGTTAGGAAGATTCACTGCTTAATTAATGCTATTCATAACATATGTAACAGCACAGCGCCTGTTTGGAAACACTGTATAGTACTCGTGTCATAATGAATTATGCTTGCAATGAGCATGGAACTGCTATAATTAGGTAAAGGTTAAAGTAGGTTATTATTATTATCCTTAGAACAACTCAAACCGTTTTACACATGAATCCCTGGCAGAGTTTTTCAGTCGAACACAATATCGACTTTTCTGGGTAATTTAAAGCCACTATGTAATAAATGCGCAACTGTTACACAACTATCCACCATCGTTTATAGCCAAATAATGTTTTAGCTGAGTGAACTGGGGCAGTGTTGAATGAGCACTCTTGCACGTGGTTCGACATTGGATTCAACGCCGGCTTCTTTCGTTTGAGAGCGCGATGTCCTACTCACTCAAACGTTGGCTGCATAACAACACCAACAATACACGTTTTGGGAATAGCTAATGGAAGGATCCAAATGAAATAACACGTGTACTGCAATTCTACCACCATAATACCAACAACAAACGTTTGAGGAATAACTAATGGCAGGAACTAATACAAATAACACGTGTACTACGATGTACGGTTATTAAGTGTATGAACAAGGCCAACTTAAAATGCATGTAATTTAATACTGTGCACAAAATACATACCAACCGTGACGTTTACATATTGTGCTTGTAGACTGATCACTCCTTTGTAGGTGACACCGTAAACGGCGATTGTGTAGTTCTCTCCTGACGTCAGATTCGTTATGGTCATTTGCAGAACATCTGCTGAGTCGCTGTCGATGTAGTTCACGTCAGACTTCCCCTTCACAGTGTATTGGACTCGCCACTTCTCAATGTGACACTTATGTGGGTCGTACTTCCATGTTACTGTTACACTAGAAGTCGTTGTGATGTTAGTCAGTACTTCTAGTTGTGATGGAGGCAGCGGATCTACAACACGTTCACGTTGATGGGACAATGCCTTCAATAGGGAGTAAGGTACTGACAGCATAACTATAACTTCGACGAACATGACGTAACATAAAATATAAATAAAGGTAACTGGTACCGCAGCATAATCATATGCCACATGTGAAAATTATATATAATTTGGTATTAATCTTCGATCAAAACATATTGATAAGAAGACCTAGACCAAAACACGGAATGGTGCCCCTGAAGCGACTGAATGCCATTTTCGGTATTTTATCCGCAGCCCCAGCAGTCGAGCCGATGCCAAACGTATTGCTCAGCACTCCTTTGCCGATAGGGGGAGGTTCTGACAATTGGGCACCTCAGGATCTCCGTAAACTTGCTCAGGCGTGCGCCCATGAGATGCAACTTAAGTGCTGCTGATCAGCGGCAGAAATAACAAGGGAGATCTGCAGTTACGGGTTGTAAGTCCAGAGTGAATTGGCGTATGTTCGGACGCCACGGACTGTCTCCAAAAATGTGAGGGATCGTTGCAGTCCCATTGGTCAGCTACCGCCCGCCCCAAGCTGGGCAGCCTCCATCACAGTTTGCCTGCTCCAATGGGTGCTTGGAACTCAGAGCGAAGCCCGAAGAACAGACTGCAAACCATGCACCTAGCAAAAAAACAAAACAAACAAAAAACAAACGGAAATCCACAACTCTGCTGTTCGCGAGTTGAACCGTCAGGACAATGTGTCCTGACCTCTCACAAGACCTAGCCCAGGTCGATGGCGCTAGAAACACAGCCATCATTAACTGAGCTGAGGAAGCTCAACATTGACATCGCTGCACTGCAGGAGACCAGACTTCTATCAAATGGCAGCATCGGAGAATAGGACTACGTGTTATATTTGCAGGAAAGGGAACCACATAAAAATCGCATACATGGAGTTTGGTTCGCAATAAGAAGCTCTTCAATGCTCGAGTTGATGCCTGGTGCCGCAGTATCGGCCACTTTGACGTTAGGAAATTTAACGAGAATGGGAAACGACTGTTGGGGCTATGCTCACACTATGACTTGTGTGTAACAATTACATTCTTCCCCACCAAGTCTGCCCACAGAGTATTCGGGAGACATCCAAGATCACGTCATCACTCGAAGACCACTGGTGACCAGTGCCTTCGTCATCCGAAGCTATCACAGCGTCGACTGTGACACTCACCATTCTTTGGTTTGTAGCAAGGCGCGTCTCCGACGCATGCTAATACATTATTCGAAGCAGAAAGGATGCCCACGCATCAACGTAGCCAGGCCCTTCATCCCATGTGTTTATGAACGCTTCACAAACACTATCAACGAGGCCCTCAGGATTGGCAGAACTTGAGCCGGCAATCGAAGCCAAAAGAACAAGTCTGCTAAACTACAAGAAGGAGCCGTCAGAGAAAACACTCGCCGCCCACAGGAAAGCCAGGAATAATGCGCAACGAATTGCTCGACGATGCGCCAACGTGTTGTCGCTTAACCTTTGCCAGAGCATTCAACTCTCTTCCGACTGTGGGAACATACGGCAATGTATAACGGAATGAAGAAAGCCTTTGGGCCAAGCGTCACCAAATTTGCACCACTAATGTTCGCTACATGTGTCACCATTTCAGACAGAGACAAGCAGATGACGAAATGGGCGGTATATTATCAACAGCACTACTCAAGAGGAACCATCGTTACCGAGAGCAATTCAGAATATCACCCTCTGACTGTCATGGAAGAGCTCGACATTCCACGATCAGCAGGAGAGCTTGGCAAGGCGATTGAGACCCTAGCCTGCGGCAAGGCTGTTGGAAATGATGGCTGGGGTGAAGGGATGGTACCCCAGGATATGCGCGACTCTAATACCATCACACTATATAAAAATAGGGAGATTGCAGCGACTGTAACAGCTACCATGGAATCCTCGTCCTCAGTGTTGTTAAGAAGGCCTTCACTCGAGTAGCACTGGACAGGCTGCAGTCACTGGTAGAACGAGGCTTTCGACATAGAAAGTAGAAACGGGCTCTTCACAATGCTGCAAAGGATTGGATGTCGTTAAAAACTATTGAAAATCATCACCTCCTTCCACGAATACATCAAAGGTATTGTCCAGCATTATGGCAGATCCGTTCCCAGTTAGGGTGAAACAAGGATGTGTACTAGCTCCAACACGTTTTGGAATCTTTTCCTCCCTGCTACTGGTATACCTCCACACAATAAGTGATGCTTTTTAACCTCGCACGTTTGCGAGCAAATACCAAAGTGCGGAAAGTACTAATCAGGGAGATGCTTTTTGGCAGATGACGCTGCTGTGAGTGCTCACAGTGTGGAAGCTTTGCAACGTCTTATAAGCTCCTTTGCTCATGCCTGCAGAGTTTGGTCTCACAATAAGTCTCAAGAAGACAAACATGTTAGGACAACATGTATACAGTGCCCGCAGCGTTCAAATAGACGACTACACCATATCCAGCAACGTCTCTCTGGGCATAGACCTAGACAAGTGGATCAGCAAGGGGCAACAGCGATGGCTCGCCTTACCAAGACGGTGACGTTATGTTGACCACGAAAACCACGATGGACGTTTATAAAGCCAACGTGCTCAGCACTGTGTATTATGATTTAACAAGATTTAACAAGATTGCCACCTAGAGAATCAACTCTAGATGGCAGGTGGACAAGGAAGCCGTTTGGCTTATCGAGAGTCCAACCTATCTATCTAAGTATACCCTGCCCGTCTTAGGTATATGTCAATTTTATTTTTAAACATATTAACACTTCTAGCACCTACACAATCAGCTGATAATTTGTTCCATTCGTTTACTATTCTTTGGGAAAATGAAAATTTTCTAATATCTAGTCTACACTGCTTCTTTGCTAATGCAACTCCATGTCCTCTAGTCCTTCTCTCTTCCTTGACCGTGAAAAAAATATTTCTGTCAATATTTTCATACCCATTCAATATTTTAAAAACCTCAATCTGATCTCCTCTCAATCTTCTGGTTTCTAGTGTTGTTAGACCACATTCCTTTAGACGCATTTCATAACTAATATTCCTGAGTTTTTGTATCATTTTTGTTGCTCTCCTTTGTACTCTTTCTAGCATATCAATATCCTTCTTGCGATATGGCCTCCATGCTTGTATACAATATTCTAAATGAGGCCTAACTATTGTTTTATAAAGCGGTATTATTAGTTCTTTTTCTTTGTATACTATATTTCGCCTAATTAATCCAAGAATTTGGTTTGCCTTCGCTGCTGCAATTCCACACTGCTCTGATACCTTCATGTCAGCACTAATGGTTAAACCTAAGTCCTTTTCCTTTACAGTAGTATTTAGTACAGTACCACCCATTGTATATTGTGCATTTTCATTCCCATGTCCTGTGTGGAGGCACTTACACTTTCCAAAGTTAAACAGCATTTGCCATTTCTCAGACCATTCTATCAACTTATTTAGATCATCTTGTAAATGCTGTCTATCTGCATCACTTTTTATTTTCCTAAACACTTTTGTGTCGTCCGCAAACTTCAACACCTTGCTTGTTACGTCATCATCCAAATCATTGATATATATTAAGAATAAAATAGGTCCCAATACTGATCCTTGCGGTACTCCACTCAAAACAGATTTCCAATTTGAAACCTCCCCATCAACTACTACTCTTTGTCTTCTATCAATAAGCCATTTTTCTATCCAGTTAATCATACTATTTCCTATGCCATGGGCCTTTAGTTTAAGTAGTAATCTTTGGTGTGGCACTTTGTCAAAGGCTTTTTTAAAATCTAAGTAGATTATATCTACTGGTGATCCCTCATCTACCCACTTTGTGACATCTTCCAAAAAACATAACATATTTGTTAAGCATGACCTCGCTTTTAAAAACCCATGTTGAGATGTGTTTATCAATTTATTTTTAACAAGAAAATCAACCAAGTGATCTTTAATTAGTCTTTCTAATAGTTTACAAATCACCGATGTTAAACTCACTGGTCTATAGTTCTCTGACTTGCTTCTTGATCCTTTTTTAAATAATGGTATGATGTTTGCTTCTTTCCATTCTACCGGAACCACTCCTTCCTCTAATGCCAAATTGAACACTGTTGCAAGTGGTATGCTAATTTGTTCTACAATTTCCAGTAGTAATTTGGGAGGAATCCCATCCACTCCTGGTGATTTATTATCCTTCATATCTCTTATTTTCATAGCTACCATTTTTGGGGTTACAGTTAGTTGTCCTAAATAGTCACACTCTCTCCCTTCGAACTTAGTCTCTAGTACTGGTAATGTACTAATATCTTCCCTGGTAAACACCGAACTAAAGTATTCATTTAGGTTTTCTGCCATTAAGAATCCCTCCGTTATTATGTTTCCATCACTACCTTCTAGTGGCCCGACCTTATCTTGAACTTTCTGTTTACTTCGAACATACGCATAAAAACTCTTGCTGTCATGTTTTATGTTGAAAGCTATTTTTTGTTCATAGCTTCTCTTCGAATTTCTAATTTCAGCTGTAGCTTGATTAAGTGCTTCTTTATAAATGGCATAGTCTTCTTCACTTCCAGTATGTCTATATGTCTTCCACATCATTTGCTTGTACTTGATTTTTCTAATGGCTTCCTTCGATAAGTGTTTCTTCTTTGACCTTTTCCCTTGTTTTTTCAAGGGGACAAATTTGTCAACGACGCAGTCAATTTCCCTCTTTAAGATATTCCAGCATTCTGTTGCTGTCTTATTCTTCAGTGTGTTATTCCAGTCTATCTTCGCTAAATATTCCCTCATGTCCTTATATCTTCCTTTGTGAAAATTTGTCCTGTACCTTATTTTTCTGTTCCGTTCTCCTTTTACTTTGATGATAAAATGTATCTGGTTATGATCACTACATCCCAGTGGCTCACATATATTGACATTATCAACAAATTCCTTCTGTGAGCTCAAAACTATGTCCAACACGTTCTTGTCCCTGGTTGGTTCTAACACATGTTGAAAAAGGAAACTATCTTGTACTAAATTTATGGCAGTGACGTTGGACCCTGTATACCCGCCAAGAGCGTAGACTCAACACGTTCCACATGCACTGCCTTGGAAAGCTCCATGGCATCACCTGGCAAGACCGCATCCCCAACAAGGACGTCTTAGCGAAAGCAGAAATGCCGAGCCTGTTTGCTCTGCTATCCCAAAGGCATTTGCACTGGCTTGGTCATGTCAGACGAATGAAGGATGGAAGAATCGCTTAGGACATTCTGTGTCGGGAGCGAGCCACCGTCACTAGACTTACAAGAAGGCCTATCATTCGGTTCAAAGATGTCTGCAAACGTACCATAAAGATATACAGCATCAACCCAGCAAACGGGGAAACCCAAGTCGCAGACCGCAGTAGTTGGAGGACTGCTAGCAGGACATGCATCCGCACGAGGGAGAGGGAGAGGGAGAGGGAGAGGGAGCGGGAGAGGGAGCGGGAGAGGGAGAGGGAGAGGGAGAGGGAGAGGGAGAGGGAGAGGGAGAGGGAGAGGGAGAGGGAGAGGGAGAGGGAGAGGGAGAGGGAGAGGGAGAGGGGAGAGGGAGAGGGAGAGGGAGAGGAGAGGGAGAGGGAGAGGGAGAGGGAGAGGGAGAGGGAGAGGGAGAGGGAGAGGGAGAGGGAGAGGGAGAGGGAGAGGGAGAGGGAGAGGGAGAGGGAGAGGGAGAGGGAGAGGAGAGGGAGAGGGAGAGGGAGAGGGAGAGGGAGAGGGGAGAGGGAGAGGGAGAGGGAGAGGGAGGAGAGGGAGAGGGAGAGGGAGAGGGAGAGGGAGAGGGAGAGGAGAGGGAGAGGGAGAGAGGAGAGGGAGAGGGAGAGGGAGAGGGAGAGGGAGAGGGAGAGGGAGAGGGAAGAGGGAGAGAGGAGAGAGGGAGAGGGAGAGGGAGAGGAGAGGAGAGGGAGAGGGAGGGGCAGAGGGAGAGGGAG
>OZ024865.1:22924631-22942131 GCA_964017155.1 Oasisia sp. SBJ-2009
AGTGCATAGATAAATTGCATAGATTCCCCTTGCCACAATACTGCGCTCCGTTACTACAGTACCGTGAATCACGCCGGGCGTGAACCACGCCACGTCACCAAGCCCCCACGCTACGACCCCGCCCCAAGCTATCCCCACTCTACGATCCCGCCCCAAGCTATCCCCACGCTACGACACCGCGTGCCCAAGCTACACTTATTCTACGACCCCACGCTCCCACGCTACACCCATACTACGACTCCGCGCCCCAAGCTACCCCACGCTACGACCTCGCACCCCAACCTACCCCCACGCTACGACACAGCGTTCCCAGGCTACCCCCACGCTACAACACCGCTTTCCCAAACTACACCCATGCTACGACCCCGTGCCCCAAGTTACCCCAAGCTATGACCACGCGCCCCAAGACACCCCATGCTATGACCTCGCGTCCCCAAGCTACCCCCACGCTACGACCCCGGGCTCCCAAGCTACACCCATGCTACGACCCCGCACCCTAAGCTAATCCAATTTAAGACCCCGCTTATCCAAGCTACCCCCACGCTAATACCCCGCACCCCAAGCTACCCCCAGGCTAATACCACGCGCCCCCAAGCTACTCACATGCTATGACCCCGCGCCCCCAAGCTACCACTACACTACAAGCTACCACTACACTACGATTCCGCGCCCCCAAGCTACCCCCATGCTATGGCGCCACACCCCCAAGCTACCCCGACGCTACGACCCTGCGCCCCCAACTACCCCCATGCATTCACCCCACGCCCCCAAGCTACCCCCACGCTACGACCATGCGCCCCCAAGCTATCCCCGTGCTACGACCCCGCGCCCTCAAGCTACCACTACGCTACGATTACGCGCCCCCAAGCTACCCCCATGCTATGGCGCCACACCCCCAAGCTACCCACACGCTATGACAACACGCCCCAAGCTACCCCCATGCTACGACCCCGCGCCCCAAAGCTACGACCCTGCGCCCCAAAGCTACCCCCAATGCTACAACCCAGCGCCCCCAAGCTACACCCACGCTATGATCCCGCGCCCCCAAGCTACCCCCACGCTACGACCCCCGCGCCCCCAACATACTCCCAAGCTACTATCTCGCGTCCCCAAGCTACCACCCTGCACAATTGTAGTTCAGTGGCACTTGTGACACCCTCCGATCCAGGTATGTCCTTTAGCTTGACGACATACTCTGTCACTACACGACGAACCGGCGCGTTCCACGTTGTCAACAAAGAATTCGTAGTGCGAGTTTCCACCGTTAGACTCTGAACGGCCTTCGGCTCTAAAGCGCAATGGAAGTTTGATTGAAGTAAACTTAGTCAACATATCACTTGGTAGGTAACCAGTGCATAGATAAATTGTATAGATACCCCTTGCCACCATATTATTACACTACCGTGAAACACGCCACGTCACCAAGCCCTCACGCAACGACACCGCGTTCCCTAGCTACCCCCATGCTACGACCCCGCGCCCCAAGCTCCCCCACGCTTCGACACCGCATTCCCACGCTACACCCAAGCTACGACCCCGCGTCCCAAGCTACCCCACCGCTACGACCTCGCATCCCCAACCTACCCCCACGACACAGCGTTCTCAGGCTACCACCCACGCTATGACACAGCGTTCCCAAACTACACCCATGCTACGACCCCGCGCCCCCAAGCTACCCCCACGCTATGACCCCGCGCCCCCAAGCTACCCCCATGCTACGACACCGCGCCCCAAGCTACCACTACGCTACGATCCCGCGCCCCCCAAGCTACCCCCATGCTATGGCTCCACACACCCAAACTACCCCCACGCTACGACCCCGCGCCCCCAAGCTACCCCCATGCTAAGACACCGCGCCCCAAGCTACCACTACGGTACGATCCCGCGCCCCCAAGCGCTACGAACCCGCGCTCCCAAGCTACACCCACGCTATGATCCCGCGCCCCCAAACTACCCCCACGCCCCCAACATACACCCACGCTACTATCTCGCGCCCCCAAGCTACCACCCTGCACAATTGTACTTACTAATTGTTGCATCCACTTCCGCTGAGCGATCACCTAAAACATCACTCATCGTGACACCAAACATGTTAATCGTGTAGGTCGCTCCTGAGTAAAGGTTGTCAAAGACCATGTCTCTTTCGTCTGGGTTGTTAGACGCTATTTCTCTCGTTACACCCTTGCCTCTGTCTGTGTATTTGACCATCCAATATATACACACTGATGTGGTGTTGTCAAACATCCAATGTATCTTCAGACTGTTAGTCGTTATGCCTGACACTGCCAGGTCAGTCGGAGGCAGTGGATCTGAAGTAAACAATCAACAGTACTTTATGGCTGCTTCATTCGTGTCATCAACTGCAGTTAGACGTTACCTGTGATTACAAACATTGGTGTGCTTTAATGTACATTAATTCTGAAAATAACATAATAAATGGCATGACAGTTAAAGAAATATCAAATATAAGAATATATAGCACTTGCAGAGAGTTAGATTTTATTACTTTTAACCATCTGGTAAACTATAACAATGATACACAAAGTAGTGAATAGAATAGCGAAACGTTATTTTCAACATATCGTACTTTCGTAATTTACCTGTTGTAATTACTTAGTTATCACTTGCCGTAAACGATATGCAAATATTTAAAATTCAAAGCAATATAAAACTGAGCGTAATTTGTAGAAGAAAGTGGGACTTTAACACTACATAAACATACACTCACATATTACAACTGCAGCTGTGAAGTATATATTCTTCGTGTTGTCTCTGACCACGGTCACTTCGAACGTGTACTGGTCGCCAGGAAACAGCCCTGTCACAGGTGTGTCGCCTTCATCTATGGTCCGTTCCATTGACCACTCAGTTGAATGGTTCTGTCCATGGTATCTCATGAGGTAAGAACCACTCTGGCTCTCCACAGCGGGCGACCATATAATCAGAACGGTCCAACTACTCGTGGCAATTGCCTGCAGTGCAGGCTCTATTTGGAACAGAACGAAACATATTCGATTATATCCGTAGTTAATGGCCAAATTGTTCTGATGCTGAATTCACGCTGTTGGGGCGCGGGGTCGTAGCCATAACAGAATAGTTTCAGTAATACATAAATGTTACAATCATATATGTATTGAATATTGCTAAGAGAATATAAAAAGTGCACATTATGTTTCCATATTCCACAGTCATCGATTAGTAGAAAACAAAACTGAAACACTGTTTTGTTTCGACTGGAGTTTCGACTGGAGGTTATCCCTAACTATACTATTATCCACCAGATGGCGTAGCTAATTCAGTTCCAGATGATCGTGTTTATTACCACTGTATAATGACTTTATTCGTACACGTGTATCCCAAACTTCATAATATGTATGGTATTTGACAAAAACAATTATGAAAATACTATCAAGCAATAGCGAGATGATCCTACTTACTTGTGTACACGACTCCTTCCAGAGGGACGCTGATCAGATAGACCCTTTTGCCGTCACCAGTCAACGACACCAACAGCACAGTGTACTTCGTGTCTGGTGTCAAGCCAGTGAATGTTGCGATGGTAGCAGTTATATTCTGCTGCGTTTGTAACACGCTTGTTTCATTTTTCAGTTCAATGGAATAACCTATCACCTGTCCCAGGGGCGGGTTCCAAGTCACGGTCAAGGCTTTAGCTGTGGTATTGTCACGAAGGTTTCTAGGAGACTTTGGCTCTGCAGAAAGAAATAATCGATAGGCAATATATATATATATATATATATATATATATATATATATATATATATATTAGTTATTTGTAAATTATTAGTTATAATCATTTATTAATTAGTTTGAGTTCTATACATTTTTTTTGACAAATGTCAATGACTTTCTGATAAGGGGTTGTGAGGATAATGGTTCATATATTAATCGCTCCAGTTAATAATGGCAACAGGTAGGTCACGCCTACTTACTTGTGTAGAAACTGTTTTCCAAAGGATAATCTTCCTGATCATCATCAATGGTAATCACAACAACAGTATATCTCGTGCCGGCATCCAACCCAAATACTGTAGCCATTCTCACATCCGGATTAATCGTCTGTATGGTAGCATTGAGATCCAGCAATTCAACTGTATATCCGGTGACCCTTCCTTCAGGCGGGGCGTCCCATGTCACTGTCAGAGAATCGGCTGTGGCAGTCGCTTGAAGATTTGACGTGGCATTGTGGCCTGTGTTAAATTTCAACATAAACATACATTGTTGTCACTACAAAATAAACTGTGGTATCTGATACACCACTCTCTAAAGCCATCTGCTCCTTCCACCACTATCGTGTTCACTTCAACGTATGTTCTCTTTCTATCAGGCCGAGTAACAAATGGTTGGTCAGTATATTCACGGGTGTCCATAATAAAATTGCACATTTACTTTACGATAACCAGTTATAAGGGATTATATGGCGATGTATCGAAACAAACACATCAGATGTTGTTACACGATTACTATATTGGCTACACGCTTGAAACTATTGTCAAATATCACCAGGGCGATTTGTGTTCGACAATCGACAGTGGAGAATAAATTAGCATTATCTTACTGTGTAATGTGTGCCACTCAATAACGAAATTTGCACCTCGGGGACGCTGCCGCAGTGCTTGACCAGACCTGAGTCGCATCGTAATAGTTCTCAATCCTTCCCACAGTAGGAACACAATTCGAATTTTGTCTTCTAGACAAATTTGCGTCATACATAATTTACATTCTAAATCGTTTCGTACTTTGTGGGTCCAGCTAAATAAATATTGTCCGGGCTCCATGTTTTCCCCAAACTTGTGCGAGTTCGGGTATTTAAAAAATGTAGCGGAATGTAAAGGTCTTGGTAGAACAACGTTCCAGTCACGATAACAGTAAGTACACCCCATAGATAACATTGATGGGCTCAACAGAAAACTCAGTTAACTGTGTGTGCATAGAGCGGATATATAGATACATTCATACATTATATGCACTGTGGTTCACTGACACACTTACATACATATCACGCACACAGAAAGGCCTAGTATATCATTAGTTGTTGAAACATATCTCATATATCTGTCACGTAGGTAAACGGCGGCTTTTGTGGTAGACAAATATTGTATTCGTAGCTAGCTATATGGCGTCGACTGGGTTGTTATCGAAATCATACGTAACATGCAAACAGCAGGGATTACAGCAGGGATTCAGGGATGTGAACAAGCGTATTCATAATAGTAATACTTTATCTAGGGTAGACAAGTTCCCATTTGAATTACCGTTTGAAAATAATAATGTTAATTAAGCGTACTATTTTCATTAATTTACATATCTACCGTTAAATATGTAAACATAATCGAGTATACGAATCCCAGAGCAACTGTGACCTGGTGCATTGATACGACGATCACAAACACAGTCATTGCATACGTTTCGCTACAGCATCGGTTTGTAGAATAAATCCAACCTGTAAGTTTCGCGTTGACCCCAACTTAATATGGCTTGTTCAGTTAGAGCTGCATATGCTATTACAGTAATATTATACGAGTATTAGTTCGTATGCCAGAGTAGATATGCACGTATGTATGAATATGTCCATGTTTCCATGCATGAGTGCACGTAGAAGATGTTTTACCAGCTTTATCCTTAATCACTGGCACAAGTACAACTGACAACATTGACTCTGGCAGAAATCCGTGAGCAAAAAAGTAATGAAGCACAAAGATAGCAAGGGTACAAGTGCCTGTCTGCATATTTTATATATTCCGAACATATGCCATCTGACCCACAAGCTTTATTAACGTCAACCTTCTTAATCGCATTTGTTACCTCCTCTACTGTGACCACAATTTCAACATAAGGTGTATCACAATCATATTCTCACACGTCTACACTACTATTGTTAACACTGTTTAAAAGGTCATAAGAATGTTTACGCCATAGATCTACTATCTCTTTTCCACCAGATACACCTTCGATACTAGACGGAAGAGGAGTGTTACAGTTGTTGATAGTCTTGATTTCATGCCAGAAGGCCTCAGGATTAAGTTCGGCTAATTTCTTAGCTAATGCCTCTTTGCGTAGTGCATTTTTCATTATTCTTGATAAATAATAAAGTATACTTGAATCTAGCTTTGCTTTTTAAATGTAAATCGTAAACAGGTCCCTGTCTGTGTTTCCCAGGATTAACCCACGTGTGTCTGACATCTCTGGAGGTATTATACAAACTATCCACATACTCTGTCCATCCCAGTTTATTTGTATACGACCTCTTCTTATATTGCGAGGATTCTTCACCTGCTTGTATTAGTGAATTCACTATGTCATTATATATTTTATTTATAGATTCAGTATGGCTTACATTCGTGCATTGTGTAACCCTATATCCTACTACAGCCTCTGTTGGTATATGAATATCATGTAAACATCTTTCAGTAAGCATACAATATTTACTTATGTCGTTATCAGTCATGTTATTCCATCTTATTATTGCTCTACCATTATTAATACTGCTCGTTAAATTTGATATGTTGTCACTATTTATCACTTTTGAACAGTATGTGATCTTCATCGCTGACATGATACATAATATTGATCTTACTTATACTACTACGAAAATCATTACTTGCTATCACATGATCTAGCCAGGAGGTTACATGCCACCTTTCACTAACATATGTATATGATCTTTCTGGTAAGTGTGCACAAGATGAAATTTAAATTAGTTTTCAGAGCTGAAAGTCATCATATGACCTGCAACTAATGAGTTATCAATAACACATAGGTTGGCGTTCCAATCACCAATTATGGCATAACAAGTATTGTATAGCTCGTCAGTGATTGCTTTAAGAATACCCAGCTTTTCTACATACATTGGTTCATTATCCTGACATTGATAGGGCACATGTACATTAAATATTGTAAATTTCTTAGATCCTAGAGTAATTTATATCGCTACACACCAATCAAGATTTAGATCCAACACATCTGTCAAGTTTCACATCCCCCATTATTGTGACACCACCAGGTGGGTATCCATGTACTATACCATCTGAGTAATCAGTAGTTGACACTCCTATCCCATGAAATGAATCATATAAATTATTTACATGCTTTAAATCCTGTTTAGCATACCAAGGTTTTAAATCCTGTTTAGTATACTAAGTTTCCTGTAGGCATATTATATCACTGTCTTTAAAGAGATGTTTAATATCTGGCCTTAAAGCTAATTTCTTCCTATCCTTCGGAAGACCTCTACAATTATAACTTGTTACTTTGAATTTGATGTTTGTTAGTTACTGCATCTATATCTACAAAGAAAGATCTGAAAAATGTACATGACAGTTTTTTTCGGTTTTATCCACCACCTAACAAATGCCATCTCGGGCCATTAATCGCAAGACATAAAAACAGCAGGTTCGTGGCACATACATGTTATGTGAAATGAGGCATACGTATTACATTTGATACAACAGCCTCAACTGTGATGTCCAACACAAGCTGTCGGTGCAGATGATTCTGGACATCACTGTCAGTTACCTGGGGGTCAAACCGGGTGGCAAAAACATTTGCTTTCCTCAGCTTGACACCGACAGTCCTAAGTCCGGATTTTTTTGCTTTTCCCACGACAAGCTCTCTGTTTTGTCACACTATTTGTCTTCATGGACTGTTCAGTCCTCCTTTCAATTGGTGTTAGTCGTGTCTGCTGATTCCTGCTTACTGTATGCCAAGCACCCACGTTGCTGGCAGCAACACCAGGAAAGGATCGACCCACAGCAGCTGTTGGCGTGTCTACGATTGTAGTCACTGATATCATGATCCGTCTATTGGCAATTATTCACTTCTTGGTTGTCAAGAGTACCGCCGTTGTATAATCAAAACAATATCATTAGCTTACAGAATGGGCCATCGTCATTCCTTACACACCTTACTTCAATCACGGCGTCACATTATTTTTCTTACGTGTCATTACGGTGTCTTGAATGACAGACGTATTATCTCTCCCTATACGTTTTTTTGTAGACACTCATCAAGATACACATACTAACAATGATTTGTTCGTTCAACCAACCACTTCTTAGTATTCCCCCCTCCACCTTTGAATCTGTACTTTCTACGCGTTGCCAATAAGTCACCACCTTTTACATAAGAACACATCAGAGAGCCATTCTTTAAAAAATATGTATGAATCTGTCTGTTTTAAGGTCTGTTCATAATAATGCATGCCAAATAGCAATGGTTAAATGTACTATATAATACAATGACGGGTTTTGACACAACTGTACTAATACATGTTCCTGTACTTACGTTTGTCGCAAGAGACGCCCCAGTACTCGACTGTGCAGTTGCAGAAGCCACAGTCCCGAGTGCCGCCGTTGTAGCACGGCTCCTTGCAGTCCTGTTCTTGGGTCGACGGGCCGTAACAAGAGCCGCCGCAAGAAGCCTGCCGCGCTATTGCCCGGCTCCGACTCTGCGTACCTCCGAACCCACAAGTGTCACTGCACGGGCCCCATGCCGACCAGCCGGCCCATGCACAGTCGGAGGATGAACACCTTCTTCTTCTCCTTCTCCTTCTACGCCACCCGCTCCCTTGTTCAGCAAAAAGCGTTAGTACAAGAAAGAGGACAAGCAAAAGCCACAATCTAGACATCGCGCTGCTGCCGCTATAGGTAAAACAGAAGCAAAGTCACACGACCAGAGCTCACTCGCGGACGTGTCAAGCAGAACACTGTTATTATGTTTTGAAGCAGAGTTCGGGGGGTCTTTGTTAGCTGCGTCTCAGCCAATAGTAGTGATTGCGCTGGATCAGTGGGTGGCGCCTGCAGAGTGACTTGTAATGTTAGTTTGGCCAGTGACTCGAGGAATAAATTTGTGATATTTTTGTCGTTATTAAAGGTCAATGTCAATGTATAACATCAAGGTCAAGATCATGTTTGGCTCAAAATTGTTGAAATTTATTTACCTTCCCCACATTAGGTACACAAATACAGCAACTCTGCATTAAGCGTCTATTATCATACTTGTTCAACCTTCTCTCCGGTGCATTTGTCTGCAGACACAAGGCAGGCAGCTGGAACGTTGCCTCTGCCGATCAGTTCATGAAACAGACGGCAATAAAGATCGGAAAACGGGGCATGAAGGGTATCACACTATATTAAACACAAGTAGCAGATGGATTGACTCTTTTCCCATATCTGCATATGTTTCTGACACGCTTGACCATTGGCACTCTTCAGATCTGTCAAGCAGTTCCGGCCAGACGCCGCACAAGGAGGAAGGTGTGAAGAGACGTAAAGTTGATGAACATGACCGCCAGTGTATCCGTACAGAACTTGGAAAATGTTCCCACCTTCTCGATACAGAGATGGATGTCCTCTACAACATCCATAATGGACAAGTGGCTCCAATGATGGGGAATGGGTCACACTCCTTGGCTCAGTTCGCCAGTGAATACTATGGAACATCTTAAACGAGGTGTCAAAATTGGTGACAAGGTCGTGTTCGACCTAGAGTCCATATTTCTCCGTCTTCTTGTAGTCGGTCAACAGCGCGAGATGGAACTCCTACCGATATTTGGGTATAAGTTATGTGCTGTCCCTCCATCATGGAAGAGTATGGTTGCCTCCGATACTAGTTCAAAAGTTTGACGTAACGCATCACAATTTCGAGGTGCTCACCTGCAGATGTTGCTTTGAACGGCAGCTGACCAACAGGGTCCTCCAGATGTCTCGATGACGATGGGATAACTTGCCCCAGCATTGACAGTGGTCTGGTGATCCACCACTTATAATAAACGTCATTAGCTGCCGCTGTCCAGCGAAGGACAAGGCATACAAGGAAGGCAATTGTAGCTGTTACCTGGGAATGCAATTGTAGCTGTTACCTGTTACTAAAGTCTCATCGACGTCGTTGTAGAAGTTATTGATGTCTTCGTCGGAGTATGATTTTGTTGGTGCACATACTTGCACTATCTTGAGTTTGTAGCGCTTATTTATGCACAGAACAAGTTCTGCTACTCGGGGGCTGATGCTCTTTACCCTCACTATGTGGTCTTTCCATTTCCTGTTTATGAGAAAGCCTACTACTCCTGCTTGGCCATTGTTTGCCCTAAAATGGGATAATAGGGGGCCGCTTTGTAACGTAGTGAAAACGTCCTCTGGTCTTCTCAGTTCGGAGATACCTATTATATCCCATACCGACCTGGTTTCCCGAAGTCCTTCTTCGAGTTTTTGGATGTGTTCATGTCTTAGTAGCGTTCTGACGTTGTAGGTCGCTATCTTTAGTCTACTTACGCTCTTTCGGCGGCTCGTTTTGACCCAGAGATTCTTATTAGCACCACCTGCACGTAGTTGACCAGAGCCGCCTTCTTGGTCATGGACTCTTTCGGTGCCGCTGGGGATTTTGTAGTGTTTTGCATGCTGATGTTGTTGGCCTACCCTTCCACACTGGCCAGTGCGGGTTGGAAGGGGCAGGCGATATAGGGTTAACGAAATTGCCCAAATTTCGACATGGTGGCTGTATCAGTACCGAACAACTGACTTACCGGCATCGGGATTCGAGCCCGGTCCCTCTAGTTGGTAGTCCGGTACTCGGCCACCGCGCCCTATTGCGTGTGCGTGTGCATGTGCGTGTGCGTGTGCGTGTGCGTGTGCGTGTGCGTGTGCGTGTGCGTGTGCGTGTGCGTGTGCGTGTGCGTGTGCGTGTGCGTGTGCGTGTGCGTGTGCGTGTGCGTGTGCGTGTGCGTGTGCGTGTGCGTGTGCGTGTGCGTGTGCGTGTGCGTGTGCGTGTGCGTGTGCGTGTGCGTGTGCGTGTGCGTGTGCGTGTGCGTGTGCGTGTGCGTGTGCGTGTGCGTGTGCGTGTGCGTGTGCGTGTGCGTGTGCGTGTGCGTGTGCGTGTGCGTGTGCGTGTGCGTGTGCGTGTGCGTGTGCGTGTGCGTGTGCGTGTGCGTGTGCGTGTGCGTGTGCGTGTGCGTGTGCGTGTGCGTGTGCGTGTGCGTGTGCGTGTGCGTGTGCGTGTGCGTGTGCGTGTGCGTGTGCGTGTGCGTGTGCGTGTGCGTGTGCGTGTGCGTGTGCGTGTGCGTGTGCGTGTGCGTGTGCGTGTGCGTGTGCGTGTGCGTGTGCGTGTGCGTGTGCGTGTGCGTGTGCGTGTGCGTGTGCGTGTGCGTGTGCGTGTGCGTGTGCGTGTGCGTGTGCGTGTGCGTGTGCGTGTGCGTGTGCGTGTGCGTGTGCGTGTGCGTGTGCGTGTGCGTGTGCGTGTGCGTGTGCGTGTGCGTGTGCGTGTGCGTGTGCGTGTGCGTGTGCGTGTGCGTGTGCGTGTGCGTGTGCGTGTGCGTGTGCGTGTGCGTGTGCGTGTGCGTGTGCGTGTGCGTGTGCGTGTGCGTGTGCGTGTGCGTGTGCGTGTGCGTGTGCGTGTGCGTGTGCGTGTGCGTGCGCGTGCGCGTGGGCGTGCGCGTGCGCGTGTGCATGTATACCGTTTTGGTGTAGCCACTTCAGAGTCGCTTTACCTTCAAAATAAATAAAACCGTTTTGCGAGAACAACAATTTCTAAATCGGCAAAGGCAACGAGAAACGTACGATAACTATAAATCAAACAAATTCTAACCTACGACACAGTAGCATTCACGTAGAACAGCTATGTGTATAATTATCCATAAATGAATCCAGCCACATGCACATAGGAGATCATCCGATTAGTCGAAGCATACACACCAGGTACAATACCTAATTACGGGGGACGGTGATACTAAGATATCCGTAGTAGTGACGCACATTTAACGCGAGCAGAAGTCAAGTATCAATCTCGTGAGAAAATGTCCATGTGTAGGGATTTTTCATCGCGAAGTACTATAATTATATATAGATATATCTACCACTATTTAGGGCTACTAAAGCCATGCATATATGCAAATACGTACATAATCACAAGGAGGGTGTTTACCCAGTGAAGAGACTATAACCAGTATGGAAGATTTCCTATGCAATTTATATGTTAATTTTAGGGCCATCTGGCCGAGCCAGAGAACTAACCCTGGTATTTTGGGACTCTACCGGGGGAGGAAAAGTTCACTAGCACTGCAGGCTAGCTTCTATGCTAATTTCTAGGGCCATCTGATTTATGAAGATGCGCAACTACCTTGTTGTTGGGGTAAACCACAGGGTGCAGAGTCCGCTGGCACCCTGCTAAGATTTCTAGGGCGCTATAGCGCTGGACAAAATGTTAGGTAAGCAGTCTAGCGTCTGTCCCCGGGCTAGTATTAGCTGGTATAAATACGGGGGATTTTAATTACTCTTGGCAGACGACTGGGGCCTATTACCAGGGGAACATGTATTGTTCACCCCGGGACAAGCCGCTACAGAGCACCCTGTGACAGGCTTACTGTCACAGCATATACTATGAATGTCATGGCAGAAGTTTGGGGCATAACTATTGTCGGGGAAACAACTGATGTTACCCCGAGTCCGCCGCTAGACGCCTCCGTGCCGACCGCTCGCGCCAAACGATACGATTGTTGGCGGGGTTCATCCCGCAAACGCTACAATTTGGTGGCAGCAGGGGTGGGAGTTCGGTAGATAAACCTGACAGTATTCCTTTACGCTCCGTAGTAACGGTTTTGCATGGTTAATCTATCTAGAAAATCTCACTTGAAAGAACTCACACGGGAGCACGTTTACTCGCTTCAGATAGATTAAAGTAGAATAGTTTAGTGAGAAGTTACTTCTCTGGTGGCAGCAAAATAAATACGTAAAATGTTAAACTCAAGGTGATAATTCCTCAGTGGTGATAATTCCTCAGTGGCCGATGTTTATTTTCGGTACACTGGACACTGTCTGCAATGGCAGGGGCATCCAACCCATGCCAGATGAAAGGCCACTGTTTATAGTTTGTCACCCTGTGGACGAAGCTGGCTACAGGCTGGCTAATGACGTCAGTGGGTCAGCAGACACTCACTAGATAGTGGTCCTGTTAATGACCCCTTGAGCCATTATGATGCAGTTGACAACACTGCAGGTCAATGGTTGTCCTCTCTTCCCAGCATCAGGTTTTCAAGGGTCAGCAACTCAGGCCATGGTAGATCGTTTCTTCAGGGGATACCTGGATGTTTTGAAGAGATGTTATATCTGATATAATGTCAAGTTACTATTATAGGTGTTTGCTTAGTTATATTTTCATGGAATTAGGGTATACAGTAGAATGTTTGGCGGATTCTGGATTTGATGTATGGTCATATAGAAATAACGGCTTGATTCGCTGTCTGTGACAGACAGCGCTAACACATATTATCATCAGGATATGTCACACCCAACTGAGAATGATAGTCGGCAATGGTATGTTTTATTGCCTAAGAGAGATTCACAAAATGCGAGGTCTGCTAGATGCAGAGCCAGACCTGACAAATGTCACGGTGTAATCGTTCATATGATTTGTGAGATTCACAAAACACGAGGTCTGCTAGATGCAGAGCCGGACATGACAAATGTCACGGTGTAATCGTTCATATGATTTGTGAGATTCACAAAACACGAGGTCTGCTAGATGCAGAGCCGGACATGACAAATGTCACGGTGTAATCGTTCATATGATTTGTGAGATTCACAAAACACGAGGTCTGCTAGATGCAGAGGCGGACATGACAAATGTCACGGTGTAATCGTTCATATGATTTGTGAGATTCACAAAACACGAGGTCTGCTAGATGCAGAGGCGGACATGACAAATGTCACGGTGTAATCGTTCATATGATTTGTGAGATTCACAAAACACGAGGTCTGCTAGATGCAGAGGCGGACATGACAAATGTCACGGTGTAATCGTTCATATGATTTGTGAGATTCACAAAACACGAGGTCTGCTAGATGCAGAGGCGGACATGACAAATGTCATGGTGTAATCGTTCATATGATTTGTGAGATAGTCACAAAACGCGAGGTCTGCTACAAGCAGAACCGGACAATACATATATTTTGGTGTAATCGTTCATATGGTTTGTGAAATAGTCACAAAACGCGAGGTCTGCTACGTGCAAAACCGGACATGACAAATGTCACAGTGTAATCTTTCATATGGTTTGTGAGGTAGTCACAACACGCGAGGTCTACAGTTTGTAGAACCGAACATCACAAAACACGAGGTCTGTGACAAGCAGAACCGAAAATGACAAATGTTACGGTGTAATCATGTCTACACTATGTCGTTGTAACCATTTATTTTCAACACATGAAAGTTTGGTTTCAAAGATTGTTTAAAAATAAGTGATTGTTTTCGTTCAAGCACTTTCCCACGAAAAGTTCCTGCACATATCTGCCCAGTCAAAGTGGACGGAATCACTTGCTGACATGGACAGCTATATTTATTTTATCATCATCATCATCACCATCCTCATTGCTATGATGCCATGTGCAGCTTTCAACGTTCTGCGTGTTATGGCATCATCACTTCGAATTGTTCATCTTCTCGTCTTGATTTTTGCCAGCTAGGTCTTGAAGCATAGTTCATGCATTTATTTCAATTATAGAGAGTAGTCTTGGTCAAACAGGAGTAATTTGTCCAGCCAGCCAGTGAACTGGTCATTGTGGCTGTTTCAGGCAGTGAGACCATCTGGTTACACACAGCATGGCTGCAGTCTAGGGGTCAATGACTGGCCCAGTGGTGTAATGAGAGGAGTTAGCGAGTATCAACATAGTTCTGTTCAGGGCACCTTCTAGCTTAATAGATATTTAATTGGCACAGGGTGTGTTCTGCTAAACAGAAGAGGATGAAGTTGATTAGAGTCAGTTTTCATGTGTTAGCTCTTGTTGGTCATATATATATATATATATATATATATATATATATATATATATATATATATATATATATATATATATAGATATCTTGGAAGATTATACTGTTACATACACAGAGAAACTATACTAGAAGAGTTAGTAGTGCATAGTCGTGAGAACGGTATCTCAGCCGAAGTTGGCCACAAGGACTCTGTATCACAGGGCAGCTTCAAGCCCTAAGGTGCAGACGCTGTCTGATGGCAGAGATAGCGATTACCCTGGTCAGGCCAGGCGACCTTAATTGGCACATTCTGTGTCTGAGGGCAAGGATATGATGAAGTTCTATCTTTGTGGATGTGACAATGGTTGTCCGTTATTTTCCTGGTACATGTCAGTGCTGTGACATGTCAAGCAATGGCGAACGATGTATGACCACGACGGTCATACGACATTAATTATGGCAAACACCATAATAGTGCTGCGTACGAGATACGTACACACAAAAATGCAGGAACCAGAATTCATTCTGGTCACAACCTGCAGCGTTATCTGCACAGAAGATGGAAGATGGAAGAAGACGCAGGCGAGATTGAGCTGAGCCTCCACTACTAGGGGTGAACTGACGTGCGTCTACCGTGCGTCCATGAAGTGGGTTACGACGGAGGATACCATCGGCTCAACAGATGCGACTGACGTTCGGGTGATGGAAGGCACATCAACCGGACATGAACATTTGTGAAAAGTGAACGTTTGAGTATAAATTGTATGCTTTCTTTTTCAGCATTGTATTGATTATTATAATGTTGCATGCTGTTATAATTTCGGGGCGAAATTTTAGTGGGGCGGGGGTAATGTAAGGATTTTTCATCGCGAAGTACTATAATTATATATAGATATATCTACCACTATTTAGGGCTACTAAAGCCATGCATATATGCAAATACGTACATAATCACAAGGAGGGTGTTTACCCGGTGAAGAGACTATAACCAGTATGGAAGATTTCCTATGCAATTTATATGTTAATTTTAGGGCCATCTGGCCGAGCCAGAGAACTAACCCTGGTATTTTGGGACTCTACCGGGGGAGGAAAAGTTCACTAGCACTGCAGGCTAGCTTCTATGCTAATATCTAGGGCCATCTGGTTTATGAAGATGCGCAACTACCTTGTTGTTGGGGTAAACCACAGGGTGCAGAGTCCGCTGGCACCCTGCTAAGATTTCTAGGGCGCTATAGCGCTGGACAAAATGTTAGGTAAGCAGTCTAGCGTCTGTCCCCGGGCTAGTATTAGCTGGTATAAATACGGGGGATTTTAATTACTCTTGGCAGACGACTGGGGCCTATTACCAGGGGAACATGTATTGTTCACCCCGGGACAAGCCGCTCCAGAGCACCCTGTGACAGGCTTACTGTCACAGCATATACTATGAATGTCATGGCAGACGACTGGGGCCTATTACCAGGGGAACATGTATTGTTCACCCCGGGACAAGCCGCTCCAGAGCACCCTGTGACAGGCTTACTGTCACAGCATATACTATGAATGTCATGGCAGAAGTTTGGGGCATATTGTCGGGGAAACAACGGTTGTTACCCCGAGACACGTCGCTCCAGATTGCCCTGTGACAGAGCCACTGTCACAGCATTGTGCCGCACCAGGCACGCTCCAAGTCGCCCGGTGACATACGTTGTGCCGCACCAGGCACATTGTTCTCCCGATTGAGGAAACACACCTAGTGGGTGAGTCTTTTGACCGATCCACTGACTGATCGCGTGTCAAACACGCTGTCAGTACCGTCACATTTGTATTGTGTTTGTATTGGTTTAGTTAGTGAAGTATTTTAGTGAGTGTCTTAGATTTGTACTGTTAGGGTGTTGATGTAATAAACTGTAGAAACCTTATATATGTTGTTTGTGTTAGACTGAGTGAGTGAACGTGTGCCCGAGTCCGCCACTAGACGCCTCCGTGCCGACCGCTCGCGCCAAACAATACGACTGTTGGCGGGGTTCATCCCGCAAACGCTACACATGTATGCAACACTCACAATAACTAACGAAATAGATTAAAGCCTATGCTGCCGATAGCGCTACGTCTGCAGCAATAATTTATAGTAGTACAATATAACTACGTCTATTGTCGTCAGTGATAAGTTATAGTCATAAATCGGACACGATATAACTTTCGACATACATGGATGGGGGTCTTTACCCTCAATAATAAGTGGTACACATTTGTAAATTAGAAGTTTTTGTTTTGGTTGGGTTTGAATGTAGCCCCAATCTTGCTTTGGCGCAAATCGCGGAATGATGACAGCACAAAGGTCCCGTCCCATTAAAAGAACGCCCTGACTATTGCTAGAGCTGATCTGCCAATAAGGGCGGAAAAACCATATTGCCAGAGCATAAATGGATTGATGGTGATGTGCATGCGCGTCCGGTTGGCGATATTTTTAGCGAACACTTGTCGACATAGTAATTATTTCAGATACATATGACGCCCTGGAATAGTGTTTTGACTGATTTGGGCCACCGTGGCGGGAAACTGCGAGCTGCTTAGGCAATAAGGGCAGAACAATTATTATTGCCAGAGCAGAAATGCGCAGATAGGGAGGGACCTGCACAAAATAGACGTACCCCGTTTATGATGGAGCACGCCTATTGCATATAATAGGTAACGAGTTTACAGAATTTAAATACCTTTATGCAGTCAACAATTATGGCAATTTTAACTTTCAGAAAGATAT
>OZ024865.1:22947131-22987131 GCA_964017155.1 Oasisia sp. SBJ-2009
GGGATGAAGTCACGTATCATGCGACCAAATACACACATTGCTGGTGATATTTTTGTGTCTGGGTCTGGCGTGTTGCGGTATTGTAAGACCGCTCGCTGTACTGCATCTGTGTCCAGATCGCCCTTCCCGCCGGTGTTGTTCGTTATCAAGCGCTTCATTGTCTTAACAGCGACCTCCGCGTGGCAATTGCTATGTGGGAAGGCGACCGAGGACGGCCTATGATTCACGCCCCATGTGCGGAGGAACTGGCGGGTGTCGGTCGATGTGTATTCTGGACCGCCGTCCGATGCAAGCTCCTCCGGTATTCCGTAGGTCGCGAAAATCTGTCTCAGGATGTTAACAAGGCCAGCCCCGCCCGCCGATGCGTTCGCGATGATGGGCCAAGTCGAGTAGCGATCGACAACTACTACGTAGTGCACGCCCTTGTATGAGAAGAAGTCGGAGCATATCGCTTGAAACGGGTCGACGGGCAAGATGGGGCGGGTGGGCGGCGCGACTGGCTGGGACGGGGCCATACGATGGCAGTGATCGCATTCGTTGCGGACCTTGGCGATGTTCTCTGTCATACCGGGCCAGAATATCGATGTTTCCGCTCTTGCCGTCATCATAGACACGCCCTGGTGTGCTGCGTGGAGGGCGGCCAGCACGGCGTGTCGTAGCGCGGGCGGGATAATAATGCGATTCTTATAGATGGCTACGCCATCGGTTGTCGACAGCTCGTGTCGGTACTGGTGAAACTGTCGGATGGACACTGGCATCTCGTTCCGAGTCTTCGGCATGCCGTCCACGATCAGTTCAGTGAGTAAGTGCATATCGGGGTTGCTCGCGATGGCCTCTCTCACGCGATCCCATGTCACCGACCCTAGTATCCCGGTTGCGTCACGGTGTGTCAGTAGTTCCGAATCAGCGTCGTCTGGTTCGTGTGTTCTGTCGATATTCGCCCCATCTAGTTTCAAAGTACGCCCAGGTTTCTGATGAGCCAAAACGTGCGCTCGTGACGACGCCTGAAGTTTAAAAAACAACCAATTAAGAATAATTACTTTCCGCCAGATGGCACCACCAATTCGCACAAGTACCGTTAACTCTGCCGGGAGATAAGTTTTGACTCACCAGGTAGGTTCCACTACAGGGACATTTTTTACCATTCAGTAACGAGCATGTGTCCACGTGTCCAGCCTCTGTTTACACGCTACACGTGACAATGTCTCAACGTCCTTCTCCTTGTGTTTACATTGTACACATGAAAACAAGTAGTCATAACTATTTTACTAAACCTAGATGTAGTTGTTTCGAATTGCATGTTTACAGTCTATATAATGTGTGATCGTGTTCTGGCCATTTTATCTCTTATTCTCTACGAACTCAACATAAATATTAGAGCATGTATCGATCCACGCATTAGCCATGGCAGCGTTTACACGGTACACATAACCAACCATGTTTCCACGAACGCCACGTGTTAAACTGTTGAACAAGCGGGACATTTCAGTTCGTGGACGGCAGAAATGTCAGCAAATTTCAGTTAGTCGACGGCAAAAATGTCGAAGTTGCAATTGTCTGGATTTTTAAGACGCAGTCATTAAAGCAAGTATAGGCATCAACTCTTTTTTGTAATTAGGAGTTGGTCAGGTAGAGTAAAAAAATTGATCACTTGTGCATAACTAAACTAGTTTAGCCTAACTGAATCTGAGAGTAGTAAGCTGCTGCACATGACAAGTCTAGGATGTAAGGATTTTGAACTGTTTATACAACTCTCCCTCGTTCCTGTCTCCCTCCCTCCCACCCTCCCACCCTCCCACCCTCCCTCCCTCCCACCCTCCCTCCTTCCCTCCGAGACTCCATCCGTCTCTCTCATTTTCTTTCCTGCCCTCCTTCCCTCCCTCCCTCCTTCCCTCTCACTCACTCCCTCCCTCCCTGCCCATTTCTCCTTCCCTACCTCTCTCTTTTCCTCTCTCTCTCTCTCTACGCTATCTCTCCTTCTTTCTCTTCATCTCCTTTCCTACCTCCCTCCCTTCCTCTCTCTCACTGCCTCCCTCTCTTTCCTCTTTTTATCGATCACTCTCTCTCTCTCTTTCCTCTTTCTCTCCATCCCTCCTCCCTCTAGTTTACCTCCCTCTCTTCCTCCCTCCCTCCCTCCCTCTCTCCCTCTCGCTCCTCTTTCTCTCCCTCTTTTTGCTTTTGATTTTCAATGGAGAATGGTCAATCCTGCCTTCCATAACAGGTGCTTACCTTTGTCACAATGTTCCATAGTTAGATACAATATATTGTTTTTTGTAAGATGTAACTGATGATGCATTTGTTCTATAGAATTGATGTAATTAATCTGATGTCATATCAATGTAAGTTCCATATGTAATAAACGATTCATGACATGTTGTTGTCATGACTTGACAATATGTATGATAAAATGCCATTATAAGTATATTTATACAAACTAAGATTCATTCATTAACAAAAAAACATAAATTGTGTTTATGTGTTTAATTATGTTGTATTCAAGATTTTCCTTGTATCACACTAAGAGTGTAATATATATATATATATATATATATATATATATATATATATATATATATATATATATATATATCCATTTGGCTAGAACCATTTAATTTTGGTTACAGTTAAATCTCTAATGTTCCCAAAACGTGAGTTTGTTGTTGTTTTAGTTTGGTTAAAACTGAAACGTTAGATTAACTTTAAACAAACGAGAAAAATAATGTTAGAAACACATTCGCATTTAAACGCCAAACCAATGTTTCTGCTAACTTTACATAAAAGTTAGATTCATGTTTGCATGCTATCTGGGTTATAGATTGTTTTCATTATGGCATAGTGTTTATGTTTGCACAGCACTTAGTTGCTGTGTCTAGATTCATTTTTATGTGTTGTATATTTGTTGTTTGTTGAATAAAATCAATTATATAAAATTTCTACCAGCTTTATTTTCGCATTACTAATTAATGTATTAATTTTACACTGTTTTATTATTTATTTACACGCATCATTCATTTGAAATGCCAAAAAAACTAACGACAGATATGTAGATTAAATTTACCAAATAACACATACTTTCTCTTCAAAGTGGGTGTACAGAACTAGTTATATCATTCAAGTACAATTTCTGATTACACAACTAATAATGTCTACTCACTTAGACGTTTCAACCGCCATCGGCAGCCTTCTTCAGGAACTGAATGTTCAGTGGTCACTGCTCGCTAGATGGCGTGGCGAGCAGACTGTCCCACACGTGACTTAGTCTGTAGCCCCCTCGTCTCTGTTCATAGTTGGTTTCATCTTCCTAATCCAGATTGCTTCTTTTATCCAACGCGCACACCTGTTCGTCTCTTTATCCACCACTTTCGCACCCTCCCAGTCTATCACACAGTTGCGTCTGTCCGCATGGTCCGTTATTGCTGATTTGTGTTCGACGTTTGTCGAACACTTCCTTGCCTCGCGAGTAAGACGTCTAGATGTTACTGTTTCCACTTCTTTTTTATGTTCTTCAAGTCTGGTACCAAACGTTCTTCCTGTTTCTCCAATGTAACACATATTGCATGTCTTACATGTAATTTGGTACACACAATCGGTCTTGTGTTTGTCTTCCACTTTGTCTTTTGGATGCACCAGTATTTGTCTGAGGTTTCTGTGTGGTCTGACAGCTGATGTTATATCATGATGTAAGCCACGTGTGGGACAGTCTGCTCGCCACGCCATCTAGCGAGCAGTGACCACTGAACATTCAGTTCCTGAAGAAGGCCGCCGATGGCGGTTGAAACGTCGAAGTGAGTAGAAATTATTAGTTGTACATTTGTACTTGAATGATATACTTCCAACTTGATGAACATTTTCACGAATAGTTATATCATATTGTTATTTCAAATTATAATATTTCTGTTCAGTTCATTGAGATAAAATGCGCAGAGCATGATCACACATTACAGACTGTAAACACGGAATTCGAAACAACCATGTCTAGCTTTAGCAAAATACTCACGAATATTTGTTTTTACCACGTGTGCAATATAAACACAAGCAGAACCACGTGGAAATATTGTCTCGTGTACCGTGTAAACAGAGGCTGTCCACGTGGACACATGCTCGTTACTCAATGGTCGAAAAATGACCTGTTGCGTAACCTACCTGGTGAGTCAAAACGTGCTGCCGGGAAGCAGATCAGCTGTAAAGTAATTCGCAAATTTGGGGGTCAGCGTATGTGCGTATCCTGCCACAAGCCTTGGTCCGGTCTCCAGTTCACACATTCAGTGCTCACTTATCTTGCAATTTGCGATATGTAAAATGAGTTATTTTTAATGATGTCATCCTGCCAAGCCAGGGCTATTGGCCATGCATTCTGCTTGCTGATGTTGACGTAACCACAGCGGTTACATCAGACGCGCGAGGTTGCGTTGTGTACAAGTAAACGTATCTGCCTTGCCACCTACTAGAGACATGTGGACACAATAGAGTTGTAAGTGACGCTGCAGTTGGCACCACTGACCGGTTTTAAAAAGAAAATACTGCGATAGTGAAATACTGTGCCCTGGATGTGTACCGGTTTTGGTTCATTGGTAGGTGAAAGTAGTGGTTATAAATAACCCGCTGTAAAATATTACACGTTTTTATTAATGTATGCAGCATTCCACCAAATGTGGAGAACACAGTAGACAGATTTTATTGCTCCATAAGAAAGGGAAAGGAACTATTTGTGTCGCCTCTACATTTGATAGATAGATTCTCCACATTACCTCACCATTACCTGTGACACATGAATTCGCAATACTCGAGCTTTTTTAGATAAGCAATTGTCATACCAAAAGCAAGATACCTATTTAAATATTTCAAAACAAATTCATCTACTGTTACACAATAAAATGCAAGCTTCATATTTGTTTTCATTCGCTTGAGTACGAGATATACATCAACCGCAGTATCCGGTTCTTTAGCGCGTTACAAAGACAGGAAGAGGCATTAACTCTGACAAAACCCTACAGTACATATATTGTTATTGTTGTTGCTTTCGTACGCAGCCATTGCGATACGACAAAGAAATGTTACCCCAAAGGGGTATAAAATAGGCCTTTAAAGAAAGCATTAACGTGTAGTGTCACCAATATTAAAAATAACCCTGTGCACGTAAAGGGGGTTTTATTGTGTAGTTATGCCGAATCGGAAATAATGTGTAATTGCACTATCAGATTTTTGGATAAATGCTTTGATTTCGCCCGCTGCATCAGTAGCATCAGAACAAAATTAGTATAAAGAAGCATGAAGCTACATCACCACTCCGCAGCCTCGGATTAGAATTTTGAAAGACGGGGTAGTGCTGTTGAAGATTCTTTGGAGACATCATTTCTGCTGTTTAGACTTTCCGAAATATTCGACCCGCGATTCTAAGAACAAATCCATTTTCAGTCTCCTAAACCACCTTATGGCTCTCCATGTACCATAAAATGTACCCCTTCCCTATTTATTGAGGGTTAATCCTATCGCCAACCCCTCACCAAAACAGTCACCCCCACGAAATACTCAGGTCTTCCCTAAGCATTGGGGGACTAATCCTATTTCCAACCCACCACCTCAACCACAAGTCACCCGGAACCCACGCCTCTATATATGCGAGTGAGAACTATGAACCTCAACTATATTTGTGAAGGTACGATGCGTTACTGTGTTTTGTTTTCCTAATATCAACCTTTCTCTGGCACATCGGTTAAACTGCGCGCACAGTTTGACGGGCAATACACGTTCAGCAAAACTGTTGTGGTTCTCGGCAACATCAATTAACAGAAATAGATGTTACTAAATCAGGAATGGTCTTTGTAAGATTAGTGTACATGCTCATTTGGATCCACACGGCACCTGTCGAATGTGGTACATCGTGCAGTGTCGTGTTTCTGTTTGACCTCTACGGAAGGTGCTGACATACACAGGTAACATTTATCTTGGCGCAAAACCTAAATATACGCTAGATGAGATTAAAACTAACTATGGCCGATAGAGGTTAAATACGGACGTGTACACAATATAAAAAAGTAAAGGCAAGGTCTTATATAGCGCAGTATCCAGTCCTCAGGACCGTTCAAAGCGCTTTACATTTTACTTCCCTGACAGACCTGTTCACTCAGACACCATCTCGGCTTCTCTGGGAAGCATCCAATATAATTATTGTATTCGTACAAATGCGTGTCACAACGTTCAAAGCGTTATATCATTATTCAAATAAAAAGGCAAACATCCTTCGGATATTGATGTTTCGTATATATTATATTCTTTCGTTTGTGGAATACAAAACAGTAAAACTATGGTTATTAATGTGATATTCAACAAGCAACGAATGGCAATACGGTGACGAATCAGTATACTTAATAATATGTATTGTAAATGCAGGCAACTTAAAAGAACTCACTTTGTTCTTGCCTCAGAAAATGTATACTTCACGAAACAGTTTCACAAACAAAGCTACTTTTGGTGATTTTATTATACTGTCTACGCTTTTCGCTGTCACACACACATATTCACACAGGCACGCATGTACACATACAACTATAGCACATATACAATGTATTACATGCAAACATAGCACGATACGAAGGCAAATACTTACCGTAAATGTCGCAGTCTATGCGTCAAAGCCGTCGTTGCCAAAGTATAACACTTGCATAACAGTAATTGTTCCCAAAATATATAATTTCACATTAAGTAATATCATAATTGTTATTCAGAATCCAATTTCGCGCCATAACACACATACTCCCGCCAAACACACACCACACACACATGCGACACTATCTCAATTATGTGATATGGCAACACGTGTTACGATGGCAACGTAGCGTGTAAGCGGTTTCGATCATCAACACCAACATCTGACGCGACGTGTGTAACATAGATAATAGGATCGTGCGGTTGCGATGAAGCAAGTGTAAACCGGCTCCGAATAAAAACAGTGGTTCTGTTTGATATTCTGATGTTATTCGAAATGGCATGTTTAGAGAGTTATACTCGCGTGAGCGAAAATAGTGTATGCACAGTGAGCCAGCAATATAGAATTTATGGTTGCACAATATTGAACAAACCACGAGTCTCTTTCTAACCGTTCCGCAGAAATGTAATCAACGCCGACGACAAAACGTCGAAATAAAATCATTTCCACTCATGTGTCGCACCTAACCTATACAGTTCATGTCATAGCCATGCCTTTGAAACACTACAGAGGTAGACGTTCATCTAGCCGTTCTGAAAATCCACCATTCCACCTTCCAGACAAGTCTGCCATTTGTCGCTCTATTCACGCAACCTTTTCCGTCGTCGACAACGACTACTGCCGGCGGGACGTTACGCATCGTTGCTTGAGCGGCACGTTCACCTGCAGACGGCCGTCTTTGCTCAGGCGGGACGTGATGGCGTCGACGTCAGCGAACTCCGGCAGTGTGTACTCCTTCAGTCGCCTCGTCTTGCTGCAGGCGCGGCCCGCCGGGTCAGTGGCCCGGCGCGTCGCGCTGATCACCAACTTCCTGTCCTCCGTCACCTGGCAAACAGACTCAGTTGATTAGAGTGGTAATAATAGCATTAGTATTTATTTTAAAATTACCATTGAGATTGGCGATGGCGTTAACATTAATATTAGTGTAAGCGCAACAGAAGTTATCGTACGAATACTAATAGTAATACGACAAATTCTATTGCACTTAAATCCTTGGAAACAAAGCGCTTTAATACAAATGGTTGATAAACCTAGAAGTCGATAACCATTCCAGCTGTCGACAGATGCACTCGTGTGTCAGGGAGCTGTAATAAATACTGGATAGGCAAGGTTATAAAGGTACGTTTTATTAACTGTGTACAATTGTATCAACTGTCTTGTTGAATCTGCATACAACAAGACAGTTGAATCTGCATACAACAAGACAGTTGGGTCTACATACAACAAGACAGTTGGGTCTACATACAACAAGACAGTTGGGTTTACATACAACAAGACTGTTGGGTCTACTTACAACAAGACAGTTGAATCTGCATACAACAAGACAGTTGGGTCTACATACAACAAGACAGTTGGGTCTACATACAACAAGACAGTTGGGTCTACATACAACAAGACAGTTGGGTCTACATACAACAAGACAGTTGGGTCTACATACAACAAGACAGTTGGGTTTACATACAACAAGACTGTTGGGTCTACATACAACAAGACAGTTGAATCTACATACAACAAGACAGTTGGGTCTACATACAACAAGACAGTTGTATCTACATACAACAATACAGTTGGGTCTACATACAACAAGACAGTTGGGTCTACATACAACAAGACAGTTGGGTCTACATACAACAAGACAGTTGGGTTTACATACAACAAGACTGTTGGGTCTACATACAACAAGACAGTTGGGTCTACATACAACAAGACAGTTGGGTCTACATACAACAAGACAGTTGTATCTACATACAACAAGACAGTTGTATCTACATACAACAAGACAGTTGTATCTACATACAACAAGACAGTTGAATCTGCATACAACAAGACAGTTGTATCTACACACAACAAGACAGTTGGGTCTACATACAACAAGACAGTTGGATCTGCATACAACAAGACAGTTTGATCTACATACAACAAGACAGTTGGGTCTACATACAACAAGACAGTTGGGTCTACATACAACAAGACAGTTGGGTCTACATACAACAAGACAGTTGGGTCTACATACAACAAGACAGTTGGGTCTACATACAACAAGACAGTTTGATCTACATACAACAAGACAGATGGATTTACATACAACAAGACAGTTGGGTCTACATACATCAAGACAGTTGGACCAACAATCAACAAGGCAGTTGGGTCTACATACATCAAGACAGTTGGGTCTGCATACAACAAGATAGTTGGACCAACAATCAACAAGATAGTTGGGTCTACATACATCAAGACAGTTGGGTCTACATACATCAAGACAGTTGGGTCTGCATTCAACAAGATAGTTGGACCAACAATCAACAAGGCAGTTGGGTCTACATACATCAAGACAGTTGGGTCTACATACATCAAGACAGTTGGGTCTGCATTCAACAAGATAGTTGGACCAACAATCAACAAGGCAGTTGGGTCTACATACAACAAGACAGTTGCATCTACATACAACAAGACAGTTGCATCTACATACAACAAGACAGTTGCATCTACATACAACAAGACTGTTGGATATCTACAGTACAATACAGTTTGATCGACATACAACAGTACAGTAGGATTTACATACACATATGTGTGTTGATATATATAAAGCCGAAGTCATTAGCTTTGCATATATTATGGAGAAACAACATTACAGTAATCATATATTGCTCCCAGTTAATAATAAGCACAGAACAGAAAAGGTGGGGGAACCAACCACATCCGGCCATTCTATAATCAACGATTTCGCGATGCAAAGCTAATGACTTCGGCTTATATATATATATATATATATATATATATATATATATATATATATATATATATATATATATATATATATATATATATATATATATATATATATATATATATATATATATATATATATAACGTATATATAACAACGTATATATAACAACTTATCTAAAAGCACACATGACAGAAAATATTTAAGAGTAGTGATAATTTGCAACACACGTACCTCTACGAGCAGGTCACGTGCACTGTACTCGCTGCCCGTGTTTACAAGAATCTCCAGCCGTTCGGCGCCGTCACGTGACGTGTTCACCTAGGGATAGATCGGTCATTTAACCCCGGTTTATGGTTGGGCGAAAGACGGCAGACTATTTCACCTGTTTAAACACGTTCTACCAACAGGAGCGCCCGCGCACGCATGCATGCACACACACACGCACGCACTCACCCACACAGAATATATATATATATATATATATATATATATATATATATATATATATATATATTTCCGAGGAACATATGGTGCCGTAATGAACAACATATGGTGGAGTATATTTAACCGTCATGTGATCACGGTGGACGATAATTTAATTAAATAGTGATCTGTCCCCACCTGGTAGACAAATGATTTCGGCTTCTTCACGCCGGAAGTCGGACTCGCTTGTGGGAAATAGTACAGCAGCGGTACCTCGATCTTCAACATCCCGTGCTTGTTCATACGTGACGTCAGACGCTGCTCGTCAGCGAAGCGTGGCATACTGACCTTGTGCGTGAAGGTCTTCGTGAGGGCGCCGAGTCCCGTCGCCTCCACCGCCTTCACGATCACCTTGTTCGTGATGCGGTCGAGATGGACGCTGACGTTGCGCGGCGAGAATTCACGCACGTCGATGAAGGCGACGAAAGTGGGCACGTTGCCGCTCGTGTCCACGTAGCTGTTCGTGCCGAGGTTGCTGGCGCCGGCCGTCGACGGGGCGGCATGCATCTCGCCCTTCGCGAGGAGACGTTCCACCTCGTGGCGCCACTCCTCGCGCTGTCCCTCTAGCTCGTGCTGCACGTCCTGCAGAAAGCGCTTATCCCTGCGCTGTCCGTCGCCTCGACCCCTGCCCCGTCCGGCCGTGTCGTGACGGGCGGCGTCGTGACCACGACCCGTCGAGTACTCGTCGTAATGGCGACGGTCGCCATGGTGATATGATACCTTCGTGCCACCGCCCCGCATGCTGGTGCCTTCCTGACCGCCATCCTGGGACACGAATGTGCCGCCTTCTAGCGGCAGATCGTAGCTGCCGCCGTCGCGGTGATAGACGACCTTAACCGTATCTGAGGGATCGTTGTATCTGTCACGGCGACTGCTCTCCTTTAAATAAACCGTGTTATTGGGGACGCGAGTCACGTGGTTTGACCCACCGCGCCTGTCTGATTGGCTATGGTACCGCGAGTTGCCGCTGTTTCCGTTGTACCCAACGTGGCCATTGCTGCTGCCCTCTGGCGGGATGTCGCCGCAGCCGCCAGGGCTGCCGTCGCTGGCGTTGTGGTAGTCGCGGAAACCAATGTCATCGTCTCCGTCACCCTCATCCAGGTGGATCCGAATGATGCCGAGAGCTCCCGGGTCGTACATGGCCGCTATGACGTCATCTCACGTGACTCAGAGAAATCCTGGAAAAAAAATTACTATGGGTTACCGTGCATCATTCTAAGCAATCTGAAAGGTGTAGATGTGTGTGTGTGTGTGTGTGTGTGTGTGTGTGTGTGTGTGTGTGTGTGTGTGTGTGTGTGTGTGTGTGTGTGTGTGTGTGTGTGTGTGTGTGTGGTGTGTGTGTGTGTGTATGCGTGCGTGCGTGCGTGCATGCGTGTATGTGTGCTTTAACCAATGAGCACACCCACTCACACGCGCACACACACACACAGAGTTTTCTATATATTTGTATGCTTAGATAAGTAGAGGATGAAACTTGGATTCACCAAAAGAAGTCCTATTTTTCGGTAATGATGAAATAAATATTTACTTTGTGAAACGTAAACAAGTAATTAATAAATCCCACTATTTTCATACCTCATTACTCTCACTTCAAACAATCAAACGCGTTGAACTGTATCCTAGCTTTTGTATTAGGAAAAAAGCAGATGTTTTCATATCTGTTGTAATTGCTTCGTTGTCCCATTAAAATCACATCCATTGCAAGCTGCGTAGATGCTTCCTAAACCAATAAGATACCCTGAACATTGTCTTAGTTCTACACTGCATTAACCATTCAAGAGCGCACATAAAATTACTCGGGTCAAGAAATATTGTTCGGAACTTTGCACACAAAACATAATGATTTTATATTTGTGTAGCGTGTTTAAAAATATGAAACATACACCTGCGTTTCAGCAGGAACAAGCTGAAATGCCATCATGCAACTGGCTACCTCCCAACCAAATTCAAAGAGAGCGTCCAGATTGCTGTTAATTTGTGTCAAACAAGGGTTCACAACTTCACAAATATAAACATTTAAATATTGGCAATGAAATCAATCGGCTTAAATATACGGAGCTACACGACGTCATAGTAAGATGTTTTAACAGTGATTATGTGTGTTTTGATATCACAGCGTCAAGTTCTGCCTGGTAAACATATTAGAATATGCGACACTATAGTGTTTGCGAAAAGGAAGGCGTTTTAATCGTTCGACTGCAACGTTTATATTAAAAAAAATGGAGAATGACAGGTTGAATATTACAGTTATGGCCATTATGCGTGGGTGCGTGTGTTGTGTGTACGTGAATGTATGCGTGCGTACTAGTGGGTATGTAAGTAAATCAAATCGCATTATACTGTACATTCGCTCAGAGCACTCGTGTACTCTGCAATAAATTCGAGGGCAGTAGCCCCGTTGGCAATGCTATATTAATGTATCCCGTACAACCCAGCTGAGCATTTGATTGTGAACAACTAATAATGGGTGATTTGCTTGCACAGCCCCAACTTTTGCCCATCCCGCTGCGAGACCACAGACATGCCAGTGCCATTGACGTAACAGCTGCATTGGCGAGTATAACGACTACTATCGCGACTCTATGAGGCGTGTCTAGGCCACCATTAGTACATTGGCCCGAGGTGACGGGCTATTTACGTGATATATAATTTGGTATGCCCAAGGTAACAAGTGGCCGAGACATAAAGCGAGGCGGACAACGATAAAGGCGGCAGAGTGGACGCCACGCCTATATCGATATCACTATAATGTGCCGGCAAACAACGACATCGGTGCATACCAGCGCCCACACACGCGCACACAGAAGCACGTATTCATGAACAGACTCTTTCAGCGATAACAACTTGCAACAAAAGTGACGAACTGATGGAAAGCAACGAAGGAAGTGTGTGTGCGTGCGTGTGCTTGCGTGCATGTGGGTGGGTGTGCATGCATATGTGTGCGTATATGCTTATTTGTCCTTGCGCATATAATACAGACCATGTGGAACCGTGTCGATATAGCAACCGCCATTAACATAATTACATAGCTAGGTGAATCACAGGAAACGGATATGACATGTAACACTCATCTACACTTCTCCTTTCAATCCATTTCATCGGCTACTTTCAGCCAGGTTACACCTGCTCAACTTACGCGATTCGACTTGCCTAACTGACTAGTTAGAATGGCAGTCAATTGATTTTACTCGTGCATTATTTCAGCACACTGCCGGAACAACACAATGTATAGGTTATTCAATTAATGAAAACGGCACTTTTATGGTCAAACCAAAAGCTGCTGCCTATCATTAAACATACATAACAGCGTCTATTTGCTAAGCGAGAAAAATCGCATCCGCTGAGAGCCTGTCACGATTTAGAACGGGTACGCGCTCATTCCACAGTGATATCTATGTACAGTGTCCATGGAGTGTAAATAATACACTTACATTTAAAGCTAAATAAAAAGAATACAAATATGTTATCGGATATGTATAATTGTTTTCATATTGTATTGTGCTGTTTTAACATATGTCTTGTATCGCAACAACCACATTGCGGTTGTACACAACGTGTATTGACTCTAGTATGCTAAAAAGGATATGTACAAATATACTACTACTGCTACTGCTACTGCTACTGCTACCGCTACCACTACCACTACCACTACCACTACCACTACTATAGATAATACGATTCTCAGGGGTAAACTAACATAAACAGTGACCTCTTGTTTGTTTACCCCTTCAGACACTGTATATACATTTATATTGTATGTTTTGTCTTGTAGCTATGTTTGACCGGGGCTAGTTATATAAAAAAACATTTCAGGATTGCAGGTGAGTTTCTTAGCCGTTCATGCCAATCTCCTGCAAATAATGAATGCACAGTTAAGTGACTGGCTTATTATATATTTGCTGTAGAATGAGTTATATGAGGCGTCCTAGATTGTTACGGAACAACTTATACAAGTCTAGGGTGAAAACTTGTAAGATAAATTATATTTATGTAAGAGTATATATGTATACTTGTAAAATAAATTATATTTATGTAACTCATTACCACATTCATCTACGAGAAAGCTGAACAACATGAATTATGGATTAACAATCTTAACTGGAAGATAATAGAGAAAGTTAAGAATATAAACTTGTTTTAACATGGCATGAATTAATGGTGTATATTGTCGTTCAGTCACGGTTATCAGACAGGATTCAAATACAATTACAAACACATTTAAATGCAAAAGTATTTAAATACATTGAAAAGTGTTTAAAATACTTTTTTCAAATACCTTTAATTTTCAGGATATATTACTGTAATCGGCTAAAAAGCAAATCATGTTTTACTCATACGATGACAAAGCATACATAAGTTTTGGTCACTGTCAGGGCCATGGGGGGCACCTGCTATCAAGTGTCTTCAGTAATTAGCACTGTTGGGTGAAATACATTAATGTTGCAATCACTGGGTATGTTGAAGGTTGAAAACAACTTGCTTAGTGAAAGGTGATTTGCAGTGAAGGTAAACAAATATTTAAATACAAATACTTTTCATTTCTAAAGGTCAAATACAAATACAAATACAATAACAAATACTATGAAAAAAGTATTTAAATACTTTCAAATATAAATGTATTATATAATGTATGTATGTATGTATGTATGTATGTATATATATATATATATATATATATATATATATATATATATATATATATATATATATATATATATATATATATATATCTATATCTATATATATATATATATATATATATATATATATATATATATATATATATATCAGACATGGGGGTAAAATACACTTGTATTTGAAAGTATTTAAATACTTTGTTTATACATTATATATATATATATATATATATATATATATATATATATATATATATATATATATAAGATATGGGGTCAAATACATTGAAATGTATTTAAATACAAATTCTCTTCAGGGGTTTAAATACAAATGCTTTTCGATGTAAAAGTATTTAAATATAAATACATTGAAAAGTATTTGAAATACTTTTCAACGAGATATCTAGTTTATAGAAATAAGCAGTGTATTGTTCATACGACAACAGGTACATAAACGCTATGGAGTCTTGTTATTGCTAACTACATCACAGTGACAATTGACTCAGAAACCTCTATCCTCTGATTCCTCTCTACAGAGGCAAACGCCATAATCCATTGTTTGTTAAGTCAGTACGTCCATAATAAAATGCCTATGTTACCCTCAGAAGAGACAATTCTAATGACTACTATGACCTTGTGAGGAAATATGACAGCTCAACTTGAAAGACAGCCTGGAGACCAGAATAGCCTGATGTCAGCTTGGAGCCTGACCAATGAACAAAGAAGATATTAACAATATTATGGTCACTGTCAGGTACTAATATATCCACTGGTTCTGAGCAAACAAAACTTGTGGTCACTGCCTGAGTCATGGGGAACACTTGCTGTTAAGTGCCCCCCCCCCTCTCTTTCTCTCTCTCCTTCTTTTCCCCATATTTCTCACTCTACCTCCCCACACTCTCCCACTTACCTCCCCACACTCTCCCACTTACCTCCCCACACTCTCCCACTTACCTCCCCACACTCTCCCACTTACCTCCCCACACTCTCCCACTTACCTCCCCACACTCTCCCACTTACCTCCCCACACTCTCCCACTTACCTCCCCACACTCTCCCACTTACCTCCCCACACTCTCCCACTTACCTCCCCACACTCTCCCACTCATTATTCACCTCGTTCTATCTTCACTCACTCATACACTCGCTCACTCACTCCCCCACCTGTCTCTCTCTCTCTCTCTCTCTCTCTCTCTCTCTCTCTCTCTCTCTCTCTCTCTCTCTCTCTCACCAGCACTGAGACCAGGAACGAATGCATGACTGGTGGTGCGGCTTAACACGAAACAATAGCTACATTTAACGAAACGACTAAATCGCTATTTAGTTTTCGCCCGCCTACTGCTTTGTCACGCCTGAGTGAATCCACCTCTTTAATGAAGCAGTGATGTTATTCATCGCGACCGCATCAGCGGAATGTTATCTCACGTGTACGCTGTCGGTACCGGCTGCCTTCTAATAACTGTATACACAATAAATACTCGCTAAACGAGATAAGAACGATATATATTTGTATAGTTTTCCAAGTAGTGTTTGCCTGCAACTAATTGTCAGAGTGTTCGCACAGTGACCAGTGACCTTGATCCACATTCGGTCGCAGCTGCGTGTATTTGTCACCACGTCCCAGTTGCCCATGCGACCGTACAGCTGAGTCGCTCTGTAGTTGACAGTCACGGTCCCGTGTCACAGAAAGTGCCCCCAGCGACAAGCAGTTACACTGCCTTACTGTGATGCAGGAGTGCCCATAACGCGTTTATGTTTGATATACGACGCGGGGAGACAAAGATGCCTGTGTAGTGAGAGTGGTATACGACTGTTCTGTTTGGGTTCGTCGTAATGTCATCAGAAGGAAATCAAACCCAACGGCAAGAAAGGCAATGTTTTACAGATTCTCAGGCTTGAAAAAGAGTGGGAGGGAGGGAGGGAGGGAGGGAGGGAGGGGGGGAGGGAGGGAGGGAGGGAGGGAGGGAGGGAGGGAGGGAGGGAGGGAGGGAGGGAGGGAGGGAGGGAGGGAGGGAGGGAGGGAGGGAGGGAGGGAGGGAGGGAGGGAGGGAGGGAGGGAGGGAGGGAGGGAGGGAGGGAGGGAGGGAGGGAGGGAGGGAGGGAGGGCGAGTGTTTTAGTCTTTTAGTCAGTGACTAACATTTACACCGTGTGCGGTATCTGATTAAATGATTACTTACATTACGCATAACCAGCCGCGATGTGTGAAAAACAGTTCATAATCAGAAATTCTGAATTGCAGAAATGACTGTATACAGTCGTTTTATTTCTACTTCTGGACCTCACTCTATAATCACTTACGCGGTGCTTTCAATCTACCGATAGCATTGTGTGACATGGCGCTACTCCCCTGGGTGTTTCGATCATATAACACAGATATGATTATATGAGATATTGTCAGTCTAAGTTAGTAAGGAATGTGGCATGCATAACATGTTTAAGTGAGATATTATCTTGTCGTTCGGTCACGGTTAACGGCGTTGAAAGTCCGATCTACAATACCTGGAACAGGCTGAATGCAAGCCCTGGGTCGGAACGAGGGAAGGGTGCCGACTTATAAAGCGGTCTGTGTCAGAGAAAGACTGGTCTGTAGTATTAGACTAGGTCTGTAGTATTAGACTAGGTCTGCAGTATTAGACTAGGTCTGCAGTATTAGACTAGGTCTGTAGTATTAGACTAGGTCTGCAGTATTAGACTAGGTCTGCAGTATTAGACTAGGTCTGTAGTATTAGACTAGGTCTGCAGTATTAGACTAGGTCTGCAGTATTAGACTAGGTCTGTAGTATTAGACTAGGTCTGCAGTATTAGACTAGGTCTGCAGTATTAGACTAGGTCTGTAGTATTAGACTAGGTCTGCAGTATTAGACTAGGTCTACAGTATTAGACTAGGTCTGTAGTATTAGACTAGGTCTGCAGTATTATACTAGGTCTGCAGTATTAGACTAGGTCTGTAGTATTAGACTAGGTCTGCAGTATTAGACTAGGTCTGCAGTATTAGACTAGAAGCTAGTGACTATTTACCATTACCGCGTGTCTTGTGAGCTAACCGCCGTGTCTTGTGAGCTAACCGCCGTGTCTTGTGAGCTAACTTACTTCTTCAGTGCTACGAATTTAAATACATTAAAATCATTCAAACTGCAGAAGTCAACCGCAGCCATATGATATCCAACGGAGAACTAAACTGCATCGACTTTGATTGCATGTACGCACACGTGAGTGAGTGACTGGGCGCACGCGAGCGATATGCGTTGAACCGTCGAGCGCAGGTGACCTCCGTCCCACGCCGTACAGTCGAGAGCACAGAGGCATCCATAAACAACATCGATACACGGTCAATGCTAGCTGCTATTTCGCATTGCGCGTGCTTATTCACGCTGTACGTGCGCGGTTGTGATTCATGCAACGTGTCTACCTACCGGGATGTTTCCGCCCGTCACGTCGGCCGTTTCGCTGGCCGGAGTGTGCTCGGAATGTGCGTTCGTTCGTCGTCCGTCCGTCCGTCCGTCCGTCCGTTCGAGCTGTCGCTTACTACTCACTTGTCTCGCGCTGCCTTCTTTCAGGTCAACACAACAACTGGCTGCCCACTAGTTGTGCAGCGAACCGCGACGGAACGTTATGTCACGTGACACCGAGCGGAGCGGCAGGTGAGACATCAACATTCCATGCTCTCATGACGGCTGGTCACCGTAGCAACCGCAGTAACACTGCGGACGGTTGGTTGATACGACGCGTCAGTGGTGTCACCTGGCAGCAGTGGCGTAGCAAGAAGTTTGCATTGGAGGGGGCCATCCGATAAACAAACAAACAAACAAACAAACAAACAAACAAACAATTATATAAATATATATATATATATACATATATATATATATATATATATATATATATATATATATATATATACGTATATATATACATATATATATATATATATATATATATATATATATATATATATATATATATATGTATATATATATATATATATATATGTATATATGTATATATGTATATATGTATATATGTATATATGTATATATATATATATATATATATATATATATATATATAAATATATATATATATAAATATATATATATAAATATATATATATATATATATATATATATATATATATATATATTTCAAAGCCAACTCGCTTAAAATTGAATACCGACATGACAGACTAATGTAGCTGGCAGTTCAGCAAACCCATTCATTGAAGGCGTCGAGTTAGAAAGCAAGGCTAAACGACCCGATGTTAGAGAGACACGGACCCACAGCCCCTACATAATATCTGCCTGTAGCCGGCCACCACATTCCTCACGCTACATCTCCCAAATATACTGACAAAGACCATGACAAATATCAACATGTAGTCACTTACTCTGATGAAACAATAGTTAAAAGATCCTATACCTTATGATAAGACGTTGGCGTTCAACCAGTAACTTTACAACATGTAAAGTTGCTGCTTATTACAACATATAAATTAACTATAGGACATTTCAGTTTCACAGTGCATAGTCGACTAGATCATTTACTTTCTAATGAGGATTACAGCCTTAACAAACGCTTGGAGAAAAATCGAAGGGGTGATGGGAGATAGACGCATATCACGTAAACGTAAAGGTAATGTGCTCAACTCGTGTGTTACCCCGGCATACATGAATGCACTAGACACGATGGCACCAACAGAGAAATAACAGGAAAAGGTCCAGATTTGCGAAAACAACCTGGTAATAAGAATCGTGGGAATAAAGGGAACTGATAAGAGAGGAATGGATGAACCGAGAGTGGTGGTTGCAGAAAAGAAAGTTTTAAGAAGTAATTGGTGAGGAGTATGTAGGGTGGCTGAAATACTAGGCATGTAGTAATAAAGACTATAGCTTAATAAGTATTCCACCGATTATGTAATTGCAACTGTTTGAAGCAGCTTTGTAGATTAATGAACTTGTAATACCAGTTAATTCGCTTGAACCACGAGCTATCACTAATTTAATAGGCCCTATTAAAAATATGTGGCGGAAATGCAATCGTAACCTGGCTGCTCACACTTTTCACTCTCGTCTGGGAACGCTGTTCTATCCCCGCTGACTGGACACTCGCCATCTTCCTCCCACTCTGGAAAGGCAAAGGTTCAAAATTACACTGCACCAAGTACCGCGGTATCTCTGTGCTATCGGTCCCTGCTAAAGTGTTCGCGCACATCTGCCTGTCACGCATTAAAACACTCCTGCTCCGGAAACAACGCATCATCTCTCTGCGCCTCCTCGCTGAACGCAGGATTGAATACAGAGAGTCCCTATTCGCTGCATATATTGATCTAAAAGCTGCATTCGACTCTCTGGACCGTGAATCTCTTTGGAACATCCTAAAAATAATCGGTACACCACAACAAATCATTGACATCATCACAATGCTTGTACACCTCTACGAAAAGTATGGTACGCGCAAACGGCAGTCTCACAGAACCATTCACCATCTCATCGGGTGTACGACAGGGCTGTGTTCTTGCTGCCAACCTCTTCAACACCGCCACGGACCGAATCCTCTCCCGAACAATGCAGACATTATCCGTTGGTGCAACCTTTAGTGACTCCCATGAACCAATAACCGACCTGGATTACGCAGACGACGTTGTGTTACTCGCTGAACTATTCGACACCCTCAAAGATGCTGTTCTTATCTTCAGCAGAGAATCATCCAAGTTGGGCCTACATATCAATTGGTCAAAGACTATGCTACAGCCCCCCTGCCCGTGGCTGTCCGTACCTCAACAGTCTATCATCGGCCCTCAAACCGTAGAGACCACCAACAACTTCACCTATCTCGGATGCACCATATCTCACAATAACAGCTGCAACGATGACATAAAGCGCCGGATAGCCATCGCCACCTCAACCATGTCAAAACTCTCATCTGTCTGGCGTTCTCCGCGTCTCTCTCAACCAAATTACGACTATACGACTCACTCGTCATCTCTGTCGTAACTTACAGCGCTGCATCATGGACTCTCACCAAGGCTCAACAACTTCGCCTCGACGCCTTCAACACCAAAGCCTTGCGCAGAATATTGGGTATCCGCTGGTATGATCGTGTCACCAATACTGACGTCTACGCCCGAACCGGACAACACCCGCTAACCACCACCATCAGCAAACGTCGTCTTGGTGCCTTCGGGCACATATGTCGTCTTCCACCAAGCACCCAGGGCATCGACATCCTGTCATCATCAGCTCCCCCCTCCTGGCGGCATCCCCTTGACAGACCACCCCTACGCTACGCTGGACAGACCAAATCTGTGAAGACATCCAACTCTCACATGATGATGCTGTGGCCGCAACCGGTGACAGGGCAGGCTGGAGGGCAATAACACGGGATGCTACGCGTACCACTACGCTCGTAACATAAGCAAGTAAGCAAGTTGCGTGGGGCAGTGCTTATTTAACGCACCCTAGTAACTTTGATGAACTGCGCACCCAAACGGACCATGCCAGTAGCAAAACAATCTACTGTTTTAGTTTGTAGTTATGTTTAGGTGGTAGCCGTTTCACATTATGACAGAAAACGTCTTGTGGCGAAAATGGGCATGTTGGGAACACAATTCTTAAACCTACTATCTCCACTCATTCCCATAAAATCAGTTACTCCTCGCGTTTCTAAATATTTTTTTTTGGAAAAAGCGAAACTATTCAGTATTGCCTTAATATCGTAGTTCATTGATGGACATGTGCTAGTTCGTTTTGTAGAAATTAACAGCCAAATTGAAAACTATTTTATTTTCGCTTTGATACTAACGGATCGGAACGAGCAACATTTACTTGAACTTGGACATTGACCTGCACGTGGACACGTGATACAATCGTCTCGTTTTCACTAATTTTAGCATTAGGCCTACTGATTCTTGTGCCGCGGTCGTTTCTGTATATTTTCATTGTGCTCACAAGTTATCTTACAACTAGTATGGGTGGCCGTTTGGGCCATAACGAGATCACCTTTACGCCAGTGGCAAATTAATGACATTGTGTAGGCGTCAGTGGCAAGTTAATGACATCGCGTAAACGTCAGTGGCAAAATGACACCGTGTAGGCGACGTTAGTGGCAAACTAATGACATCGTGTAGGCGGCAGTGGCAAGTTAATGACATCGCGTAAACATAGCAGCCAATACAGACTTCTGTAGCTATGAATCACATGTTGAACCAATGAAAACTGATCTTACTCAAATGTAACCTCCTCTATTTAGGCGGGATAAATCTACAGTATATATTTAAATATACATCGCAACACCGTATTTACTGGGCTTTGAGATATGCCTCCTCGTCGCATTCAGCGTGCACAGGGACGACTACAGAGTGGTTCTAATTCCACCTTGTTTTTGGTACGATTTAAAGGGGAACTGTATTGGAATTGGCCACCACGTGGCGCTTTGGTTTTGAGCACTATTACAATCACGGTTGCTAGGGGAGGCCCCGGCGCCAGGAGCTTCACGGAAGTAAATATAACAACATTTGAATAAGGATCAGTTGCCGTAGGATCATAGAGTTTAAGGGAACACTTCAATAACGGCAAAAGAAAGAGTGTAAAAGCTAAAAGAAAGAAGAAATATGGTAGTCAACGTATTTATCTCAGATATCCTTATGATGATAGGGCATGACGACGTTGTTTATCTGGATAAACCCACGCGTCGTCAATCGAGCATCTGTCATCTCATCTGACACGATCTGTTATCTGTACACTGTCAGCACGTAGGCTACTCGGTACTGTGGCTGCGCCCTGGCAGGGTAGTCCATTTGCATTTTGTGAACTTATGAATTTGCTATAGTATAAGGTTCTATGGTGGATTGTCATCGCATACAAATCCAGTTGGGTTGTCATTCCGACAACCTTGGGGAATTTTCTTATATGCAAATTAGTGCCTCTATTATAAAAATAAATATGTTATTCAATATTGTCGAAAGTATGCATGATATTCTCACAAAAATGGTGTCCATAGCTGTATTTTCAAGGTCAGTGATTTAGTCCTGGCTCTGTCATATAGGCCCGTAAAAATGTCGAGGTAAACGCAGTTTTTCTTTAGATTTGTATTCTACATACCATGCCTTTCAACAATCCAGGAGGTGCTTTTTGAAAATCCGTGGCATAAGGTCACTGGAGCGTGAAATCCAAAATGGCCGCCGCTGCATGACCAGGCTTTTATCTATAACTTTGGATCTAGAAGGGCTAGACAGCCAAACTTGGTATCAATTCCGCCTAAAATTGACATTCCCGACACGCCTGACCTATCCATGTTACGATTTGACGCCACATTTGATGATAAATCCAACATGGCCGCTCATCCACGACGACTGTCGACTGCAGAAACACAATAAGCCGTAACTCTCGATCGAAATGAGCTAGAAACTGGATTTTTATGTCCGTCTCGATGATTGTGATTATTCCCAATCAAATACATATTATTTCATGACCTTTCTGGTTGACCATATAGGTCAAAGGTTAAGTTAATGGGTAAAAATCAACATATTAAAAGCATATCTGATCACAAAACGGGATATAGCTGGTATATACATGAGCCAGAAGTCGCATCTCAGTTGCTATCACCATAGCTCTGCTGAGATAAAGTCAAATTGATGAGATTATATTAACTTTTAGAGGTTGTATACGCTCTGTCAAGGTCAAATGTGCCTAAACATATGCATAAATCGTGTCCTCGTTTTAATATAGAAAACCAAGAATTGAAATTGATGGTCAATTCATGATATGTTTTAACATATTATGACAAACAAAAACTATTGTAACCTTTCAAGTAATTTATAACATTAAGCACCTGTAATGTACTATATATCTAGCTAGCATGTATACACGTACAACAAACTTTCCATCCCACTTTTAGCTAACAACAATTCTGACAGTTTCGAATTTGTGATTTGTGGCAATAAATGACACACATCACCACACATTTCCTGCACGGGCACTGCACATTATCACATTTGCACATGGATAGCATATTAGTAGACAGGGAGCTATGACGTGTCAACGGTTTGAGGGTGCCTCCGTCACTTTCCCACCCACTCTGACAAATCTTTAGGCGCCTTCCTTCACTGGCTATAACCCCTTGAAAACAATATAATACTCTGGTGATGTGTCTACGTACAACACTCGATGCGGGGGCATTTTGGTTATGGCATTGGGGACAGAGACACTGGTGTGGACCTGGAGATGCAATTGATAAAAACTTCTTTGTCTATGGCTTACATCTTGCACCCGCCCAACCCAGCAAAAGGTACTCTTCCACTTGCGCGTTCACCGTTTCCGGTAGCTCTGCTCTATCGACAAACTCAGGTATACATTGGGATTGCAATGCATCACTGCATGCTTAGTGCCAATTCTGCTGGTGACATATTTTCCAGTGAATGCGTGAACCTTCTCCAAAACAAGGCCGCGATGCTCGCCCACAAGGCTGCGATGCTCGCCCACTCGCGATGTAGGGAAAGGCGGCCTCTCTCTCTCTCTCTTCTCACTTGTCCCAAATTTGACCTAGAGGTTTTTCAGATTATCACGGACTAGCGTATGGGTGAAATGCAGTAGGCGCATGCCTGTGTCTGTATCATTTAACATAACGACTAAACGTTGGCACCCATGTTGGACTGCCCAGATGGCATGAGGCACGATCCTTTCATCTGCATCTTTCAATACTTTTGCAGGCTCTGGAAAATCACTATTGGCTGTCGACTCTGTACTATGGAGGGGAGCTGGAACTTGTTCTTGGTTTACTACCATGACACTCAACGCAATCGATACTACAGAAAGACTGACCAACCACTATTTTCTGAATAAGTTGCAGCAACTTATCCTTTTTCTCTCCGATGATACCCAACATTTCTCGATCTGCGTTGTGGACTCATCAGGGATAGAGCTCTCCTGAGACTATATTGCTAACACCATGACTCATCAATGTAGCTATCACAAATAACCCGAAAGGCTTCACAAGATGAAGATACAACTATCCGACTGACAGGACTTTGTTTACAACTCGACCGAAATGGTCGAAGCATGATTGGTTGGCGTACTGCCTAACCATTGGCATAAATTCCGGCAGGGTCACTGTTTCAACCCTTCATGAGATAGGTCTCCAGTAGTTGTATTATTGTGTATCGTCAGACACTACAAAACTACGTTATAATTATATTCAATCCCAACACCAACATCATCGATGAGATATGCCTCCAATTGAGCCACGTGTGACAGAGGTAAACTCGCCATCAAACAGGTGGCTGGTGAGGAGGTGGTCGCCATGCGAAAAGACTTCCGCGAGAGTTATTCCACGTACCCGGGCGATCTCAATGTCCCGCTCGGCAGATCCACACAGTTTACGTATGGTGGTGTAGGATGCTCTATTAGATTTGGTGTCAATTACCGAAAGTATCACACTTCGGCATGTTACACCTGTGTATTGTTACTGCAAGCTTCTTTGTCTTCAAAACCAGCTCTCTCGTCTGTATCTTTTCTCCATTCTCGAACACATCCATTACTTCAGCATTGATTAAATGTTCGGTAGCGAAGTTATGCAATCTGACGCCAGAGGCTTTGATAATAAAGGGATTTGCTACAGCTCGCACAAAGTCAAGAAGACGGGAGACGTTGCCATCAAAAATAACGGCCGTGATGCTCCTGAGTTCCTGGTATATGATGGTCTTATGATGCTCCATCATCCGCTCATCTGTGAGCTTACGGCAGTTGTTCTGTATGATCAGGATCTCATGGGAGATCAGCTCAAACTCCGCTACAACTGCGAACATTAGTGTCTGGCTCTTTGATGCCCGCTGGATGGACTGCTCCAACTTTATATCTAATTCGACGTTGTTGAAGCTGTCACACATATAGGGTTCTGAGGCTTCCGCCTCTAACAAATAAGTTTTCCTAACGTAGAACGACCCCTAGCAATTGACTCCATCGAACTCCTGAATAACTACCGCAACATATTTACATGCAGGATACATGTATTGGCCACCACCATCTCTCCCGATCTGAAATGGTGATATACATGAATAGGTTGAACATATTCTTGATGTTTATGTTGAATGCAGCCATATCAAACTTAGCTTGATACTCAATCGGGAAAGTGTTGTACTTGATAAGCAAGGGCTGTATGAGTGAAAAGACATGTGGAACGTGCTACTTCGGTATTCTTCCCGCCCATAAGCACCTGCAGATGTATTAGATCATCAACCTCTCAACTGAAAATATCAGTCACCTTGAAAATCATCAGCATGATTGGCATTGATCTTTAGTAGTGACTTCCGGTGAGAATTGAAATCAGGACTCGCTTCACGAAGAGCTCTGCTTCGAATATGGCATCGTCCAGACCTCTGATGTAGCAACCAATGCATCGTGGTAGAATCTTCGCATAGCGAAACACTCCAAACATGCCATAGATGTCCACCACCAATGTGACTGACTCAGAATATCTGCAACCGTGTGAAACACGCCATCATCTCAGAAAACGGGCATCACCGTCTGAGACAGCTGCATGCGGACATTATGACCTTTCTCGCAATGGTATAATCTGTCACAGGGTTTGGGCGGGCTTGCGGGAACCATCCACACATCAAAAGAACATATCCAATGGTGATAAATGCCATCACATGGACGTAAGCCTCCATGGGGCACACAGGGAAGACAAATACAAATCATCAAGTAAATCAACTGCGCAGTATTGCGGGCTTCATGAAGGGATGAGCGACCTTTTGACCTTGACATAGCGCTTACAACCTTTAAAAGTTAACATAATCTCATCAATTTGACTTTATCTCAGCAGAACTATGATGGTAGCAACTGAGATACGACATCTGGCTCATGTATGTACCAGTTATATCCCGTTTTGTGACCAGATATGCTTTTATAATGTTGATTTTAACCCATTAACTTGACCTTTGACCTATATGGTCAATCTGAAAGGTAATGAAATAATATGTATTTGATTGGGAATAATCGCAATCATCGAGACGGACATAAAAATCCAGTTTCTAGCTCATTTCGATCGAGAGTTACGGCTTATTGTGTTTCTGCAGTCGACAGTCGTCGTGGATGAGCGGCCATGTTGGATTTATCATCAAATATGGCGTCAAATCGTAACATGGATAGGTCAGGCGTGTCGGGAATGTCAATTTTAGGCGGAATTGATACTAAGTTTGGCTATCTAGCCCTTCTAGATCCAAAGTTATAGATGAAAACCTGGTCAGCGGCGGCCATTTTGGATTTCACGCTCCAGTGACCTTATGCCACGGATTTTCAAAAAGCACCTCCTGGATTGTTGAAAGACATGGTATGTAGAATACAAATCAAAAGAAAAACTGCGTTTACCTCAAAATTTTTACGGGCCTATATGGCAGAGCCTGGACTAATTAGGATAAACACTATTTGGAAACATTAGCATATATATATTTATTCCGAATATGGAAATTAGCCACCGGTAAAGTCGCAAAACCCAGTTTCTTCAATATCTCTGACAGTATGCACGATAATGAGAAAGAAATTGTATCTACAACCACATTTTCATGGTCAAGGATTATGATAGAGACAACTTAATAGTTATAAAAAGCATTATTTTATGCCAATTAGCCAATAGCATCATTACTGAAAAAATATTTGCTTCAAAATATTTACCGATTTGCATGATAATGTCACAGAAATGGTGAACATAGACACATATTCACAGTCCACGATAACGATAAACCTATCATAAAAAGCATTATGATTAATTTATTGTGAAATAAATCTTGTGTAATCTAACAATTAATGTATCTCCAAAGTGAATTTACCGTTATCAAAAGAACATAGACATTCTACTGTAATGAAACCCAGTAAAAATAGCAATACACTATGTGCATGCCATTATAAGCTTTTGAACCAATGTCCATTTCTTGAGTGGGCAACAAACGAAACACCACCGTCTCTAAACAAGCTGCTACTCAGACTCGTACTCTGCTTGTTCGTATCCGCCATTGTGTGCATTGTCCCTCATTGTGTATGGGTTGCAACAGCCATTGGCTGTAGAGCATGTACAATAGACAGTGCACGACACGTTATTTTGTGGCAGTTACAATCTCAATGCTGCATGCTTTCCTTCTCATTTGTCCAGTGTCAACGCAGGGTGACGGAATACCGCCCTTCACCTCCCAACCAAACTGTGTGATATCCACCCTTGGAAGTCCTGGCAGATCAGCTCTCTTCTACAGCGTCATTTAAAGATGTGCTCTGCGAATATGAACAAATAGGTTTAATTACATGATTACACAACTACCACCACTGGCAATGGGGATGCTACTGTGGGGGGTGGGGGGGGGGGTGGAGGGCTAGTACAATCCCCTCTTCCCCATGTGGGCATCTAGCCTGAATACACTGTCCCACTCATTGATTCAATATGACTGAAGCAGCATCACCTGGGAAAATGTCCGACAAGAATGGAGATAAAGAAAAAGCGCGGAGTGCACTGCATGGCTCCAGGATGTACAAACTGGTACTATAGGTGTAAGGAAAAAACTTTCCATAGACTTCCAACAAATGAATCGCAACAGAAAAGATGGCTGCAGAAACTGAAGTTGGCGTCTCCCCCATCTGCTAAATCAGCGAGAGTCTGCAGTGATCATTTTGTGGATGGCGATTACAAAACAAAAGACACCTATGATGAACAAGGACACTTGGTAAAAAACCTTTGGCTCTACTGATTTCTCATTGGCAAAATCAGCCAAGAAGCAGAAGCTATTGAACACCAGATTGGCGAGAGCAGCAGCCATGCAGGTTAATGAAATATTATTGTCATTGTGATTATGGTATCATTGTATTTATTTCTGGTAACATCTGTACATGTGTGCAACTCACAACTTCTATAAAATAATGAGTATAACAACAATAAAACATGCTACAGAATCAATCACACTTAACATAATGTCACTATTATGTATGTTAATGTGTCTATCCAATGACACTACCCATCATAACACAAGTCAGTTGGAAATATTACTTGGGAACACATTTAGTATTTTAATTTAGGCATATTAAGAGTGTCATCATAAAATATCTGTAGAATATCACTAGTATCCGATATTTAAAAAATCACAGATTAATACATTTATAAATAATCAAAGACGATGGTTTTTATCCCGCAAAACATTATGCACCCAAATGTGGATCTCACCTTTAAGAATCTGCAGTTTTGCTTTCCAAGTGACAAACAAGCACACCTTTTTTTAGTTGGGGGTCAGAATAGTCGCCAGACAGCAGCTAGTAATATCACTGATCCCATGATTAAAATTAATAGTTACATGGGTGAAAAACATTTGGAACCTTACATTAGCACATAGCCTGCATTGTTACATGCAAGGGTTGTAAACATCATTATCAAAGTACAACAGAGGTCTGCTGTTACTAATTGCCATTAACAGCCTAGTGCAAATTAGGCAATAAGATCACAATCTTAGTAGTGTCTTGTGTTTCCCAGCAAGAGTGAAAAGAATGTCTGAATGACTCGGAATACATACATATTAAAATATGCCAGGAAGGTTAGTCACATAATGGAATCTGCACAGAATGCACCATTGAAAAGGCAATGTTCTATTTATTGCATGAATGTTCCCTGGTTGAAACACAACACCCTGGTCAGCCCACTGTCCACTGGTCCCATTGAGATCAAGTTGACCAGTGATCCTGGCTAGCAGTAGCAGACAAGCCACAAAGCAGATACCCAATGCACAAAACTGATATGGGGTTTGAGATGTGATTTCAAGGGACCTTCTCAAAAACCAAATCACCAGCATTACTTTTTGTTTTGGAGGCCCTTAGAATGATGCAATAAAATACAGATTTCTTGTGTACAGCAGCTCCACCACATGCAGCAGCCATGCAAAAGTAGATTTGTTTAACATTTGGGGGAAATAGTTTGGGGGATCCTGGAGGACCATACAGGGCCTGTGGAATAATTCAATCAAATTTAGATTTCTCATGCACAGTTACAATATCCACAGATGCATCTACACAAAATTATATCCTGGACACTTTCCAAAATGCCAATTACAAGTTGATTTATTCTGTTTTAATTTTTTATGATGTAGGTATTGCAACGAGAAAACAAAAGATGACAAAACAATATTATTTATATGTATATCACAGAAGATACATACCATCTTACATATGTATCATTCTTTCAGATGGAGGATTCACAAATACAGAGCACAACTTTCAAAGGATTCAGTGCACCATATGACATTGTCCCTCATGGCAGTATGGATGTCACATTGCAATGTCATTAACTCGTAGTGTCAAACTCAAACAGAGCCAGTGATTATGTCGCCAATGGGATACTTTATCGATGCAGTAATTAATATAGATGATATTGTTGTTCCATTGAATATTCATCATGACCATGGGTATGCGAAGTTGTTGTCGCAGTCCTGCATTCCTTCTTTGACCATGGCAGTCCTATCAATGTGGATGACACTTCGGATGTCCCAGTGTCACTGTCGCCATCTTCAGATCATTCTGTCTGCAACAGTCAGAAGGAAAAGACTGAAGAGAGTTATGCAGAATATGTCGTAGGGGGTGACAGCGATATCACTGATGATGAATCAAGCAGTTCTGACACTAATGAGAAACAGAGAAAGTGTTGCCGAATTAGGAATGACAGGATATGTCATGTTTAGGAAAGATAGAATAGGGAGAAGGGGAGGTGGCGTTATTTTATATATTAAAGAATCCATCCAGGCTTACGAAATAAAATTAGAAAAAGAAGCAGAATGTGAAGAAGCTGTCTGGTGTAACATAGTTTCAGGAAACTCAACGTTAACTGTTGGGTTAGTTTATCGAAGTCCAAACATAAACACAGAAGAGAATGAGAAAATACAAAACGCTATAAAGGAAGTCAGTAAACGGGACTGTATAATTATGGGGGATTTTAACCATGGGCGTATACAGTGGAAATCTCTACAGAGTCCTGGGAGAGAGGATCAAGAGTTTTTAAATTTAGTACAAGACAGTTTCCTTATTCAACATGTGTTAGAACCAACAAGGGGTGAGAACGTGTTGGACATAGTGTTGAGCTCACAGAAGGAATTTATTGATAATGTCAGGATATGTGAGCCACTGGGATGTAGTGATCACAACCAGATATATTTTATCATCAAAGTAAAAGGAGAACAGAATCGAAAAATACGGTACAGGAAAAAATTTCACAAAGGAAGATATAAGGACATGAGGAAATATTTAGCAAAGATAGACTGGAATAACACACTGGAGAATAAGACAGCAAAAGAATGTTGGAATATCTTAAAGAGTGAAATTTACTGCATTGTCGAAAAATTTGTCCCCTTGAAAAAACAAGGGAAACGGTCAAAAAAGAAACACTTATCAAAAGAAGCCATTAGAAAAATCAAATACAAGCAAATGATGTGGAAGACATATAGACATAATGGAAGTGAAGAAGACTATGCCATTTATAAAGAAGCACTTAACCAAGCTACAGCTGAAATTAGAAATTCCAAGAGAAGCTATGAACAAAAATTAGCTTTTAATATAAAACATGACAGCAAGAGTTTTTATGCGTATGTTCGAAGTAAACAGAAAGTTCAGGATAAGGTCGGACCTCTAGAAGATAGTGATGGAAAAATAATAACAGAGGGATTCTTAATGGCAGAAAACCTAAATGAATACTTTAGTTCGGTATTTACCAGGGAAGATATTAGTGCATTACCAGTACCAGAGACTAAATTCGAAGTGAGAGAGTCAGACTATTTAGGACAACTAATTGTAACACCAAAAATGGTAGCTAAGAAAATAAGGGACATGAAGGATAATAAGTCACCTGGAGTGGATGGGATTCCTCCCAAATTACTACTGGAAATTGTAGAACAAATTAGCACACCACTTGCAACAGTGTTCAATTTGGCATTAGAGGAAGGAGTAGTTCCGTTAGAATGGAAAGAAGCAAACATCATACCATTATTTAAAAAAGGATCAAGAAGCAAGTCAGAGAACTATAGACCAGTGAGTTTAACATCGGTGATTTGTAAACTATTAGAAAGACTAATTAAAGAGCACTTGGTTGATTTTCTTGTTAAAAATAACTTGATTAACCCATCTCAACATGGGTTTCTAAAAGCGAGGTCATGCTTAACAAATATCTTATGTTTTTTGGAAGATGTCACAAAGTGGGTAGATGAGGGATCACCAGTAGATATAATATACTTAGATTTCAAAAAAAGCTTTTGACAAAGTGCCACATCAAAGATTACTACTTAAACTGAAGGCCCATGGCATAGGCAATGTTATGATTAACTGGATAGAAAAATGGCTTATTGATAGAAGACAAAGAGTAGTAGTTGATGGCGAGGTTTCAAACTGGAAATCGGTTTTGAGTGGAGTACCGCAGGGATCAGTATTGGGACCTATTTTGTTCTTAATATATATCAATGATTTGGATGATGATATAACAAGCAAGGTGTTGAAGTTTGCGGATGATACAAAAGTGTTAAGAAAAATAAAAAGTGATACAGATAGACAGCAATTACAAGATGATCTAAATAAGTTGACCGAATGGTCTGAGAAGTGGCAAATGCTGTTTAATTATGGGAAGTGTAAGTGCCTCCACACAGGACATGGGAATGAAGATGCACAATATACAATGGGTGATACTGTACTAAATACTACCGTAAAGGAAAAGGACTTAGGGTTAACTATTAGTGCTGATACGAAGGTATCAGAACAGTGTGCAATTGCAGCAGCAAAGGGAAACCAAATTCTTGGATTAATTAGGCGAAATATAGTGTACAAGGAAAAAGAACTAATAATACCATTGTACAAAACAATAGTTAGGCCTCATTTAGAATATTGCATACAGGCATGGAGGCCATATCGCAAGAAGGATATTGATATACTAGAAAGAGTACAAAGAAGAGCAACCAAAATGATACAAAAACTCAGGAATATTAGTTATGAAATGCGTCTAAAAGAATGTGGATTAACAACACTAGAAACCAGGAGACTGCGAGGAGATCAGATAGAAGTTTTTAAAATATTGAATGGGTATGAAAATATTGACAGAAATATTTTTTTCTCAGTCAAGGAAGAGAGAAGGACTAGAGGACATGGAGTTACATTAGCAAAGAAACAATGTAGATTAGATACTAGAAAATTTTCATTTTCACAAAGAACAGTAAATGAATGGAACAGATTATCGGCTGATTGTGTAAGTGCTAGTAGTGTTAATATGTTCAAAAATAAAATTGACATGTACCTAAGAAGGGCGGGGTACATTTAGATAGATAGGTTGGACTCTCGATAAGCCAAAGGGCTTCCTTGTCCACCTGCCATCTTGAGTTGATTCTCTAGGTGGCAATCTTGTTAAATCTTGTTAAATCTTGTTACAAGAAACAAATAATTTCCCTTTTTTGCACCTGCAAAACACCCTGACTGGCATAACATGTCTGCTGCCGCTTGGAAGCATCCCATTGAACATGTGCAGTCATGATATGCAGCTAACCGATACATTCTGACAATTGATTTATAGTAATAGTAAACAATCATTATCTTATAATTAATTAGTAAATGGCAAAACTGTGTAATTCATCAATATCACATTGCAAAGTCAACGCTTTGGTTGATTTGTTTATGAAATACTGTAATAAAATGCTCACAGCATTTCACAAACAAACGATTGTTATGTAATTTTGTTACAGTATTTTGCAAACACATGAATTTTATGATTGTAAGACTACATATGTCATGACGTACACACCCGCACATATCCAATACATTGAATACAATACATTAATACTTCACTTCAATATTCTCATGTGAATTGCACATTGAATTGAATTCCTTATTACAAATCTATTTATTATTCAGACTATTATAAATTGCACAGCGGCACACATATCCAAATGACATTATTTTACATAAATTTAACAAATTGTATTAGCACTTTTAAATTGGAAATTAAATAATTATATATTAAAAGGATGCACACATCATCATGATCATGTAACATCTGGTAAAAAACAAAAAGTAAGTTTGTAACAAAGATTTACATTACGAATTTGAAGATAGATTTTTTTAAATTTAATATGTGTAGCCATACAAGTATAATTGCTCTATTTAGGTTTGAATTGTTAAATTATTTTTCGATACATGTTGAACTACGTAATAGTAAGTACTTACCTACTAGCTATATTGGTCGAACGAACGAGTCTCCAGGCAAATCGCACATCGACAGCAGTCCGATACTCCCAACCCTTACAAAAAAATACCATTCAAATACCATTGAATACCATTGAATACCATTCAGTACCATTGGACCATTCAATGGTATTTCAGCACGACTCAATGGTATTCCGAATGGTAATTTGTAATACCATTCAGTACCATTGGATCAATCAATGGTATTTCAGTAGGCTCAATGGTACTTTGGGCTATTCAATGGTATTTCTGTAGGACTCAATGGTACTGTGAATGGTAATTCGTAATACCATTCAGGACCATTGGACAATCCAGTGGTATATATTATTCTCAGTGGTATTCTCAATGGTATTTCAGAATACCATTGAATACCATTGGACTACTCAATGATAAAGCTTGTTTCAATGGTACTCTCAATGGTATCGGAACATACTTTCCAACAATAAATCAGACTTCAGTGGTATTCTCAATGGTATTTCAGAATACCATTGAATACCATTAGACTACTCAATGATAAAACTTGTTTCAATGGTATTCTTAATGGTATCGGAACATATTTTTCAACAATAAATCAGACTTCAGTGGTATTCTCAATGGTATTTCAGAATACCGTTCAATACCATTGGACTACTCAATGATAAATCATGTTTCATTGGTACTACCAATGGTATCTGAACATACTTTTCAACAATAAATCAGACTTCAGTGGTATTCTCAATGGTACTTTAGAATACCGTACAATACCATTGGACTACTCAATGGTAAAACATGTTTCAATGGTACTCTCAATGGTATCTGAACATACTTTTCAACAATACATCAGACTTCAGTGGTTTTCTCAATGGTATTTGGGAATGCCATTGGACCATTCAATGATAACATCTTGTTTCAGTGGTATTTGAAATGTAATTATGTACGATACATATTGTTTCGGTGGTACATACAATTAATATTTAAAGGTAAAATGTATATTGATGTCTCAATGGTAATCTCAAGTAATAGTATTTGAATATACTATTCAGTACCACTGCACGATCAATGAAAAATCAAGTTTCAATAATACTCTCAATGGTATCTGAATGTAACTTTTAAAGTAATATATCTATGTCTCAGTGGTATTCTCAAGTGTCATAGACTAATTTTGACATGTTACAAAATATACCATTACAATATTGCTACCAATGGCCCTGACAAAAAAAGAGCCAATGGTATACCATTGAATACCATTGAATATCATTCAGTACCGTTGGACCATTCAATGGCATTTCAGTAGGACTCAATGGTATTCTCAGCGATAATTTGTAATACCATTCAATACCATTCAGTACCATTGGACCATTCAATTATAAAATAAGGCATCAATGGTACGTACTCGCAACGGTATTGGAACGTTCCTTTCAATAATAAATCAGACCATTCAATGACAAAATCTTGTTTCAGTTCTTCTCTTAATGGTATTTGAACATACTGTGCAACAATAAATGTGACTTCAGTAGTATTTTCAATGGTATTTTAGAATACCATTCAGTACCATTGGAGTATTCAATAATAAAATCTTGTTTCAATGATTATCAATACCATACTGTTCAATAATAAATCAGACTTTAGTAGTATTCTCAATGGTATTTGAGAATATCACTCAGTACGTACCATTGGACCATCCAGTGTTAAAGCATTTTTTAGCGGTACGCTCAATGGTATATAAAAGTACCATTCAATACCATTGGACCGTTCAATGATATAATCAGGCTTCAATGGTACTCTCAATGGTATTTAAGAATACAATTCGATACCATTGAACCACACATGACTTCGAGTTCGCAGCAGCTCACTTGATTAATCAATTGTTGTTACATAGTTATATATTTTATGTATTCTTCATTTTTAATTGGGATACATTATTTTTATTTTTTATTTTCTATTATAACTGATTACCCTATCTTATTGAATGTTTAATCGTATTTAAGTCTACAAATAATAAACCAATCAGAATACGACAGCTGATTTCTGCGGGCCTCATCGTGGGATATTTGAATCTGTATGAAATGAACTTGTGTTCGCAATGTTCCGTCGATCACATAATTTGGACGTTAAACATCTTAGAAATCTACATCTCAAATCGCCATCGATGCAGAATGGAGGTACAGTGTTATGCCTGTGTAAATTTTGAGGATGACAACACGACACAGATTGTCAATATTGAAGAAGTGGCCACTTTCGTCTCGACGTCGACTTTGATTCGGCAACTGACGGAAAGCTCGGTAATCTTCCAGTTAACTGGCCTAAATTATGACAGCCTTTTCTAAACGGTTTTATCACCTGTTTTCAATGTGTATGTATTCGGAATGTCATTCTAAATCATTTCCGGTACAAAGAAGTAAGATATTATTTGTTAAATTGTGTCGAAGTAAGTCGTATCGAGTCGACGTAAACAAGCCGTGGCGATGTCATTCACTCACAGCAGTTAACGTATCCCAGATGCATCAGAGCCGCAAAGGCGACGTCTTGCGTGTGCATTGCGAAGTCGAAATAGAAACAATTAGCAACCTTATATACATTTAAAATTTAAACAATAAATCTGCGCGATACAGAATAACTATTAATGATGTGGCCTTAGTTTTGGGGATTTATCCATAACTCGCAAGACATCGTCTTTGCGGTCTTGATATGCGCCTGGCCCTGTGGTGCGCTAACTGTTCACGCCCTGTGACTGTGCCATCGGCTTGTTTACATTGACTCGACGGCATAACTGTTTAATCTGTGAGGGATTGTTTGAAAACGAATTAACGAAAGCGTGTGTGTATATCTTGAAAAAATTACATACTTGTTTACCTTCTAAATGTGTTTTTCTAAATGAGTTAAATTAAATTTGACTGCATGCTAGTAACACTTTTTCTTTAAAATTACTGTCAATGCTTGATTAATCAAATAACAAAATATATGTATTTGTTATATATATCCAAAAACTGCTAATATTTTATAGTATATTCCAAGCACACTATAACCTATTTTGGTTAACATAGATTGAAAAACATAGTGTACATTAATTATAAATTGATTGAGCCATAATAATAAAGCAAAGAAGTAAAAAATTATAATAAAAGCACACTATGTTTTTCAATCTATTTTAACCAAAATATGTTATAGTGTTATAGTTTTGCAATTGTATAAAGATTTTATAAAGAAAAATATCTAGCTAGAAGTGAATTATGGCCATATTAAAGATGAAACCAAGTTCCATTATTGTATTTGTATTATATGATTATCATAACATGTATAATATAATTTCATGGAAAACAACTTCATAGCTGCATTAATTGTACATTGTTTAAAAAACAGAAACATTTCATTCGAGCTAGTGATTGATAAATCTTTTTTCCCAGAATATGTTCGAGAAGTATACCCACTTCTGGGCGAAGACCAGAAGAAAGGCTTTGAGGTTACCTTGGACGCGTAGGACAAAGCTGTCCAAAGTGAACACAAATCAAGAAAAATGTGAAGATTGATCGACGGACATAATATTTTATGATATTTCAGATTTGATGTGCATGTATATAACTGTGTACGTTCGAGAGCAGCAGACTTAACATATTAAAACATTGTTAATTTATCTTGACTATGTTTTCAGTTTGATCTATATTCTGAATGGTATACCATTCAGAATATCATTGACGAAGAAGCTGAAAAGATTCTTATAAGTACCATTCAGAATACCATTGGACCATTCAGAATACCATTCAGTCAAGTACCATTCAGATACCACTGAACAGTATTCCTAGTACCATTCAAATACCATTCAAATACCATTCAACTGTTTATATACAGAGACCACCAAAGTACCATTGAAGTAGCATTCAAATACCATTGGCCATTATACCCCCTAGGACCATTCAAATACCATTCAAATACCATTCAACTGTTTATATACACAGACCACCAAAGTACCATTGAAGTACCATTCAAATACCATTGGCCATTATACCCCCTAGGACCATTCAAATACCATTCAACTGTTTATATACGCAGACCACCAAAGTACCATTGAAGTACCATTCAAATACCATTCAAATACCATTGGCCATTATACCCCCTAGTACCATTCAATGGTATTTGAATGGTATTTTTTTGTAAGGGAACATCGACAGTTTTCGTGGTTAGTCATGACTCATGCAGGCATCTGTCAGCACGGTCGGGCAAGCCATCTCTCAACAACATGTCCGTCGACATTGGGACGCAGTATCCACACAAACATCATAATTATTCACACTGTTCAGACTTCAGCACCGTTGATCCCAAAGTCCAAGATCATCGATTCCATAAAAATGGCGAACCTCTGAGACTGAGTCTCTCGCCGTCTCGGCGGGCCGGGTTTAACGCCTCGTACCTCGGCTCGCACGCTGGTTCAAGCACGTGTGTCAACCTCTCACTTATGCTACAGATGCTTCCTCTGTCGGATCCATTTCTACTGTGATTTATCCAAGATCACTAGCAACTAGCGTTTCCTCTGACTGTAATGCAAAACATTTCCGACATATTTGTAAACAAAAGTAAAAAATAGTCCCGGTTGACCTGCCGTTCGGTAGCCCCGCCCCTTGAAGTCTGTCAATTCTGCTGTCGGAAATCAGGAATATTTTCATTGGTTAAAAATCGTTGACATTTAATTCCACCTTTTTATTTCGAATGCAAATAAATATTATTTGTTGACACATAGGACCCCTTTCGTGTATAATAAGGTACCATATCTTTGTTTTTGCGCAGAAATGTCTAATAACGAAGAAAACCGAAAAAAACCAAAATTTTGCATGGGCTAGATAGGAGGTAATCAAACCACTCGGTTTGGAATAAAGATGGCGATACGCAGTGTTCAATGTCGACGATTTAGGCACTGAATAAATATTTTTTTCCAGTTTGTCTGATAAGTGAATATGCTTCTGTCACCATTAATGCATACTTATATAGTGTACATTTAGGTATATGAAATGTTATAGTTGTGTTTCACTTCCCCTTTAATCATATTTGAATTATGAGAACTATTTTGCCTAAGAGTAGGACTGAGAAGGGAGGTCTTACACAGGCATCCATATTACATCTGCGCTTAGTCGCTCTATGAACCAGGCAGCCAGTTATTGGTCCTCAGTACCCGTAAATCACGACGATGGGCCTATCCTCCTGATTGTCTGGGATTGGGAAGCATGCCCTCCTTGACGCCCCTGTCGCTAATCGGAGGCTAAGGGTAATTCGAAGACGACAATTACTTTCCTCGTAATTTTAAATAAATATACATGAAACCGGCCGTACGCTGCATTGTCTATTCGCTGTTAGCTACGACCAGTAGACCGCGTAATTGCGCGTAGAGTTACACGGCTTCATGAAACTGGGCCTGAGGTAGCTCTCTGCTTTGTAGTATGCTTCAAGATTCAAAATACTTTATTGTCCATTGTTCTTCTACTGCTGCAGACTCTGGGTCAATGAATTCCACCGCGGACTGGAACGTGCATTTTTAAGCGTTGGTAAATTGTGCAGGAAACTGACAGTGTTAACCGAGCTGGCTGCTGGCGTAGTTTCTGTTTTGTGTTTTCGTCTGGTAGGCGGCATCTACTGCGTTAATGGGTGTAGGGAGGCTCATGCCCACTAGTCCGTGATGGAGTTTAAACAACATGGTGGCACCTGGTATATATGGCTTCTTGTCTAGTTAAAGAGTTCCACGTCAGGATAAACGTTACGTGTGAGGTACTGCGCGGTAATCACCAATCACAAAGCGAGCTGCAGACGCTACACACGCTCTGTTGTCTCAATGCCTGTCTTGGAAAACGGCGTACGAGGTACTCGTCAGGTCGACACTTGAGTATGCCAGTTGCGCCTGTTCACCTCGTGTGAGCTGGCGCCGCATGCAGGGTTTGTTACAACCGATAATGTAATAATCGCCTATTAAGTGTACCGACCATCGGCTTAGGATGGAGTCATTTTCGGTGAGCAGCTCTTTCCCATCTGCACTCCGTAAAGGGCTCCGTAAACGGCTTTCAGAACGTCGTAGAATCCCCTTTAGTCACTTTAATTTAACCAACAACAACTTAATAAAACGAATTTAACCTCTGTATATTATTCAGAAAGAGCTATTCAGATTTGTCAAAAAGCAGATTACATGATGCATACAAGACTAATATCCTGGACAGTTGAAAGCTTTAACTGTCCAGGCATTTTAATAATATTAACC
>OZ024865.1:22989631-23004631 GCA_964017155.1 Oasisia sp. SBJ-2009
GTCAGAGCATCACACCAGCCGCCTCAGCTTTAAATCTCGGAGTAACGTTTGATGAAATCTTCAATTTCAAACAACATATTATCTATCGAAAACATGCCGTTGCTGTTTTTACCATATCCGTGATCTTCGCCGTGTTCGCCGGTTTATATCACTTCCCGTTGCTAAAACCATCGCAACAGCTCTAGCAAGCAGCAGACTTAACTATTGCAATTCCCGTCTTTACAATACCGCACACAAGGGTATAGCACAACTTCAGCATGTCCAAAATTGTTTTACAAGGGTAGTCACGCGTTCTCCTCGTTTTTTCTCGCTCAGTACTGCATCTAAACTCATTGCATTGGTTCCCTGTGCACTACCGCATCGTTTTCAATTTTTTTACAATAGCCTATCAAGCACTCTCATCTACACAGCTAACTAACTCCAGCAAGAAATTCAAGACGGCTACGCTCAACCAGTAGTAACCCTCTTTACATCCCTCGGGTGAAAACTAAACCCGGGACTCGAGCTTTCTCGGTTGCCGCACCAACGGTATGGAATTCGCTTCCTGCCAGTGTTAAACCAGAAGGTAATATAGTTTCATTCCGCCGACGTCTAAAACCTCTCTCTTTAATGCTGCCTATCCTCCTTAGCCTCCTAGCATCTTCATCCATCTATTGACCACTCACGCAATGTTTTCGATTACAAGTATGCTTAATCTCTTGGTTTTTGTCGCGCCACTGAGCTTGATCTTCGAGGATATTGGCGCAAAAGAAGTCATTATTATTATTTATACGTAGACAGCAGCCTACATAATATACGCGCGTCCATCGCCGACTCCCAAAGCACATTAATTCAACGTAATTGAAAAAAAAAATTCACAAGAATACAAATTCAATATAAAAATGATGTAGAAAAACTCCGCGTAAGCAGAGTAATTGAATCCACATGTCTCCGGTAGTTGTCCGATTACGGATTCATCCTGGTATAAATGACTGAGCACTCAGTTCCAATATATAACATTGCGGTCGTAGTTTTGAAATGTAATCTTGCAGAACTACCACAGAACTAGAAGGCATCTTTGTCAGCTTATGTAGCCTACATTCGAAATGTAAGCCTACTGCAACAAAACATGATCAGTTCTACTGTCTCTGCTACTTGCATATCTACATAATGAATGTTTGATTCTACTCACTCTCGAAAACAGGTGTGCTGGCACCAATCTTGCACGATTGCTATAGTCGTTTCCATTGGTCACCTGACACGTGAGTGACACGCGACACGGACTGGGCGTGTATCAACAGAGCTAGAGTCAGAATGACAACGGGCATTAGCTAATGAACAGACGTATTTACACAAGGTCTCCGTGAAACTGAGACAGTCGACTGTATTTACCAAAACTGTCCAGAACACTGTGTATTGCAACGTTATCAACTACCAAGTTGATCACTGCATTCTTTGTAGATATCCTCATACTACTCGTTTCAACGGACAGTTGTTGCTCGGATACAGATTGAGGCACGGCATAACTTCAACTGTAATTTCCGGAAGATGCGCAGTGATTAATGCCAAGCTGCGAACCCTTCACAAGCGGGGCGATTGACTGTGAACGATATGGAATCCCTTAACGATACGACATTTGAAAGCACCTCCACATTTTGGAATGATGACTTCGTTACCAGCAATTCTGGCAACAGCACATCTGTAGTCGCGCTGACACGGAAGTGGCACGCTGGGATAGCTAGCATTGTCATTGCCGCGATGGTATTTGGCTTTCTCAGCAATGTTCTAGTGTTTGTGGTGCATGTCCATCATCTAACCACGTCCACAAGAGTATACATGATATCACTGGCTACGATGGATGCAACAGTGTGTTTTGCAGTAGGTTTCGGAGCGACATTCAACATTGAATCCATGTATGGACCCGTCGTTCTGATTGGCATAGTGTATACCGTAACAACTGCAGCATTATTCTCCATGATGTTGCTGGCGTTCGTGGCGACGGAACGGTTTGTGGCGGTGCTGCGGCCACACACCTACAATAGCAGCTCCCGGCGGGCGATTAGGGCAGTGGCGGTTGTAGGAGTTATCGGAGCAACGTACGCGGCGGTAGTAGTTACGGCCAAGACGCTTAGTTTTGATGTGCTATTGATGTCACTGCGCTTCATTCTTATGACGTCTACCGTCGTATTCATTGTTTTCTCCTATTCCGTTGTGGCGATGGTCTTATGGAAACGCAGTCGCGACAAGGCGAAATCGCAGAAGAAATCCAGAAACGCGGTAGGTGTAGAGCTAGAAATCAAATCTTCTTCAGCCAGGGAGAAACAACCGGAAGTAACTGCGTCTATGTCTATGTTCACTACGCTCACGAAGATAACGAGCGCTGTTGTAGCGCCTCGCGTAAAATCAAAGGTAGTTATAAACACGTCGTCACACAGCAATCTGTTACTGTTGTTCGTCATCACGGCTTTATACATTGTCTGCTGGACGCCGTTTTGGCTGTACTCGATTGGATTTCCGGTAAATGTTCAACTTAGCCGACTTTATGTCTTACAACCCGTTGCCAATCCACTGGTCTACAGCTTTATCAGTCCAATATTCCGTGATTTATTGCGACAGTTCTTCCGGGAAACACGAAACAAACTGACTCGTTGCTGTCAATGACACTAAACGAAAAGAATGTGTGTTGGCTTAAGACACCACTATCTGCGACAGCTGGGGCAGTATTCATATTTGTTCGTAAAAATGGCGTCGAAACATCGTAAGTTACGGAGCACTAGGTAGCGTAACTGTTTCGAAAGTGTTGCTCATTTTGTTCTTTATGTGTACAGCATGTTCGTGTGGTTTTATATTGTAATGTTTGTGGAATGTTGTTTGAATAAATCATACTGAATTGAATTCATACATAGTTTTTCACGTTATTTTGGTATTACAACCTCGCCAACCTATTCTTAGTCAATATAGTGTACCTTATTGACACTCATGCGTGTTTGTCTATTTTTATTGGCCGTTGTAATTGTAAAATGCCGTCTTTGAACGTGGATTCCGCATATATGCATTACTAGGACCAATAAATCCCATAGGTTCGCGTGGGTAGGCCGGTTGCCGTTTGTACTCACTAGGATTTTTCTGCTCAGGAGAAACTCGTTTTATGAGAATCGTGTCAGTAATTCATATATATTCAAAGTTATAGCATGTAAACACTAAAAATACGTGAAAATGACAAAGTCATCGCGGTGATGCGTTGAACAATTGTGAAATGGTACAAAAGTCGGCACACCGAGTTAGTAAAATATGAAATAACTTGACAAAGTTAGGACGTATAATAGAAAAATATTCTATTTACCAGCACCATAACACAATTTCTTGTAAAATTAGACCTTCGACCATAGTCATTACGTTAAAACTGGTTCCATTTAAAGTTTCATCGCGATAACCTTGACAAGTTTTCTTATTTGCCTGAGTCAGTGTGCTATCTACATAGCATTTCGTAACGTTTCGCTGTGTCATTGCGTTAGACATGTGGTGTTTTAACAAATTTAACTAAGTTAGTTTTGTAATTTATAGTAAATAGAATATTTTTCTATTATACGTCATAACTTTGTCAAGTTATTTCATATTTTACTAACTCGGTGTGCCGACTTTTGTACCATTTCACAATTGTTCAACGCATCACCGCGATGACTTTGTCATTTTCACGTATTTTAGTGTTTACATGCTATAACTTTGGCAAGTTTCTCATATTCTGCTAAGTCGGTTTGCTAACCACGTTCCATTTCGTAACGTTTCACCGTGTCATTGTGTTACACAGGTAGTGTTTTTACTAATTTAACTAACTTATTCTTGTAACTTGTAGTAAAATGGAATATTTTTCTGTTTCAACACCATAACTTTGTCAAATGTTTCATATTTTACCAAACCGGTGCACCAACTTTGTATCATTTCACAACTTTGTCAGCGTTTCACCGCCATCACTTTGTCAATTTCACTTATTTTTAGGGTTTACATACCATAACTTTGTCAAGTTTGTCATAGTTGACTCACACGGTGCACCAACTTTATACCATTTCACATAATATTTTTATGTTTAGCGTTTCACCGCCATGACTTTGTCAATTTCATGTATTTTTATTGTTTACATGCTATAATTTGTCGTTGCCCAATCCATACACACGAGACTAGGACAGCTTTATGTCATGCGCAGACCATAACTTCCGTTAAAATGACGCTTCCTACCACGTGCAAAACACAACTTCCGTAAAAATGTCAGGACCATAACACAATTTCTTGCAAAATTACACATTCAATCATAGTGATAACGTTAAAAACTAGTGCCATTTAAAGTTTCCACGCAATCACCCTGCCAACTTTTCTTATTTCGCTAAGCCAGTGTGCTCACCTCGTTCCATTTCGTAACGTTTCACCGTTTCATTGCGTTATACAGGTGGTGTTTTCACAAATTTAACTAAGTTATTCTTGTAACTTGTAATAAAATAGTATAGTTTTCTATTCTACGCCATAACTTTGTCACGTTTTTTCATATTTTCTAACTCGGTGTGCCAACTTTATTCCATTTTACAACTTTTTTCATCGTTTCACCGCCATCACTTTGTAAATTTTACTTGTTTTTAGTGTTTACATGCCATAACTTTGTCATGTTTTTTCATATTTTACTAACTCCATGTACCAACTTTGTACCATTTCACAACTTTTTCAGCGTTTCACCGCCATCACTTTGTCAATTTTACGTGTTTTTAGTGTTTACATGCCATAACGTTGTCAAGTTTTTCATATTTTGCTAACTCCATGTACCAACTTTGTACCACTTCACAACTTTTTCAGCGTTTCACCGCCACCACTTTGTCAATTTTACGTGTCTTTAGTGTTTACATGCCATTACTTTGTCTTGTTTTTCATATTTTACTAACTCCATGTGCCAACTTTGTACCATTTCGCAACTCTTTCAGCGTTTCACCGCCATCACTTTGTAAATTTTACGTGTTTTTAGTGTTTACATGCCATAACTTTGTCAAGTTTTTCATATTTTGCTAACTGCATGTACCAACTATGTACCACTTCACAACTTTTACAGCGTTTCACCGCCACCACTTTGTCAATTTTACGTGTCTTTAGTGTTTACATGCCATAACTTTGTCATGTTTTTCATATACACACATACGCACATACACACATACACACATACGCACATACGCGCATACGCGCATACGTACATACGCACATACACACATACGCACATACGCACATACATACATACGAACATACGAACATACGCACATACGCACATACGCACATACGCACATACGCACATACGCACATACGCACATACGAACATACACACATACGCACATACCCACATACATACATACGCACATACACACATACGCACATACATACGAACATACGCACATACGCACATACGGACATACGCACATACACACATACATACATACATACACACACACACACACACACACACACACACACACAGTTGACGGGTATAATATTAAGTCACGTGATCGATTAGCCGAATACGTATCCGGCAGGTGACTCCACCTGTTCTTTCAACAAGTTTATAATTTGTCACCTATCCGCGAGGGGACGCTACATAACCCCTAACGCCATTTTGACGTAATAAAAAAAAATAAGACACACGAATTTGGATAGTATTAGTCTGTGAACTATCCGTAAGGGGGCGACACTAATGCACGACCAATCCGCCAGGAGGCGCCATTTTTTTTTAAATAAGACGCACGAATGTGTGTAGTGTTAGTTCGTGACTTGTACACAAGGTGGCGCCACTAGTGCATGATCTATCCGCCTGATGGCGCCTCTAGTACACGACCTATACGCCAGGTGGCGACACTTGACCGGCGCGGCAAGTGCCCAACGATAGGACCCTACATTACTACTCCTTTCCATGCTATATATATACATATACATATACATATTTACGCGATGAAAAGCCGAACTAATCGGCGGCAGATTGCGCAAACAAATAAAAATGTAATACAGGAATATATTGCAAAATATATGTTTGTATTGTGGTCGAACTACCTATTTATGGTTTATGATTTCGTCACAATTATTCTTGGTATTTTATTGGTACAGTTATTATTGATACTGTTTGGTAGTTAATTTTAATTTCGCGCTATATAGATGACCGCATACTTACCTAAGACACTTTGCGCATAACCTAAATGAACCAATTTCGAACAGCTGAAACGGTGTTTTGCGGGTGACTGCTTATTGTTCCCAGGCATGGCAGGGTAATTCGGTAATGCGTGCATATGTGTATATATATATATATATATATATATATATATATATATATATATATTATATTATAAACATCTATATTTATATATATATATATATATATATATATATACATACATATATATATATATTATGTAAAATATTATGTATGTATATATGAATATATATATGAATATATATATATATATATATATATATATATACATATATCGCCCCTGGAATTTCGTTGGTTTCGTCCCTCAGTAAATGGGAAGTTAGGACATATGTGAAATATTTAATTTGAATTATATATTATATAATACATAATATTCAATATGAACTATAATGTTAATATGTAAGAAATAACATGTAGCATTTACATGTAACACGTAATACGTAACATGTAACATATATCACGTAACACGTACCATATAATACTTAACACGTAACATGTAACAGGTAACATGCAATGCGTAACGTGTAATATGTAACACATATCATGTAACAGGTAAAATGTAACATGTAACGTGTTGCACGTAACATTTCATGTTACATGCAACATGCAACATGCAACATGCAACATGCAACATGCAACATGCAACATGCAACATGCAACATGCAACATGCAACATGCAACATGCAACATGCAACATGCTGCATGTTACATTTTACATACAACATGCTACATGTTACATGTTATGTGTTATGTGTTACGTGCAACATGTTACGTGTTGCATATATCATGTTACATGTTACGTGTCACGTGTTACGTGTTACGTGTCACGTGTCACGTGTTACGTGTCACGTGTCACGTGTTACGTGTTACATGTTACATTTTACATGTTACACGTAAATGTTACATGTTACACGTAAATGTTACATGTTACATGATACATGCAACATGCTTCATGCCTCATGCTACATGTTACATGGTACATGGTACATGTTACATGTTACATGTTACATGTTACATGCAACATGCAACATGCAACATGCAACATGCAACATGCAACATGTAACATGTAGAATGCAACATGCAACATGCAACATGCAACATGTAACATGTTACATGTTACACTTCACATACAACATGCAACATGCTACATGTTACGTGTTACATGTTACATGCAACATGCAACATGTTACGTGTTGCATGTTGCATGTTGCATGTTGCATGTTGCATGTTGCATGTTGCATGTTGCATGTTGCAAGTTGCATGTTGCATGTTGCATGTTGCATGTTGCATGTTGCATGTTGCATGTAACATGTTACATGTTACATGTTACACTTTACATTGTACATGTTACACGTAAATGTTACATGTTACACGTAAATGTTACATGTTACACGTAAAGGTTACATGTTACATGTTATGTGTTACACGATATGTAATACATGTGTTACACAATGTTACGTGTTACATACGTTATGTGTTAAACGTTACGTTATATCTTTTACGTGATATGCATGATATATGAAGCGGTGTCGCGGTCCAGAACGTTGATGCAGTCCAGAACGTCGAAGGTTAGCAGTTCATGTCAAAGGTTAGCGGTTCATGTCAAAGGTTAGCGGTTCACGGCAAAGGTTAGCGCGACGGTATGCAACGTCGAGCGGTCCAGAACGTCGTTCCCTGTATGCACATGCGCGCCGAACTGGCGTGACCTCAGATGGCCGATCAACTTTGACCCCGTGCCATGCCAATGTCGAGACTGAGTTCATGACCCCCGCAGCGACAGTGTTACATAATAAATAAATTCTGCGCGCTGCAGCGACGACCAACTTTTTGACCCTCTACGTAGCACACTACAGGCACGTTAGTAGACAGTTACATATATCTTGAACTGCCAGAGTTATGTGTCACGAAGACGCGGGGATTTGTATTCAATGCTGCACGTACTATAGACTGCATTGAAAACCATGGCTGTAACGAAGCCATAACATGCACAACGCTCTGAGACAAGGACATTAATAAAACACTGTTTATAAATAATTACAAGTAACGCTGATTGTGGATTTTTGTTAGGTTTATTAATAATAATTGAAGAAAGGAAGCGCATCAATATAATCAGGTATAATGTAAAAGAATTTCAATTTATCAGAAATATGAATGAGGATAAAATGGTATCATTTTTTAATGAACTAAGTCAACAAACCTGGGAAAGTGTGCTAAAAACTGATGATGTTAATCAAGCATATGTCTCTTTTCTACACATATTTATGGATATATTTAACAAACACTGTCCAGTAAAAAAGTTCCCCCAAAAAAGCTTTGAAAAAAAAAATCCTGGTTCACCAAAGGTTTAAAACGTGCTTGTACAAAGACAAATAAGTTATATAAAGCATTAATCTGCAGAAGCAGAACAAAAATACAAAACATATAAAGATTTATTATCATCTATAATATATTATTAAGAATTACAGAAAAAACTATTATAACTCGATGTTAAAAAAACAAAAAGCAAATGTTAAAGAGACCTGGAAAATACTAAATGAAGTAAATAACAAACGCGAAAATAAGCCAACATATCCAGAATACTTTATAAAAAGCAACAAGAGAATTTCACAGAAAGAAGGTATTGCTAATGGATTTAATAACTTCTTAACAAATGTTGGCCCCCAACTTAGCAAAAAATATCCCCTTACCTAAAAACGATACAGCTATTTATGATTACTTAGAAGAAAACATTGAACATACCATGTTTCTAAGTCCTGTTGATGACCTAGAAATGATTAGAACTGTTCAAAATTGTAAAAATAAAAGATCAACTGATTTCATTGACATTAATTAGCATGAGCCTGCTTAAGAAAGTAATTTCTAAAATAGTTAAGCCATTTGCTCATTTATGTAACGTTTCATTTCAAACAGGTGATTTTCAAAACAAAATGAAAAATAGCTATAGTTATTCCGCTATATAAGTCTGGATAAAAAAGTTTTACAAATTACAGGCCAATATCTTTATTACCACAATACTCAAACATTCTGCAGAATCTACATAACAACAGATTGGACATGTTCATTGATAAATATAACATACTCAGTCTAAGTCAGTATGGGTTTATATCTAGCATGTCAACAACTGAAGCTCTTTTAGATTTGGTAGAAGAAATTACAACTTCATTAAAAAAAACATAAGTATACTGTTTGAGTATTTATTGACCTAAAGAAGGCCTTTGATACTGTTGATCATGATATACTGTGTAAAAAACTGCATTTCTGTGGTTTGCGTGGTGTGCACAGGAATGGATTCAGAGTTATTTAGAAAATAGACAGCAATTTGTCAGTTTTAATAACTGTTATTCAGAAATATTAAAGGACAAACAAAGTTAACTTTTACGTGGCATACACCTAATAGAGTTAATATAAAGTAACAATTTCCACATATACTCAATTTTTTAACGCCAGCGGTTTACCAGAATTTTTTTTTTAACACCCAGCCATCCAAATTATGTGCGCTACCCCATCTTAGACGAAGAATGACGTCACGACGGTGATCGAGGCGCTCTCCACGTAGATTCCCCGCATAGGGTTTGGCTGTTGTCATGAAATGGCTGCAACTCGGCAACGCGCGTAACATGCTGATGACGGTAAATATAAAGTTGTCTATTATTGTTATCGCTGAAATCATCCCATCAACTGATGATACATGTCTACATCAAAGCATTTCTCCTCAAAATGGACCGTGCAAAGTGCCAAACAGTACGCCCGCAAATCACCAACGTGAATCCATTGCTTAAATACTACCGGTTTTTTCAACTATTATTGCAACCGTATGCCGAACGCGAAGGCATAATTACTAAAGTTTACCATAGATTTAACCACAGATTTAGATATACGTCTATAAGCAGCTGCTAGATGTCACGCCAACTGAACGAACTGTCGAAGACTCGAAGTTGTTGACCCTTAAAAGCGTCGCCGGAAGCTGACCGAGATATAGAATGCCGCGCGCTGAATGGCCAAGCCAAATTAACCCTTCACTTATGGCGGCGTCCAGACCATCGTGGATTTCGTTAGAATTTTAGACTTTAAAGTCACATTCTGAGTAAACCGCTGGCGTTAAAAAATTGAGTATATGTGGAAATTGTTACTTTGTATAAACTCTATTAGGTGTATGACACGAAGCCGTAGCCTTTTTTTGTCCTTTAAATGTATCGTGTGGTGTGCCTCAGGGTTCCATTTTGGGACCAAGATTATTTATCATGTATATTAATGACATCTGTAAAGTCTCACAAGTGTTCAAGTATATTTTATTTGCTGATGATACAAATCTATTATGTTGTGATAGAGACTTAAATGAACTTGTTCGGGTGATAAATGATGGATTAGAACAACTGCAGACATGGTTTTCTGTTAATAGATGGTCTCTTAATATATCAAAAACTAATTACATGATTTTTGGTAATCGCAGAATAACTGCAGATATTTGTGATAGAATAAATATAGAGAAAATCAATAGAGTAAATTACACACAATTTTTAGGTGTAGTAATTGATGACAAATTAAACTGAAAAATCACATTTTATCAATAAGGTCTGAACTGTCAAAATGTTGTGCTAATATGTATAGAGCCAGTTCCTTGATTAACAAACATGGTATGCATATTTTGTACTATTCTTTTTTCATGCCTTATATTATGTATTGTGCTGAAGTATGGCGTAACACATGTGCTACAAATATTCATCGTTTAGTTTTATTAGAGAAAAGGGTTATAAGATTAATTTGTGGTGCCAAAAGACTTGATCACACAAACTTACTCTTTCACAATGTATATATTCTTAAAATACCAGATCTTGTAAAACTGAAAACATCTATAATTATGTTTAAGGCATATCGTTATGTATTACCAATGAATGTACACAAAATATTCAGAATACATGAATCACGATATTCATCCAGGCATAAATGTAAGTTCAAGCAAATCTATGTACGTAGTAACTTAAAAATATGTGTATTTCTGTTACTGGGGTTAAACTTTGGAACACCCTCGATAATTCACTGATTAGTAAAACAATTCATCATTTCAAAAAGTGTTATACAGATAGACTGTTGAATAGTTATGTATTAGAGCCCTAGACTATTTTGCCAACATAAATTAGATAACTAAGGTAAACATTCAGATTGTTTATTGTCATAAAGGTTTTTTCTTCAATAAATGTCACAATGTCTTATTTTCGATTAAATGTGGTATGGTTATACATGTAAATAGTGTTGTTGCACCTTCTATTGCACTGTTCAGATGCTTTATTATGCAATTAAGCAATTATAAGGGTAAACATGATAACTATTGTACTTCTTTTACCTTTTTTCAACAATTTGAATTGTATGCACTAACACATTGGTAAAAATTGAAGTAATGAAATGACAATACTTACAATACATAAGAACATATAACATTAGTTTGCCTCTATCCATCTATATGTATATTTGAATTCTAATGATTTTGAAGATTTATCTGACATACCTAACAATCATATAATATTGTACATGCGTTGTGATATCTTTGCAAAAGACTTGTTTTTAAGTAGTACTCAAACCCATGTAAACTGTGGATAATAATCTTTTACAAAACTAATTCTGGAGTATCGTTTATAGTATGTGGCAAATTGTGTTTAAGGCATGTTTTGTGGCAAATTCATGTTTTGTCATAGAGGTGTGTATATTTGTTGCTTTGCGAGTATCATGACTGTGTATATTGTAATTGGGTATGATATTCCAATTTAATAAATAAACAGGCAAAACACCTTGCCTATATTTATAGAATAACACTAGTTCTTGCACTTTTAATAGATCATCTATTTTTAATATTTCGAGTGTTTTAAAAAGTGGTTCTGTATATGAATTGTACCTGTTCAATGTTATTATTCGAACTGCCTTTTTTGGATTCTCAATATTCGGCTACCTTTGTATCCCCAAACTGTAATACAATAATTAATATGTGATAGGATTAGAGAATTGTAAAACAGTTTTTTAATGTCTAGTGGTAGTACATACTTTAGTTTTGAAACGCCGGTAATCCTGGAACATTTATTTGCTATTTTATTTACGTGTTTAAATGATTAACATAAACTATAATATGCATGGTTCACTCATATGTTAATTCGGCAGTCACAATGTTTACGCTGGTCACAGTAGACGTTAACCTTTGTCATGCATGTAAGAATTAAATAACATTCTAAACGAGGTGGAACGACAACCTGAACCGGATAGACATTCCAGACTGGCTAGTTGCGGGCTGTAACGTCGCGCTAACCTTCGCAATGAACCGCTAACCTTTTGACATGAACCGCTAACCTTTGACATGAACCGCTAACCTTCGACGTTCTGGACTGCATCGACGTTCTGGACCGCGACAGCGTCACGCCAAAACCAGGCGCTTGCCGCAGATCCTCGATCGGCGCCAGGTTGTAATTAGTCAGCATACCCTCAAAATGTCGAAAGTGGGTTCTTGGCGGAATCAATCAGCAAAATCATCAGTCTTTCAATATTTCCATAATAGATACCATGAAATAGTGTTGAAAGGGGTAATAATGAGCATTTTAATGCAAGCCCCTCATTAATTTCACAGCTAATTGTACAGTGCACGGTCGCCTTCAAGAGTGGCGACCGTGCACTGTACAAAAAAGCCAAGTACGGTGTTGAAAAGGCGATACGGGGAGCGAAAACTGACTACAGGCGCAAACTCGAAGGCCAGTTCCTTTCTAACGATACCCGCTCTGTCTGGCAAGGACTCCAGTGCATTACTGGCTACAAGCAAAAGCATTCAATCCCTGGCTTTGAATCAGCAACACCTGACAACTTTAACAACTTTTACGCCCGCTTCGACCGCCAGAATCTGACGACTACATCGGTCAGCCTCCCAGACCCTGCTGTGCCACTCCCTCCACCCTTCACTGTCCAAGAGCACGAGGTGAGGAAGCTACTCAGGCAACAGAGCAGTAGGAAAGCAGCTGGTCCGGACAACGTTTCCACATCAACTTTGAAATACTGCGCTAATGAATTAGCAACTGTATTTACAGACTTATTTAACGCCTCTCTCAATCTGCACACTGTTCCAGTCTGTTTTAAGGCAGCAAGCATAATTCCGGTACCAAAGAAGCCGAAAGCGACAGCGCTGAATGACTTCCGCCCCGTGGCTCTGACGTCAGTGGTGATGAAGGTGTTTGAGCGATTGGTACTGAGATATCTGAAGTCGGTCACCAACTCCATCATGGATTCGCTGCAGTTCGCGTACAGGGAGAACAGATGCACCGATGATGCTGTTGCATTGGCCCTGCATTTTGTAATGCAGCACTTGGATTATCCGAACACTTATGCGCGCATCCTCTTCGTTGACTACAGTTCTGCTTTCAATACGGTCATCCCTCAGCAGCTGTACGACAAACTTCATTTGCTGTCAATTGACCCATCAATGTGTTACTGGCTTCTGGACTTTTTACTACAGCGATCACAGGTTGTTAAGATGAACAGTATAGTTTCCAGCACTATTATCATGAACACGGGGACTCCTCAGGGATGTGTCCTCTCCCCACTGCTATATTCTCTGTTTACAAATGACTGTGTTTCACATCACTCTTCTGTACCATTGTTAAAGTTTGCTGATGACACCACATTAATAGGGCTGGTGTCGGACTCAGATGAGTCTGAATACCGCCATGAAGTTAGCAGCCTGGTGTCGTGGTGTGACACTAACAACCTACAACTGAATGCGTCCAAAACTAGAGAGATGATCGTAGATTTTAGGAAGAGAAAAAGCCCACTTGCTCCCATTATTGTTAACGGCGACTCTATCGAAAGGGTGGATTGTTTTAAATTTCTAGGCACCATAATATCAAATGACTTAACTTGGGAAAATAACACAGATGCTGTCGTCAAAAAGGCCCAACAAAGACTGTTCTTCCTGCGCCAACTAAAGAAGTTCGGGCTGAGGAGAGAAATTCTTGTTCAGTTTTATCGTTCTGCTATTGAGAGTATTCTTACATTCTCAATATGTGTATGGTTCGGCGGCATCAGCCAGCGCCAGAGGGGCAGGCTTGACAGAGTGGTGAAAACAGCTTCCAAAATTGTCGGTAGTGAACTCACCTCTCTAACAGCCATATATAAAGACAGATCCAAAAAAAGAGCAGGCAAAATTATCTCAGACCAAACTCACCCCGCCCATCATCTGTTCGAATTATTACCTTCAGGGAAACGCTATAGGTGCATCCGTACGAAAACAAATCGCTTTAGAAACAGTTTTTACCCGAGTGCCGTAGCAGCCTTATCAGGAGTGAAATATAGAACGTAGCTGTAAAGACCCTGGAAACTTGGCTGTTTTCGCCTCTCTGGCGGAATTGTTATTTTTCTGGTGCTGGTTGGTGTGGCTGAGCTGTACGCGTGTGGGGTGTGGGTGTACCTATTCTCAGTGGCGGATCGGTGGTGCTGAGCAACAATCTTATCTTCTCCTGAAATGTTAGCTTAACTTAATAATTGTATAAATATATATTTTTAAACAAAATTGGACGCATTCAATTGTAATTGTAAATATAATTTTAAAATGATATTTTAGTCCTCTTATAGTGTATGTCTATTTTTAAAGGATATTTTTTTAATTATTTATTTATTTATTTTAGTAACTAATTTACACCACAATTATTGTTAAATAGATAATCTATTATTTTAATGTTGTCTTTAGTTATTTACTATATTAAAATATTTTTTTTTTTTTTTATTAAAATATTTTTTTATTTTATTTTAAAGAACATATCATGTAC
>OZ024865.1:23009631-23014631 GCA_964017155.1 Oasisia sp. SBJ-2009
AAAAACGCACTGAGCGTGGAAAATGGTTAGCAGTTGTGACACTCGATTGGTACCCCCAAGCGATATGGCCATAATTATTTGTCATTTTGCCAGTAGATTTATTGGGTTATTATATAGCATAAACAATATTTGACCACTTAGGACACAAGGAAAACTGGCTCACTCTGATTCGCAGCTGTGCATCACTTCAGTGTCAACGCGACTACAGATGTGCTGTTACCATATTATATCTAGTATACATATTCCATATCATCCGAGATACGTTGTCTTGGAATAATGTTTCACTTGCTGAGAAAGGTTAAAGAAAATATATAGTAAACACTTTCTAATCATACCAGGAAAGATTTTAATATTTCTATTTCGCAAAAAAACATACAAATAATACAATTACCAAAAACACAATAGTTGATAAACAGAGCACCATTATCATATCCAGTTTTATCCTAAGCAACAGCGAACAAAATCATAATTTAAAACCCAATTGAATTGATGTTTTTGTGCTACATATTTTGACATAAATGTATTTATTTATTGTGTATACTTTCTGTAATGCAAGTCATGGCGGTTCAGGCAAGAAGCATATCGAATGGTCTTACAATATCGGCAAACACAGACAATTCTACAAAACAATTGATCAAGTAATTTTCAATGATGTTGCTTATTACGTACAGGGCAAACCAGCAAGATAATAATCCTTCCGATTCTTACCAAACACCTTACGTACGACACGTAGTATAATGTGCATATACAATGTTGCTTATCATTTTGGTTCATTCAGGTTTGGAATAAGCTGCGTTGGCTTAAGCACTGATGCATTACTTAATGACATGCACCGTCTAGTGGTTATTTGCAGGATCAGACCCCGTACGAAAAGTGCATTCCACGATGGAATTGTACCATTAAACTTTACTAGTTTCGTTCGTATGAGACCTTTCAGTGCATGATGACCAATTTTATGTAAGTCTTTATATAAGTTAACTGACTCAATACATTATACTATATTCCCGCATGCTTCAATGACCTTTACATGTGCTTTATTAGAAGTATGACATTTAGTAATATATGTTTCTTTGTAAACACAATAATAAGCGGTATAATGATTTGTATTGATAGGGTGCTCAACCAAACATAAATTGAAAATAATAATCTCACTGGATAGGTTATAATTTTAGATATACATTCACACCTAAACAACGTCTTTAAATAGTATCGTGTTCAAAGATGCAGTTAGATTAGATATTACGTTACTCAAATCTGGTAGTCTTTGCGTCATTACAATCCCGAAATTATGGGCAATACATTCAAAACGACTTCGCTGACAAACGCTACATGCGATTTGTATGAAGTTGTCGTGGCCTTCATGTAAAATACTCATCTAACTACTAGCCACATTGCATAGAACTTCGTTAAACTACTATGAAGATCTAATTCACTCACAAAAGCAACATTAAATAACTAAACTAAAACGTTAACGTTTACATGTTGGCATTCCCTATCATCTTTGGACTCAGAAAAGGTAGCTTCCCCACCATATGAATTACTGACACGATTCTCATAAAACGAGTTTCTCTTGAGCAGAAAAAGCCTAGTGAATACGAACGGGAACCGGCCTACCCACGCGAACCTAGGAGATTTATTGGTCCTAGTAATGCATATATGCGGAATCCACTTGCAAAGACGGCATTTTTACAATTACAACGGCCAATAAATATAGACAAACACGCATGAGTGTCAATGAAGTACACAATATTTATTAAGAATAGGTTGTCGATGTTGTAATACCAAAATAACTTGAACATCTCTGTATGAATTCAATTCAATTCAGTATGATTTATTCAAACAACATTCAACAAACATTACAATTTAAACCATGCGAACATGCTGTACACATAAAGAACAAAATGAGCAATACTTTCGAAACACTTACGCTACCTAGTACTCCGTAACTTACGAAGTTTCTACGCCATTTTTACGAACAAATATGAATACTGCCCCAGCTGTCGCAGACAGTGGTGTCTTAAGCCAACACACATTCCTTTAGTTTAGTGTCATTGACAGCAACGATTCAGTTTGTTTCGTGTTTCCAGGAAGAATTGTCGCACTAAATCACGGAATATTGGACTGATGAAGCTGTAGACCAGTGGATTGGCAACGGGTTGTAAGAAATAAAGTCGGCTAAGTTGAACATTTACCGGAAATCCAATCGAGTACAGCCAAAACGGCGTCCAGCAGACAATGTATAAAGCCGTGATGACGAACAACAGTAACAGATTGCTGTGTGACGACGTGTTTATAACTACCTTTGATTTTACGCGAGGCGCTACAACAGCGCTCGTTTTCTTCGTGAGCGTAGTGAACATAGACATAGACGCAGTTGCTTCCGATTGTGTCTCCATGGCTAAAGAAGATATGATTTCCAGCTCTACACCTACCGCGTTTCTGGATTTCTTCTGCGATTTCGCCTTGTCGCGACTGCGTTTCCATAAGACCATCGCCACAACGGAATAGGAGAAAACAATGACTACGACGGTAGACGTCATAAGAATGAAGCGCAGTGACATCAATAGCACATCAAAACTAAGCGACTTGGCCGTAACTACTACCGCCGCGTACGTTGCTCCGATAACTCCTACAACCGCCACTGCCCTAATCGCCCGCGGGGAGCTGCGATTGTAGGTGTGTGGCCGCAGCACCGCCACAAACCGTTCCGTCGCCACGAACGCCAGCAACATCATGGAGGATATTGCTGCAGTTGTTACGGCATACACTATGCCAATGACAACGATGGCTCCAAACACGGTTTCAATGTTGAATGTCGCTCCGAGGCCTCCTGCAAGACACACTGTTGCATCCATCGTAGCCAGCCACATCATGTATACTCTTGTGGACGTGGTCAGACGTGCACCACAATCACTAGAACATTGCTGAGAAAGCCAAATACCATCGCGGCAATGACAATGCTAGCTATCCCAGCGTGCCACTGCTGTGCCGTTGAAACTACAGAGGTTCTGTTGCCAGAATTGCTGGTAACGAAGTCATCATTCCACAATGTGCAGTTGCTTTCAAATGTCGTATCGTTAAGGGATTCCATATCGTTCACAGTCAATCGCTCCGCTTGTGAAGGTTTCGCAGCTTGGCATTAATCACTGCGCATCTTCCGGAAAGCTCAGTTGAAATCATGCCATGCCTCAAATTGTATCCGAGCGACAACTTTCCGTTGAAGCGTGTAGTAGGAGGATATCTTCAAAGAAGGCGGTGATCAACTTGGTAGTTGATAGCGTTGCAATACGCAGTGTCCTTGACAGTTTTGGTCAAGTCGACTGTCTCCGTTTCACGGAGAACTCGTATAAATACGTTGTTCATCAGCAAGTGTGCGTTGTCATTTTGACTCCAGCCCTGTTGATACACGCCCAGTCCGTGTCACGTGTCACGTGTCAGGCGACCAATGGAAACGACTGTAGCAGTCGTGCAAGATTGGTACCAGCACTCCTGTTTTCGAGTGGGAGTAGAATAAAATATTCGGCATGTGGTGGCCTATCAAAAAGTCAAAAAGAACGAGTTTGTTTACGCGTAGTTGGCACATTTCGCTTGTCACCTGTAGTAAAAGTCCTTAAAACAGTGTTTCAGACTCGATGAAGATTAAGAAATTCGAAACTGGTGTTACTGTTGCGGAATTGTGGCAAAATATGCTAGAATGAATGAATGACAGCAGCAAAACTCTGCAGAATCCTATATTATGTTGAACGTTAAAACGTTTCTGTGTAAATGTTAAACTCTATGTATCCTTGCAAGCCAGGCGCCGTTGCGCTGCGCTATAGTATCCCTGTCTGATCGCCTCCGCAAACCGTTGAAGTGAGCGGAGTCGCGCTATAAGATTATAGCAATTGATATCGCTAGCCGTGGAACAGCGCAGATTTCAGCCCCAACTTCAAGATGGATGCACGACTGGTGGGAATCCCAAAATAATGAACCATTCGCGTCCTAAACATTGCATGTAACACGAGCAGCGAGTGGCTGAACTCATCTCTATTACACCACATGCTGCAGACCAACCACTCTCCTCGTGTATGATTTTACTAGCTGAGACTAAAAAGAGGATTTTGCAAAAGGATGAGCCAGGGGTTCTGTAGACTGATAGTGACGTAACAAGCCGCAGCGACCCCTGGTACGCGTGAATGACTGTATGTAGCGTACGGAATTTTAAGCTAATCATGCAAACATAATACTTTCATATATCACAGTGTCTTCCTGTCATTCATTAGAGGCGAGTGTTTTAATCACTTATGAACGTGACAATACATCGAAAACATTACATAAAGCGGGGCGCACACGAGCGGAAGGGGCGCGAGACGCCAGCTAATTACCCCTATTTGCGGCTGATCTTCTCGTGTGCGGGCGAACTAACGCTGCAGCCTGGCCGCGCGAAGCGGCGGAAAGTTTATCCAACGTGTTTGATATTATCAGCATCGCGGCAGCCGGATTTTCCCGTGTGCGGGTAACATGAGCTATGGGCGCAGCTACGAAAGTAATCCAGCCAATGATATCACGCATTGTGATCACGTGCAGCGACGATCGCGGTCACAAAATGGCAGCGACAAACGCATTTATGTCTGAGACAATTATTTCTGATGTGAAACTTGAAGCGATCTGGGAAGATTTCCTCTGTCTTTATCAAATAACTTACAATTACTGAAACAAATAAAATTTACAAAAAGAAACTAATGCAAAATTCGCCGGCAACTCGACAACATCGGCGACAGCTAGGCGTAGCACTATAGCCTACTACACGCCTATATCTATGAGTATCTTAACATCGGTATTGTGTCGAGGCGTTTTTTGTTAGCAGTGTTTGGTTGAGATTTAGGGCTTGGGGTTAGTTTAGGGTTCCTTTTGGGTTTACGATAACATTTGATTTTTTTGGAAAGAAATTTATATAGCGACACCGCGCTAAATTACTAACTTTATAGTAATCGCGGAACCGCGCTGTCGAGTTTTGCGCG
>OZ024865.1:23019631-23059631 GCA_964017155.1 Oasisia sp. SBJ-2009
TTGCGAATCAGAGTGAGCCATTTTCCCTTGTGTCCTAAGTGGTCAAATATTGTTAATGCTATGTAATAACCCAATAAATCTACTGGCAAAAAGGACATATAATTATGGCCATATCGCTTGGGGTACCAATCGAGTGTCACAACTGCTAACCATTTTCCACGCTCAGTGCGTATATATATATATATGTATATATATATATATATATGTATATATATATATATATATATATATATATATATATTATAGCTGACGCAATCGACACATCCACAATCTCGCATCATAATCACAATATTCCACATTGTAAGATTTCTATAATAAGTCTGGACTCAAACCATGCGATTGCCTTTTGGTCACCTTTATTGTGTTGGGAATAGTTTTGTGAAGGTTAAAAAGGTTCCTTTTAATACATGGTAGATACACCAGATAAGCAATGCTATCAAGGTACGTGTTTAAATGCGGGCGAAATATTAGTATTATTTTATCTGATTACAGCCTAAATTGCCTCCACTGTCAGCCTTGAATCATAAATTATTTTACTTATTGTCCTTTTTCATCGTGTTTGTTTCTATATATGATTTACACGATTAAAAATAATAAGCTCTATTTGTCCGTCTGTCCGTATGTCTGTCCGTTCTTTCGTTCGTCTATCCATGCATCCGTCAGGAACATTGGCGGGAGCAGATGTTTGAAATTGGTGGTGCATAAAAGTTGAAAAACAAGAGGAAATAGTGACTGATAAGTATTATTCTTATGTGAAGATTATTCATAAAGCAGTACTAGACATATATTGGGTAATAGTTTGGTTAAAGGTTTGTCAGTTAACAGTATTTTTGAGCAGATTATAGTATAGTGGGTGATAATAGGGTAATTTAGCCTTCGACAAGTTTGTAAACAAGATTTTGCAAAACTTATTATTTGATAGAATATTTATCAGATATAGTATTCAGCATAACAGCTACAGTATTATTCTTATGTGAAGATTATTCATAACGTTTTCGTAAAAGTTTGTTAGTTAAAAGTATTTTTGAGCAGATTAGCATAGTGGGTGATAATAGGGTAATCTAGCCTTCGACAAGGTTGTTTACAAGATTTTGCAAATCTGATTATTTTATAGAATGTGTAACATATAAAGTAGCAAACATAACAGCTACATAAGTTGCATTGTTATTAAAAAATAAGCAAGCTTTTTAGTAGAAACCTTAGTTTGTAAAGACTAAATTTGTCAGTTGTGTATAACATAAAGTGAGCTGCAGTTACTGTCCACATTAAACAGTCTTTCTAAAGACTAATTAGTATACAGACTGAGTAAATTTTGAGTTCCTGTGTAACCATAATATGGCCCCTTGCAAGCGGCAAGTGAAGGCAAGGAGGCACTTAGTATGTGACTATTGTCACAGCTTTGTCGATTTTGCTCTATCCGGATGCACAAAGTCATGGGCAGAAACAATGGAGGAAGACATTACTTTCCAGTGCACAGGGTGTTGTAAAGTGGAATGTCTTACAGCATAGTTAGCTAGACTAACCGATATTGTGAAGGGGCTGGATATGAAAATAACCAAAGAGACGGATGGAAGAGGTCGGAATGAGCAATGCAGTGACAAGAAGGATGAAGACAGGCGATTGAGAGGAGGGAAGGTGAGTGCAAGGAAAACAAATGGAGAAAGAACAAGAGAAAGCATGGCATGCAGGAAGGTGACAGGGGAGAAAGTGACAGTAGATGAGGGGGGGGGGGACAATGGGACAGGAGAGGAGAGAAGTTCATGTGACCAGAGGAAAGATGAATGGAAGAAAGGAAGTGAGAGTAAATGTGCCGAAAGGGAAATCAATAACAGGGATGATGACAGGACGAAAAGAGGCAGGGGAAAAAGGAACAACAGAGAAGGCGGGAGGAAGAAAAGTCAACGACCAAGTAGATGCAACACGGAGGAGCTACTCTGAGGCAGTGATTGAGGGGGCATCGAGAACAGAAAAACACCTTTTGAATGAAACTCAAAAGGCATTTATGTGGGCAACAAAACCAGAGCTTATATTCGGGTGTATACGGTAAACAAATTAGGACGCTGACAAGCTCAGTGTCAAGCCTCTCTTTCGATAGTTCTCGAGTTTGAAAGGGTAAATATTGATTTACTCTCGATTGTTGTTAAACAATTATGTTACGAGGTTCCGTTTATTGCGACATTTATCATTCTGTTGTTCAGTACTATGTCGTCGCAAATTGTTTGACCGTTTATGTTGTCACTGCCCGTGCGAATCGCACTAATGGCGATGATTAACATCGCTGTTGTGCGTTAATCCTTTGTTCGCCTCGGGCGTCTTCGACCATCGCATCGGTCCATGAACCTCGCTCTGGATGAGCGATATCAAGCTATCTTTCTTTCGAGAGGGGAGTTAACGGGGCTTTGGCTATACTCCCTAACCCGGGATATTATAAGTACAAGTCGGGATGTCGTTTTTATTGACTTTGGCACCACTTATTGACTACCCCTCCCTGTATTTTATAATGTTGACGTGGGCGATAAAGTGATACTTTCCCCGTCATATCTCACTGGTGGCAGTGGTTATTTCCCATATGTTTTACCGCGATTCTGACATTTCTCTCTATCGCCTCGATGATGAGTTTAATACCCGTGTCTTCCTATATCTTAAATACCTACATGTTCGTCGCCACCACATCTCATGACATAAGTACAATTTTGGTTCTATCACGGGTGACGGGTGTTGTCGAACTGGCAGCAGTATTTATTAGACGGGTCCATTTAAATGACGGAGGAAATCAGAAATCTTTCCACAGTGTTCGCGGGGTCGTTCTTGCTACAGAAAATAACTAGTAGCTCCTTTACTGTTCTTCGACACGTGGGCGCTGCTTTACTTAAATTGACTTTGAATTAAATTTATTTCAACAACAACTACCCATACTACAATTACTACTACATTATACATACACTACCAATTTAAAAAAAAGGTAAATGATGTTCAATTGTTTTCATGTTTACTTATAATTAGTTCAAATATAATACATAAAGCATTTGCACAGTGCAATAGACACTGTGCCAAATTGTTTTCCATGTATAATCATACCACATGTAATCATTGCTTTGCTACTTGCTACTTGTATCCTCCCGGTGTATCCTGCAGGGACTGTTACTTACTGGCGTTGCATTTTCCAGACCGTTACCTGCTTCGCTGGTTTACATTGTGCCTTGTTCGTGCACCTGTCTTTGTATATTATCTGATTGTAAGGCTGTGATTTTTCCATGACTTGCAAATGTAACTTCCCTGCCATTATGGCGGTGTTTTTTCACAGCAATGTGTCTTTGTCAGTTAAGGACTTGTAATTGTCACTTTGCCATTTCAGATTTGCCTTTTTCAGGCCGTGTCATTGTACACTTTCTGCCATTATGGCTGTGCCTGTTTCAGGTCATGTCATTGTAAGTTGTTCCCATTATGGATGTGCCTTTTTCAGGCCGTGTAATTGGCTATTTTATGCCATTCTGGCTGTGCCTTTTTACGGCCGTGTAATTTGATATTTTATGCCATTATGGCTGTGCCTTTTTAAGGCCGTGTAATTGGATATGTTATGCCATTTGGCTGTGCCTTTTTAAGGCCGTGTAATTGGATATTTTATGCCATTCTGGCTGTGCCTTTTTAAGGCCGTGTAATTGGATATTGTATGCCATTCTGGCTGTGCCTTTTTAAGGCCGTGTAATTGGATATTTTATGCCATTCTGGCTGTGCCTTTTTAAGGCCGTGTAATTGGATATTTTATGCCACTATGGCTGTGCCTTTTTAAGGCCGTGTAATTGGATATTTTATGCCATTCTGGTTGTGCCTGTTTACAGGCTGTGTAATTGTTTCGCCATTCGGGCTGAGCCTTGTTATGGCCGTGTAATGCATTTGCCGTTTGGGCTGTGCCTCTTCCAGGCCACGTCAGCGTACTTGATTGCCATTACGGCTTCATTGTGGTGTTATTAACGTAATTTCTTCGATTCCACCTGCTTACTACCGCAGTTTCAGTTTTATCTCGTCTCGTTCTTTGCAACGCTGTTAGTATTACACGTTATCGTTCATGTCTTCATGACCGAGTACTTTTCAAACATTTCAGATCGTTGTTTGCTGGAGTGCCTGCGTGTTCCTTTTGCCTTGTGTGCCATAACGTTATATTTACAGGTGTGTTAACTTCAATTGCACTAGTCGCCGACGGTATGGGTGTTTAAGACACCCGCTACGATCTCTTTGATTCCGTACAGCCATTCAGCGGATCTACTCGTACATTTTACGCCCCTTTTTTACAAGTATCGCCACCTGGCGATTATGCAATAACGTTGTTTCGTTGCCATCGGTGACCACTTATCGTTTGCTACTACACAAACTTGTCCAAAGGGGCCAACGTCAATATTTTAGACGCTATATAGCCCGATCAGGCTCCTATGCCACAATATACGATGTTATGCTTGTGTCTGATCAGTCATCATGAACACCGCATGTTACCCTGTCACCATTGTGTTTTACGGACACAGGTTTTTTCCCGGAGATTACAGTTTACGAACCGGGAGGACACCCGCAATTTCGCACTGTGTCCCGGTGGTCATTTTATCTCCCTTATATGGCAGGGAGGAATGACAACTGCCCACTTGGAACAGAAGACGCTTTTGTTTGGCTACATGAGCCCTCGTGTTGTCTTCCGTGATATTGGGACGGATGAGTTGTCGCCGGGTTTCACGTTTTGTAGAGGGCTGCGGCGCGTCTATTGATATCCTTTTATCATGTCACACAGGTGGTAATGTTGGAATTTTCCGCAGATTGTCGACTGGCAGGTATCACTGATCCGTTGACTTTAATTACAGTGTTGTATCTTACAATACTTCGTTGCAAAAGAGAATGTATGTAGCCGGTCCTCGGTACACACGCCCCAATCAATTCCTCCGTCACCAGGGTCTCCTGGAAAACTGGCAACAATATCTTTTGGCAGAGGGCGTGCAGTTGAATGAACTTGGTTTGACCATGTATTACAGGTCTCTGCATCGAGCTGTTATTATATACTCCTCACACAACATTGTTGGCAAATTTACTCCATAGACAGGGAGTCTTCTAGGCACCAGCTGTATTTGCCGTGTCAAGTCGTCAAGTAGATTTTGCGTTGTGTTTTGATACTTACTCCTTTTTAATAGGTGATATCCTGAGGCCTTGGTTTGATTAGGGTGCCTACCAACTGCACATATTATTTATTACTTTCAGGATTTCGTACTAGCCTACCTGGCTGCCGGCCGGTCTGATCGATATATGACATGGAGTTAATGTTTATTTGTAAAAAAAAATTGTACTGGAGGTAATACTTCACCATCACAATTTGTTACGGACCATGTACCCATGTAGCTCTACACTTGGTTAGCAAGTCTACATACTTCAATAATGTGTGTTCTATTCTTTGCTTTCTTTACTAGCACTACACCTGCAAATGTTTACTGGGTCTGCAGATGGTCAATCCACGATGAGGATTTATTTCCAGACCCACATTATTCAGTTTTAAACCGGACATGTTACGGACAATATGTCGATTGTTGCACAGGTTGATGTGGACGTGATCCACACCCATACGTACTACCCGCATGATTACATTAACCATAATGCCTCTCTATTTGAATGGCACATGCTGTTGACCACGCATGTATTGTTGGGCGTGCTTTGTGGTCAGCCCAATGTGACGAGGATGTTATGTTCCACACCCATATATGCGCTCATGCCGGTATGCTTGAACACCCTGTTGGTGACCACATATATCTTGTTTGGGTTGACTGTGGTCGGCGCAAGAAGATGATGTTTGTGCCGCTCCCATATATGTGTTTGTGCCTGTATGCATGACCACCCTGTTGGAGACCACACATACATTGTTTCGGTTGACTGTTGTCGGCCCTGGGAGATGTCGTTTGTTCGACTCCCATATATGCGTTCGTGCCGATATGCATTCAGCAGGCTGTTATAGATCACACATTTATTGTCGGGCCTGCTTTGTGGTCGACCCAGGGTGATGATGTTTATTCTTTCGAGCCTGATTTCATCAACAGGTTTTCCTTTTAGACATCCACTGCTGTTGGACCAGGGCGGTGAGGATGAGTCTCCACATCCACGTTCTCACCTATTATGTAACAGTCTTGATGATGTCCCACACAAATAGGGTTCCTTGTGTACATGTCATCTTGTTATATGGAACCAGGTGTTGCTGTATAACACATTTTGGCATATGATAGTTGGTCGCGTTACATTGCTGTATTGACCTCCTTACGTTAATGTGTTTTCTAACTTTTATAGGTGCGCTGTTGCTGCACACTTCAATTACCTGAGGTTAATACAGTGTATTGGATTCACTTTGCCACTTTCTTGTCTCAGGTTATTCTGGCATGGCCACAAACATGTGTGCTACCTGTCACAGGCTGACATCACGGCATGGTGCCTGGATATTCATATTTATTTTGTGTGAACGAAATACTGCGCTGCTGTGTTTTCGTATTTCAGCAATGCCTAAGGTTAAACCTGGGAGGTAATTGGGGTGGGGGGAGCCATTCTATTACAGAAGTGGCCTGGTGTGGTCGGTTCCCCCACCTTTGCTGTCAATCTATTAGTGCTGGTTCGATACCAAAAATATCGAAGTATCGCGATACTTGCGAAAGTTCGATACCGATATTTAGTGGTATCGCGACACTTCGATATTTTTGGTATCGAACGTCCACTATTCGATACCTTCGATACCTTCGATACCTTCGATACCTTCGATACCTTCGATACCTTCGATACCTTCGATACCTTCGATACTCGACATCGAGTCCATTCGACGAAGTCGATGCGAAGGCGCAACATCGTTGTTGATGACGACGTTGTTTACAGGAGCTATCACTACAGCGCTTCGCAGCCTAAATTGACTTAGGCGTGGTTGTTTAAAAAATAATATAACATAAAATGTGAATTGTTTTCTAAAACTTTATTGTAGAATTAGTCTCTATAATAACTGTTTTCTGTGTGCTATCTTAGCGTAGATCAGACTTCGCTTAGCCTCGTTACCCAAACCAAGGTTCGTATGTGACGCTCTCGTTTGGTGGCAGTACCATGTGCCATCTTTCTCCCTACTTTATTTACGGTTACGCGTACAAAAAGACACATCCTATAGTTTTGTATAGAGTGTTTATTGCACGCACTAGTATTTATGAAACTAGTTTAATAATAATATTAATATAAATATTTATTCGAGCGCGATGCGGAGGTTATGTTTATCCGGGTTCCGTTTGGTGGCGCCACCATTTGCCGTACACGATGCCCACAACCAAGGCGAACGACAACAAGTCGCAACAACGTTCATCGCTAATAATTTGGCAGTTTTCCAACAAAGAGTGTCTGCTGTGCTAGAGGTGTCTCAAAGATAGCGGGGGAAATACATCGAATTTGACGAAACATGTCACCATTCAAGAAGCTATCAAAACGTGATGATTAACTTTCATCGTATGGCGTCGTCGACGTCGTGGACAACGTCGCTTTGCCGTTGACTCGAGAACGTATTCTATCGAAATATTTGACAGTGAGCGAGCAATGGACATCTAGTTACAGTCGAAGCGAATCGCCATCGGTTGCCGAATCTACTAAGTAACTGCGGCAAACATCGCCAAGAAGTGACACACACGACGTGACTGATTAACGATGACGATGTGCTTACTCACTGCATCTAGCGTCAGCCCGGTCAGGGTACTTATGTCTATGATCCACCGTTTTTGCGCAGTTTTCCGCGTTTTATTCGCCTTTGATGTAAAGTTACGCAATTTAAATTATTCTCTATTCAAAGCATATTAATTGACGATTTCTACAAACACAAACAAATAGTATGATACAATTTGGTGACAACATACCGGCAGTGATTACCTTCTCACCCAATAGGTCACGGAGGTCCCTAATCATAATGATCGACCGTTAGCGTTCAGCACATAAACTTGAGTAAAAATGTGTCATACAACATGGATGCGCCCATGGGCATGACATCAGTTTGCGTGTTTGTTTACACATATACAATTACGTTAGTACAGTAACAGTCAACACCAAATTTATTGCATTTATGAAACGGTCGATCATTAGGGACCCTGTCGATGAAAGGTACCAACACGCTATTGTCACTCTCACTGTGACACTGCCAGGCACTGGCCAAACAGATTCACCACTGGCAGAGCTAGAGGTAGAGGAAGAAACTGACCGGTTCTTGAAAACAGTTGCAAAAACATTATGGGGCTTGTTATGTGTACTTGATAACGTGGTAATTTAAGTTTTATATAAAAAACATTGGTGTGAACTGGGAAGTGCAATTGTACTTTTTATTAATATGTTTTCTATTATTAATTAGTGTTGTTTTATTGTAATCGTCTATACAGTTTTGATGTTAAATCACAATTATCTTTACGATACAATTAATTATAAAACAGTTATAACAGTGAGTGTGCAGCTGTGCTGGCAGTGGCACTATTATAAGTGATAGGTGTATTTATATTTAATATAATAATAACATATTATTTGTATGTTATGTTTCAGCTGTATTTGTTGATGGTCACTTTAGGAGACACACTGAATTGAAATTAAGCTGCTATATTATAGTGTATTTACAAACAGCTGGGGTGAAGTACTGTTATTAATTAAAAATAATTCAGTGCAATTGATGAATTTATTTGTCACTAGGTGTTTTATTGCAATTGTCTTTATTGTTTTAATTTTATATTACAGTTACCTTTTAGTTTTACAATAGTAATCAATTATATTGAAACTGTTGTTTGTTTACTTAGATAAAATGAAAATTGCATTTTAATCATTGTTTGCATGACTATAAAATTATCACATATTTCCCTACTTGTAAGTGAAAAATTGTGTGTGTTTCTGTGGCATTAGTCTAAGTGGATAGTAGTGTGTTTCTTTGATGATCTGTACTGAATTACACTTAGATGGTAAATTTTTAGTATTGAATAAAAATCTGGTATCGATTGATATCGAAGAATTCTGGTATCGAACCAGCAATATATCGATCGGTATCGAAGAATTCTGGTATCGAACCAGCACTACTTCTGTTGCATACTGTTTCTACTGGGAACTGTGTTCTATGTGAATATTAGACTTACAACGTAAGTATCGAGTATCGAACAAAATTCAGGTATCGATCGGTATCGAACAAAACCTGGTATCGAACCAGCACTACAATCTATGTGTTTGTTATAACGGTGATGACATTGTGTACTAGTGTATTGGAATTATTTTGTGCTAGTTATACATAAAGAGTTGGCTTACTTTTAAGCTCGCATACAAACATATATCTGACTTGTGTTTTCAGCAAACTAGCCACGTCTCTGTGTCACAAATTTAGATGGTAGCGTTGTCCCGCATAAAAACACCTTTTGAATGAAACTCAAAAGGCATTTATGTGGGCAACAAAACCAGAGCTTATATTCGGGTGTATACGGTAAACAAATTAGGACGCTGACAAGCTCAGTGTCAAGCCTCTCTTTCGATAGTTCTCGAGTTTGAAAGGGTAAATATTGATTTGCTCTCGATTGTTGTTAAACAATTATGTTACGAGGTTCCGTTTATTGCGACATTTATCATTCTGTTGTTCAGTACTATGTCGTCGCAAATTTCCCACCCTCCTTCCCCATCGTCACCTGGGTATTTCAAACCGGTGTTGATATATGCTGTTTCGTTTTATTTGTACATATTTGTAAATACACTATACATAGTCTACATTATATTGTTACCAAGTGTCTATAACGTTATTGTCGTGTATTTTTGACATTACCATCACACTGTCTTGTATATTACATCTCACATTGTCGATTTATATTATATACTTGTCTAATATGAGTGTACTTTCAAGGGGTTTTAGTGCGAGGACATGTGCTCATGTTCCTTACCCCTTTCCCCTTGGTCATAACCTATAACTTGCATACTTTGTTTGAATAATTGATATGGTGGGTTTCCAACACCTGCGTGTGGTCGGAACCAACTGTGCAGAACCCCACCTTTGCTGTCAATCTATGTGTTTGTTATAACGGTGATGACATTGTGTACTAGTGTATTGGAATTATTTTGTGCTAGTTATACATAAAGAGTTGGCTTACTTTTAAGCTCGCATACAAACATATATCTGACTTGTGTTTTCAGCAAACTAGCCACGTCTCTGTGTCACAAATTTAGATGGTAGCGTTGTCCCGCATAAAGGGTGTTTATGGGCGACTCAATTTTGAGAAAGACAGACAAGACTTTAAACAAAGGCGAAGATGTTGTTGTTTGTCTTCCGGGCGCTCGGATAGAGCATGTGACGGAAAGGGTAGAGAATACATTGGGGCATGGCCAGGGAGGATCTATATTAGTACATGTAGGGACGAACAATGCAGACAGGGAGGGGACAACTAGAATAGTGCAAGGATACAGACAGTTGGTAGGATAAGGTCGGACCTCTAGAAGATAGTGATGGAAACATAATAACAGAGGGATCCTTAATGGCAGAAAACCTAAATGAATACTTTAGTTCGGTGTTTACCAGGGAAGATATTAGTGCATTACCAGTACCAGGGACTAAATTCGAAGGGAGAGAGTCAGACTTCAGACGGCCGCCGTGCATTTGCCTGTGCAGAACCCACTCCGTGGAACAAACTCCCAAGGAATATGCGCAACAACGGCAAACGCCCGGATGCCTGATAATGTAATAAAAGCGCCTGGTAATGTAATAACTGCCTGATAATGTAATAAAATCACTTGATAATGTAATAAACTAGCTGCCTGATAATGTAATAATTTTCGCCTGCTAATGTACTAAACTGCTCTTGCCTGATAATGTAATAACTTTCGCCCGATAATGTAATAACGTACATATTTCACATATGTGTAACACGTAGCACGTGACAAGTAATGTATAATATACTCTGTAACGTAACACAAAACATATATCACGTAACATATAACATGTATAACGTAACGTGTAACACGTAACACATATCAAGTAACCCATAACATGTAATTCGTAACACGTTACATGTAACACGTAACATATAACATATGATGTAACACATAATATATATACGTTATATGTAACACGTAACATAACACACAACATGTAACATATAATATAATATAAACATAATATACATTAGATATTACATATATATATATATTATACGTATAAATAGTGTGTATATATTATACATATACGTATAATATATATACATATATATATATACATATATTATATATATTATATATATACTATATTATATATGTTATGTGTTACATGGTTCGTTTTATATGTTGTGTGTTACTTGATATAGTTATGTGACTTGACATAGTTATGTGTTACGTGTTATACTATCAAGTAACATAGTACATGTTACATGTTACGTGCTACAGTTAGGCAGATAAATACACATACATATACGCATATATATATATAGGTATATATATATATATATACGTATATATGTATATATATGTATATATACATATATATATATATATATATATATAATTATATATGACACAAGTCGTAATGTATGTTTGTATAGGAGCTATTGAGTAGCCAGCTTTTATGTAGAACTAGATTCAATAACTATAATATGTACACAGAAATCAACTACTTGTACACATAATACAGTATATACAGCAAACCGACCACACACGGCCAATCCTGTAATAGATTGGCTCCCCCCACCACCAGGAGGCTGGTGCGCTTTTGTTCGTGGTGACATCTCTAGGCGTCTTGTGCGGTTAAAGAGTTCTACGTCAGGTTATCGCACACAGACGTTACGCTTGACGTGCTGCGTGGTAATTAAATCACCAGTTACAAAGCGAGATGCTCTCCCCTCTCCCCTCTCCCCTCCCTCTGCCCACTCCCGTCTCCCTTTCCCCTTTCCCGCATTATCATCGTCATCATAGATGCCCTCGCCGCCCTATAGTTATGTACTGGAATAAGACCAGCCACATTCACACTTGTTTTGTTTTGTTTATAAACAGACACCTACGCAACTCGTGCGCCAGGGGCCGCTGTAGCTGATTACATCAGAGCGAACCAGCAGCGTGGTCCGTGTATATACCGTTTTTTCGTTTTCAAATTTGCGAACGAAAAACGGATAACGAATTAGTTTTTCGTTTTCAAATTTGCGAACGAAAAACGAATTCCTTTTTCGTTTTTCGTTTTCAAAAGTGAAATAAGAAAAACGAATTCCTTTTTCGTTTTTCGTTTTCAAAAGTGAGGTAAGAAAAACGAATTCGTTTTTCGTTTTTGCATTTAGGATGCTTCGGTCGCACTGACACTTCGGGTGGCCGGTAAAAATTGGTAGTTTCGGTGGGATACCTAGGTCGGTCGTTTTGAAAACAAACTCGCAGAAATTGCATCGGCGAAGTGGTATGTCTAAGTACCTACAGGTGAATATTGGTCGTTTCGGCGCTGTTTTTTATGTTTCAACAATTTAATAAACTTTACTCAACCTTATATATGATAGATCGAAAGATGGATAAATCGAGAGTAGATGTATTTATTTTTTAACTGCAACTATGTGATGCAATAGTTCTTTCAAATTTAGTTTGTAAAATATTTGACTTAGGAGGCCCCTATTATGACTAATAAATAGTCGCTATCTTAGGGGCCACGTTGGGTTTTAAATTAGCTATTTTTTATGTAATTATTGAATTCCATTGACGGACCATTACGGATAGCTTAATTGTATTTAGGAGCATGTATATTCCTGAGTATTGTTTATTAACATTTGCTATTTTACGCATATTGTAAGTAGAGGATATGTGGTAAATTATATTACGTTTATGGCTTAATGTGTTGCTAGAGTTAGTGTTAATTCATAATTATTTTCCATATGTAGTAATTTACAACAGTAGAAGTATGTTTGCATCCGTGTGTAAAATGCTGCTTTACATAATGTATCAGTCTTGTAAAATTGTGATTGGTTATGTTTTGACTAAACAAATATAGGTATTGTTTATTGTGTGTGGCATACTATTTGTAATACTCTTTTTTATAAATGTATATTATGTCCTGAATGTATGTATTCTGCTGTGTGCTGGTGTGAAATGATTATGCATATTTCTGGTTTGTGTTATCTGCCAATTTTGAAAGTATGCGGGTAATGTTTTATGTTTATATTTATAATAAAACTACAATAAGTTGGTATTCAACTTTTACTTAAACATTAATTCTATAATGTTAATAAACATTAATTCTATATTTATTTGAAAATATTATTCTTACAATTTTTTTTGCAATTTGTTTATTCAATTACATTTGTGTCCCTAGATCAGTAGATGGTAATTAGTGTGAGGCAATATTATAGAATTATAGAGTGAAGTCCCAATTTTTCGAGACATCTGTTTGCTATTTTATCAGTATGTTTAATCCAGTTTAAATGCTAGATTAATGTAAAGCCCAGAATGTTAAACTGGTTAAATCTCTCAATATCTACACTGTCAATTTTTAATGTTACTTCATCAACCTATTTATTAGGCATTTGAAAAAAACAATTTATTTTATTAATATTTTAATCATAATGTATAATAATAATAATAACACAAGTTTTATTTGCAACTCAACTGAGTTGGATTGACATTATACAATAAAATACAATTAAAGGGGAAGTGAAACACAACTCTAACATTTCATATACCTAAATGTACACTATATAAGTATACATTAATGGTGACAGAAGCATATTCACTTATCAGACAAACTAGAAAAGTTTTTTCGGTTTTCTTCGTTATTAGACATTTCTGCGCAAAAACAAAGATATGGTACCTTATTATACACGAAAGGGGTCCTATGTGTCAACAAATAATATTTATTTGCATTCGAAATAAAAAGGTGGAATTAAATGTCAACGATTGTTAACCAATGAAAATATTCCTTATTCCCGACAGCAGAATTGACAGACTTCAAGGGGCGGGGCTACCGAACAGCAGGTCAACCGGGACTATTTTTACTTTTGTTTACAAATATGTCGGAAGTGTTTTGCATTACAGTCAGAGGAAACGCTAGTTGCTAGTGATCTTGGATAAATCACAGTAGAAATGGATCCAACAGAGGAAGCATCTGTAGCATAAGTGAGAGGTTGACACACGTAAAGCCACTCTTGCTTGAACCAGCGTGCGAGCCGAGGTACGAGGCGTTAAACCCGGCCCGCCGAGACGGCGAGAGACTCAGTCTCAGAGGTTCACCATTTTTATGGAATCGATGATCTTGGACTTTGGGAGCAATGGTGCTGAAGTCTGAACAGTGTGAATAATTATGATGTTTGTGTGGATACTGCGTCCCAATGTCGACGGACATGTTGTTGCGAGATGGCTTGCCCGACCGTGCTGACAGATGCCTGCATGAGTCATGACTAACCACGAAAACTGTCGATGTTGGGAGTATCGGACTGCTGTCGATGTGCGATTTGCCTGGAGACTCGTTCGTTCGACCAATATAGCTAGTAGGTAAGTACTTACTAATACGTAGTTCAACATGTATAGAAAAATTATTTAACAATTCAAACCTAAATAGAGCAATTATACTTGTATGGCTACACATATAAAATTTAAAAAAATCTATCTTCGAATTCGTAATGTAAATCTTTGTTACAAACTTACTTTTTGTTTTTTACCAGATGTTACATGATCATGATGATGTGTGCATCCTTTTAATATATAATTATTTAATTTCCAATTTAAAAGTGCTAATACAATTTGTTAAATTTATGTAAAATAATGTCATTTGGATATGTGTGCCGCTGTGCAATTTATAATAGTCTGAATAATAAATAGATTTGTAATAAGGAATTCAATTCAATGTGCAATTCACATGAGAATATTGAAGTGAAGTATTAATGTATTGTATTCAATGTATTGGATATGTGCGGGTGTGTACGTCATGACATATGTAGTCTTACAATCATAACATTCATGTGTTTGCAAAATACTGTAACAAAATTACATAACAATCGTTTGGTTGTGAAATGCTGTGAGCATTTTATTACAGTATTTCATAAACAAATCAACCAAAGCGTTGAGTTTGCAATGTGATATTGATGAATTACACAGTTTTGCCATTTACTAATTAATTATAAGATAATGATTGTTTACTATTACTATAAATCAATTGTCAGAATGTATCGGTTAGCTGCATATCATGACTGCACATGTTCAATGGGATGCTTCCAAGCGGCAGCAGACATGTTATGCCAGTCAGGGTGTTTTGCAGGTGCAAAAAAGGGAAATTATTTGTTTCTTGTAAACAACAACACTTTCTCTGTTTCTCATTAGTGTCAGAACTGCTTGATTCATCATCAGTGATATCGCTGTCACCCGCTACGACATATTCTGCATAACTCTCTTCAGTCTTTTCCTTCTGACTGTTGCAGACAGAATGATCTGAAGATGGCGACAGTGACACTGGGACATCCGAAGTGTCATCCACATTGATAGGACTGCCATGGTCGAAGAAGGCATGCAGGACTGCGACAACAACTTCGCATACCCATGGTCATGATGAATATTCAATGGAACAACAATATCATCTATATTAATTACTGCATCGATAAAGTATCCCATTGGCGACATAATCACTGGCTCTGTTTGAGTTTGACACTACGAGTTAATGACATTGCAATGTGACATCCATACTGCCATGAGGGACAATGTCATATGGTGCACTGAATCCTTTGAAAGTTGTGCTCTGTATTTGTGAATCCTCCATCTGAAAGAATGATACATATGTAAGATGGTATGTATCTTCTGTGATATACATATAAATAATATTGTTTTGTCATCTTTTGTTTTCTCGTTGCAATACCTACATCATAAAAAATTTAAACAGAATAAATCAACTTGTAATTGGCATTTCGGAAAGTGTCCAGGATATAATTTTGTGTAGATGCATCTGTGGATATTGTAACTGTGCATGAGAAATCTAAATTTGATTGAATTATTCCACAGGCCCTGTATGGTCCTCCAGGGTCCCCCAAACTATTTCCCCCCAAATGTTAAACAAATCTACTTTTGCATGGCTGCTGCATGTGGTGGAGCTGCTGTACACAAGAAATCTGTATTTTATTGCATCATTCTAAGGGCCTCCAAAACAAAAAGTAATGCTGGTGATTTGGTTTTTGAGAAGGTCCCTTGAAATCACATCTCAAACCCCATATCAGTTTTGTGCATTGGGTATCTGCTTTGTGGCTTGTCTGCTACTGCTAGCCAGGATCACTGGTCAACTTGATCTCAATGGGACCAGTGGACAGTGGGCTGACCAGGGTGTTGTGTTTCAACCAGGGAACATTCATGCAATAAATAGAACATTGCCTTTTCAATGGTGCATTCTGTGCAGATTCCATTATGTGACTAACCTTCCTGGCATATTTTAATATGTATGTATTCCGAGTCATTCAGACATTCTTTTCACTCTTGCTGGGAAACACAAGACACTACTAAGATTGTGATCTTATTGCCTAATTTGCACTAGGCTGTTAATGGCAATTAGTAACAGCAGACCTCTGTTGTACTTTGATAATGATGTTTACAACCCTTGCATGTAACAATGCAGGCTATGTGCTAATGTAAGGTTCCAAATGTTTTTCACCCATGTAACTATTAATTTTAATCATGGGATCAGTGATATTACTAGCTGCTGTCTGGCGACTATTCTGACCCCCAACTAAAAAAAGGTGTGCTTGTTTGTCACTTGGAAAGCAAAACTGCAGATTCTTAAAGGTGATATCCACATTTGGGTGCATAATGTTTTGCGGTATAAAAACCGTCGTCTTTGATTATTTATAAATGTATTAATCTGTGATTTTTTAAATATCGGATACTAGTGATATTCTACTGATATTTTATGATGACACTCTTAATATGCCTAAATTAAAATACTAAATGTGTTCCCAAGTAATATTTCCAACTGACTTGTGTTATGATGGGTAGCGTCATTGGATAGACACATTAACATACATAATAGTGACATTATGTTACGTGTGATTGATTCTGTAGCATGTTTTATTGTTGTTATACTCATTATTTTATAGAAGTTGTGAGTTGCACACATGTACAGATGTTACCAGAAATAAATACAATGATACCATAATCACATGCAATGACAATGATATTTCATTAACCTGCATGGCTGCTGCTCGCGCCAATCTGGTGTCCGATAGCTTCTGCTTCTTGGCTGATTTTGCCAATGAGAAATCAGTAGAGCCAAAGGTGTATGCGGAAAAATCGATCACAGATGGAACCGCATCTTTGACCAAGAATGATGTTTTTTTTTTACCAAGTGTCCTTGTTCATCATAGGTGTCTTTTGTTTTGTAATCGCCATCCACAAAATGATCACTGCAGACTCTCGCTGATTTAGCAGATGGGGGAGACGCTAACTTCAGTTTCTGCAGCCATCTTTTCTGTTGCGATTCATTTGTTGGAAGTCTATGGAAAGTTTTTCCCTTATGGTTGAGGGTAGTGATCTGGACATTTCCCCCTGGGTTCCCAACACAGAGAGTGGTGTAGTGGCTGTAGCCTCCACATTAGTCATTAGGGGAAGGGTTGTGACCTGGAAATGAGTTTCACCTGAGGTCAATACCCCAGGTGGATTATCCGACAAAAAATAAATACGGTTATTTCCTGTGTAGCTGACACAAACAGGATCTGGCACCTTTCCACATGTGAGAATCTCAGTTATATAATATAGCTTAGATAATAGCCTATAGGAACATGCTCCAATGCCATTAATTTTTGGAAATTAACAGTTTTAAAACAGTACAGTCATGAATGACCAAACAATGTATGTTGGCTTAATTAAGCACCAAAACAATTTTTAATAATGTTACTAATATAACAAAAAAAGTGACATTTTCATATTCATTGAAGAACTTATTGAAAATATTGCCAGTGAGCATTCTGGTAACAGAAAATGTTGAAAACACTGTTGAAAGCACTCATAATATGTCACTGTTTTGTGGTTTTGCCCTGCCAGCTTGAGTTATTCATTAGGGTGTACATACAATAAATTACAGTAAAAGAAATCACAGAACATTTTTTTAGTTTTCCCTAGGAAAGTCACAGGAAATAAGGTCACAAAATAATGTTATTCAGACACTGTCTTGTTAATACAAAGGTTTGGTCTTGCATACACGAGCACCATAAAATCTTTTCAATCTTTGACAATAGAAGAAATAAGATAGCAAAATAATGTCATTGTGGCACAGATCGCTATAGACTGCCTTTTTTACACAATCGTAGCAATGATGACAGACCTAGCTAACAACCAAGTTGATTTGGGTTCTCCCTTTAACACCAGTATCACCATTCACCAGACTGCCCTGTCTTGCTGAGTGATGTTTGAACAACTCCCAAGGAGACCTACTTAATTATTTGGGATACCTGGCTTAGACAAAGGGCTTGCTTATCTGAGCCAGACCTTCTCTAACCCACAAAGGCAATTAGCAGGCTGGTGGTGTCCAGTTTTACTGCCCAGTACCCACAGTGCTAATCTGTGTAAATATTACTAAGCAAGGCCTGAATGAGCTTACATTGGCATTGCTGACTCTTAGCAGAAACTTTTCATTTCTTGATAACCATGTCCAATGTATTTATCATGACATTTGTTACAAGACATTGGCTGTAATATATTAATAAGTATTTAATAACAAAAGTAAAACAATTCTTGAGGGGTTTTAATACAAATGTTCCGTAATGGCTGGTGTCTATTTAATGTATAATATATTAATGAGTAATGAAAATGTCTGGCAGGATATTCAATTACCCAATGTGGTAAGCTGGGGTGCCATTTCCTTCCCTCAAGCAAATATTTCTTATCACTTTGCACCACCACTGAGGCACTGGCACAATAGCAGGCCTTAGCAGTTGCCATCTAGCAGGGCTGGTTACAACAGGGCAAGGGGCATGGAAGCCAAGATCAAAAGACAGGCAGGCCACAGCAAGAGGCCTGTTGTTGCTTATTGCAGCAAGGTCCAGAGGTCAGAGGTGACAACTGACTACCTGTTAGTAGTAAAGCGCTTTGGTCCTAACGACTGGACACTGAGCTATATAAAAACTTGCCTTTAGTGGATATTAGCTTAACTTGTATGATCAGTGTTGTCATGGTGAATGACTACAATGACTTCCAACATAATTATTTCAGTCTGACTGAAAAAAATTGGTTGATTGAATTTCAAGTAATTAAATGGTTACAAAAATCAAGGTGAATATAAAATATAACTAGCCATATATTAATTTATATACCCAATTAAAAGTAATTTTAATCAATAAAATAATGAAATTGAGTTAATAAAATTAATTAAGAAAATTCAATAAGGATTAGTTATTTTTAATTATTCCATGTTATCTGTTATAGGCTGATTTTTGAATGAAAAATTATGCGGGCCGAACTGCGGGCTATGATGTGACAATATTTGTGCCGTTTCGTTTCAATAAACATATATTTAACTGATTCTACATACTTCCCAGCTAACACAAATAGGTTACCAGAACGTTCCCAGAACGTTAATCGTAACGTTACGGAAACGTTACAGGTAACGTAAAGAGAACGTTTTTTTGGAAAGTTTTCTTGATGTTCCGTTAACGTTACACGTAACGTTAGTGAATAACGTTAGCAGAACGTTTTTGCCTAACGTTAAGAGAACGTTTTTATGGAAAGTTTTCTTGATGTTCCATTAACGTTACACGTAACGTTAGTGAATAACGTTAGCAGAACGTTTTTGCCTAACGTTAAGAGAACGTTTTTATGGAAAGTTTTCTTGATGTTCCATTAACGTTACACGTAACGTTAGTGAATAACGTTAGCAGAACGTTTTTGCCTAACGTTAAGAGAACGTTTTTTTGGAAAGTTTTCTTGATGTTAACGTTACACGTAACGTTAGTGCATAACGTTGGCAGAACGTTTTTGCCTAACGTTAAGAGAACGTTTTTTTGGAAAGTTTTCTTGACGTTCCGTTAACGTTACATATAACGTTAGTACATAACGTTGGCAGAACGTTTTTGTCTAACGTTAAGAGAATGTTTTTTTGGAAAGTTTTCTTTAAGTTCCGTTAACGTTACATATAACGTTAGTACATAACGTTGGCAGAACGTTTTTGCCTAACGTTAAGAGAACGTTTTTCTGGAAAGTTTTGCTTACGTTCCGTTAACGTTACACGTAACGTTAGTGAATAACGTTAGCAGAACGTTTTTGCGTAACGTTAAGAGAACGTTTTTTTGGAAAGTTTTATTTACGTTCCGTTAACGTTACATATAACGTTAGTACATAACGTTGGCAGAACGTTTTTGCCTAACGTTAAGAGAACGTTTTTTGGAAAGTGTTCTTTACGTTCCGTTAACGTTACATATAACGTTAGTACATAACGTTGGCAGAACGTTTTTGTCTAACGTTAAGAGAACGTTTTTTTGGAAAGTTTTCTTGACGTTCCTTTAACGTTACAGATAACGTTATTGCCTAACGTTAACAGAACGTTTTCGTCAAATTTTATCAGAACGTTTATTTGGAAAGTTCTCTTTAGGTTTCGTTAACGTTACATATAATGTTGTTATTGGCTAACGTCAGCAGAACTTTTTTTGGAAAGTTTTCTTAACATTCTGAGAACGTTATGAGACTGCATAGAACAATAAAATAATACTAAATGGATCTTCATCACATTTATTGATAAAAATGGCAGTTACAGCCTCATATACAGCCTCAATCCTCAATCCTCAGTCCTCTTCCACCTCTTCCTCCTCTTCCACGTGCAGCACCTGGGTGACTGCCGGGACCTGTAGAACATAAACATGTATTCCAAATATTAGTATTAATCAATCATTAGTTATTTTGGTCAAATTAACAGCCTCTTGAAAATAATACGTCCGAAAACAACAATTTGGATGACGGATATTTAATATGTGATAAAGGCTGTTAATTTGTTTTCAGTGAAATTATTTAAATTGTTACTTCCAAGATAACCACTGCCTCAGATAAATAACATATATACGTTCGAACCACCCCAACGGACCCACCAAAAATGTCAGCCACATACATCCAAACTTAATGGAGATAAGTGACAACGTGACTCCCCAAGACCCTGACTCACAGACAAATGTTGAGAAATATATTAAACCTATGAAGCACCCCACTGTCACAACATTTCAGTCTCATACATGCACTTGGTATTAAAGGTCCACATGCATGCATATGTGTTACAGACAGACGTGCAGTCAGACATATACAGAGAACCAGGTAGAACCCTATAATCCTACAATGTAGAATATATTGTGCAAACAAAACATTAATTATTGCTAAAAGCGAGTCAATGTGAAGTACCTTGTTGGCTTGTCGGATATCCGGCTTGTCTCCCTCCTCTGTGACGGGCAAACTTTAAGGCTTCTGCTATGACCTCTTCGACCTCAGCGCACTTCGCCCGTTTATGGATCCCTAACCCGGGATAGTATAAGTGCCAGTCGGGATGTCGTTTTTATTGACTTTGGCACCACTTATTGACTACCCCTCCCTGTATTCTATATTGTTGACGTGGGCGATAAAGTGATACTTTCCCGTCATATCTCACTGGTGGCAGTGGTTATTTCCCATATGTTTTACCGCGATTCTGACATTTCTCTCTATCGCCTCGATGATGAGTTTAATACCCGTGTCTTCCTATATCTTAAATACATACATGTTCGTCGCCACCACATCACATGACATAAGTACAATTTTGGTCCTATCACGGGTGACGGGTGTTGTCGAACTGGCAGCAGTATTTTTTAGACGGGGTCCATTTAAACGACGGAGGAAATCAGAAATCTTTCCACAGTGTTCGCGGGATCGTTCTTGCTACAATAAAAATAACTAGTAGCTCCTTTACTGTTCTTCGACACGTGGGCGCTGCTTTAATTAAATTGAATTTGAATTAAATTTATTTCAACAACAACTACCCATACTACAATTACTACTACATTATACATACAATACCAATTTAAAAAAAGGGTAAATGATGTTCCATTGTTTTCATGTTTACTTATAATTAGTTCAAATATATTACATAACGCATTTGCACAGTGCAATAGACACTGTGCCAAATTTTTTTCCATGTATAATCATACCTCATGTAATCATTGCTTTGCTACTTGCTTTGTATCCTCCCGGTGTATCCTGTGGGGACTGTTACTTACTGGCGTTGCATTTTCCAGACCGTTACCTGCTTCGCTGGTTTACATTGTGCCTTGTTCGTGCACCTGTCTTTGTATATTATCTGCTTGTAAGGCTGTGATTTTTCCATGACTTGCAAATGTAACTTTCCTGCCATTATGGCGGTGATTTTTTCACAGCAATGTGTCTTTGTCAGTTAAGGACTTGAAATTGTCACTTTGCCATTTCAGCTGTGCCTTTTTCAGGCCGTGTCATTGTACATTTTCTGCCATTATGGCTGTGCCTGTTTCAGGTCATGTCATTGTAAGTTGTTCCCATTATGGATGTGCCTTTTTCAGGCCGTGTAATTTGATATTTTATGCCATTCTGGCTGTGCCTTTTAAAGGCCGTGTAATTGGATATTTTATGCCATTATGGCTGTGCCTTTTTAAGGCCGTGTAATTGGATATTTTATGCCATTCTGGCTGTGCCTTTTTAAGGCCGTGTAATTGGATATTTTATGCCATTCTGGCTGTGCCTTTTTAAGGCCGTGTAATTGGATATTGTATGCCATTCTGGCTGTGCCTTTTTAAGGCCGTGTAATTGGATATTTTATGCCATTCTGGCTGTGCCTTTTTAAGGCCGTGTAATTGGATATTTTATGCCATTCTGGCTGTGCCTTTTTTAAGGCCGTGTAATTTGATATTTTATGCCATTCTGGCTGTGCCTTTTTAAGGCCGTGTAATTGGATATTTTATGCCATTCTGGCTGTGCCTTTTTAAGGCAGTGTAATTGGATATTTTATGCCATTCTGGCTGTGCCTTTTTAAGGCCGTGTAATTGGATAGTTTATGCCATTCTGGCTGTGCCTTTTTAAGGCCGTGTAATTGGATATTTTATGCCATTCTGGCTGTGCCTTTTTAAGGCCGTGTAATTGGATATTTTATGCCCTTATGGCTGTGCCTTTTTAAAGCCGTGTAATTTGGTATTTTATGCCATTATGGCGGTGCCAAATTTAAGGCGGTGTAATTGCATATTTTATGCCATTGTGGCTGTGCCTTTTTAAGGCAGTGTAATTCGACATTTTCTGCCATTACGGCTGTGCCTTTTTTAAGGCCGTGTAATTGGAAATGTTATGCCACTATGGCTGTGCCTTTTTAAGGCCGTGTAATTGGATATTTTATGGCATTATGGCTGTGCCTTTTTTAAGGCCGTGTAATTGTCACTTCTCGGCCATTTTGGCTGTGCCTTTTTTAAGGCCGTGTAATTGGATATTTTATGCCCTTCTGTGTGTGCCTGTTTACAGGCTGTGTAATTGTTTCGCCATTCGGGCTGTGCCTTGTTATGGCAGTGTAATGCATTTGCCCTTTGGGCTGTGCCTCTTCCAGGCCACGTCAGCGTACTTGATTGCCATTACGGCTTCATTGTGGTGTTATTAACGTAATTTCTTCGATTCCACCTGCTTACTACCGCACTTTCAGTTTCAGTTTTATCTCGTCTCGTTCTTTGCAACGCTGTTAGTATTACACGTTATCGTTCATGTCTTCATGACCGAGTACTTTTCAAACATTTCAGATCGTTGTTTGCTGGAGTGCCTGCATGTTCCTTTTGCCTTGTGTGCCATAACGTTATATTTACAGGTGTGTTAACTTCAATTGCACCAGTCCACGACGGTATGGGTGTTTAAGACTCCCGCTACGATCTCTTTGATTCCGTACAGCCATTCAGCGGATCTACTAGTACATTTTACGCCCCCCCCCCCCTTTTTTTTACACGTATCGCCACCTGGCGATTATGCAATAACGTTGTTTCGTTGCCATCGGTGACCACTTATCGTTTGCTACTACACAAACTTGTCCAAAGGGGCCAACGTCAATATTTTTAGACGCTATATAGCCCGATCAGGCTCCTATGCCACAATATACGATGTTATGCTTGTGTCTGATCAGTCATCATGAACACCGCATGTTACCCTGTCACCATTGTGTTTTACGGACACAGGTTTTTTTCCGGAGATTACAGTTTATGAACCGGGAGGACACCCGCAATTTCGCACTGTGTCCCGGTGGTCATGTTATCTCCCTTACATGGCAGGGAGGAATGACAACTGCCCACTTGGAACAGAAGACGCTTTTGTTTGGCTGCATGAGCCCTCATGTTGGCTTCCGTGATATTGGGACGGATGAGTTGTCGCCGGGTTTCACGTTTTGTAGAGGGCTGCGGCGCGTCTATTGATATCCTTTTATCATGTCACACAGGTGGTAATGTTGGAATTTTCCGCAGGTTGTCGACTGGCAGGTATCACTGACCCGTTGACTTTAATTACAGTGTTGTATCTTACAATACTTCGTTGAAAAAAGAGAATTTATGTAGCCGGTCCTCGGTACACACGCCCCAATCAATTCCTCCGTCACCAGGGTCTCCTGGAAAACTGGCAACAATATCTTTTGGCAGAGGGCGTGCAGTTGAATGAACTTGGTTTGACCATGTATTACAGGTCTCTGCGTCGAGATGTTATTATATACTCCTCACACAACCGTGTTGGCAAATTCACTCCATCTTCTAGGCACCAGCTGTATTTGCCGTGTCAAGTCGTTAAGTAGATTTTGCGTTGTGTTTTGATACTTACTCCTTTTTAATAGGTGATATCCTGAGGCATTGGTTTGATTAGGGTGCCTACCAACTGCACATATTATTTATTACTTTCAGGATTTCGTACTAGCCTACCTGGCTGCCGGCCGATCTGATCGATATATGACATGGAGTTAATGTTTATTTGTTACAAAATTGTAATGGAGGTAATACTTCACCATCACAATTTGTTACGGACCATGTACCCATGTAGCTCTACACTTGGTTAGCAAGTCTACATACTTCAATAATGTGTGTTCTATTCTTTGCTTTCTTTACTAGCACTACACCTGCACATGTTTACTGGGTCTGCAGATGGTCGATCCATGATGAGGATTTATTTCCAGACCCACATTATTCAGTTTTAAACCGGACATGTTTCGGACAAAATGTCGATTGTTGCACAGGTTGATGTGGACGTGATCCACACCCATACATGCTACCTGCATGATTACATTAATGCCTCTCCATTTGAATGGCACATGCTGTTGACCACGCATGTATTGTTGGGCGTGCTTTGTGGTCAGCCCAGTGTGACGATGATGTTATGTTCCACACCCATATATGCGCTCATGCCGGTATGCTTGAACACCCTGTTGGTGACCACATATATCTTGTTTGGGTTGACTGTGGTCGCCGCAAGAAGATGATGTTTGTGCCGCTCCCATATATGTGTTTGTGCCTGTATGCATGACCACCCTGTTGGAGACCACACATACATTGTTTCGGTTGACTGTGGTCGGCCCAGGGAGATGTCGTTTGTTCCACTCCCATATATGCGTTCGTGCCGGTATGCATTCAGCAGGCTGTTATAGACCACACATTTACTGTCGGGCGTGCTTTGTGGTCGGCCCAGGGTGATGTTGTTTATTCTTTCGAGCCTGAGTTCATCAACAGGTTTTCCTTTTGGACATCCACTGCTGTTGGACCAGGGCGGTGAAGATGAGTCTCCACATCCACGTTCTCACCTTCTATTATGTAACAGGCTTGATGATGTCCCACACAAATAGGGTTCCTTGTGTACATGTCATCTTGTTATATGGAACCAGGTGTTGCTGTATAACACATTTTGGCATATGATAGTTGGTCGCGTTACATTGCTGTATTGACCTCCTTACGTTACTATGTTTTCTAACTTTTCTAGGTGCGCTATTGCTGCACACTTCACTTACCTGAGGTTAATACAGTGTATTGGATTCACTTTGCCACTTTCTTGTCTCAGGTTATTATGGCATGGCCACAAACATATGTGTGCTACCTGTCACAGGCTGACATCACGGCATGGTGCCTGTATATTCATATTTCTTTTGTGTGAACGAAATACTGCGCTGCTGTGTTTTCGTATTTCTGCAATACCTAAGGTTAAACCTGGGAGGTAATGTGGCCCTCCATCTACACGTCGATGCTTCACGAGGTCAACTCGGATACCTGCGAGACTGACAGATGACTCGTCTGACAGCTCGGACTCGTTGGACAGCTCGGACTCGTTGGATAGCTGGGACTCGTTGGACCGCTCCGACTCGTTGGACAACTCGGACTCGTTGGACACCTAGGACTCGTTGGATAGCTCGGACTCGTTGGATAGCTCGGACTCGTTGGACAGCTCGGACTCGTTGGATACCTCGGACTCGTTGGACACCTCGGACTCGTTGGACAGCTCGGACTCGTTGGACAGCTCGGACTCGTTGGATACCTCGGACTCGTTGGACACCTCGGACTCGTTGGATAGCTCGGACCATGACACTGCGGACGGCAGATCCGAACACTTGTGTTTTCCACTTAGGTGGGGCATTTGGAACACCAATGCTTATATACATCCACTTGTTACATACCAAAATCATCTAACATGTGACTGAATGTTTTCTGCTTAGGTGGGACATTCCCTGTCACATTCAGCAGTGTACTACTCATTCTAGACGTCATCATTTCACCGGTGCTATTCATCGCTGAAGGTGTCCTCCGCTAGGTTATCCAGATGCTTTCTACTTAGGTGGGGCATTGCATGTAACCAAAACCCATCTAACATGTGCACTGAATGTTTTCTGCTTAGGTGGGACATTCCCTGTCACATACAGAAGTGTATTACTCATTCTAGACGTCATCATTTCTCTGGTGCTATTCATCGCTGAAGGTGTCCTTCGCTAGGTTATCAGGATGTTTTCTACTTAGGTGGGGCATTCCATGTAACACACCTTGCTCTTTACATGTACTTAGTTGGTAGTGGCAACCTACAACGTGTCGCTGTTGCGTTACTGACATATGTCGGTATATAATCTTATAACAATTAACATGGTCTAGATTTCATTTGTTGCAAATTATCAGGTTGTGCGCTTTTTAATCATCACGTGTTATGCTTAAGGTTCACATTCGCTGTTTGCATTAACTGGGCCTCTTGCCTTCTAGGTGGCATTTCATCTTCGCACTTGGGTTGCAACTATATCGCTTTAGTGTGTGTGGGTTTTATGTAGCGCACGACCGTTTTCTGCTTAGGCGGGGCATTTCATGTAGCTTTGATAGCCTGTACGGGTGCCCATGTATACTTTTTAGCCTAATGTTATTTGTTTTTTGACACGCATGCCACTTACGGGTTTGTTCGGCCGTATGCAAACGCCGTTAGCAACTTTTTCTACACCTGTAGTTATGAGGCTTAGTTGGTGAACTTGTGACTAAAGTTACGTAACTTTCCTTTGTGACACATATCCTTTGGGGTGGGGGGAGCCATTCTATTACAGAAGTGGCCTGGTGTGGTCGGTTCCCCCACCTTTGCTGTCAATCTATGTGTTTGTTATAACGGTGATGACATTGTGTACTAGTGTATTGGAATTATTTTGTGCTAGTTATACATAAAGAGTTGGCTTACTTTTAAGCTCGCATACAAACATATATCTGACTTGTGTTTTCAGCAAACTAGCCACGTCTCTGTGTCACAAATTTAGATGGTAGCGTTGTCCCGCATAAAAACACCTTTTGAATGAAACTCAAAAGGCATTTATGTGGGCAACAAAACCAGAGCTTATATTCGGGTGTATACGGTAAACAAATTAGGACGCTGACAAGCTCAGTGTCCAGCCTCTCTTTCGATAGTTCTCGAGTTTGAAAGGGTAAATATTGATTTGCTCTCGATTGTTGTTAAACAATTATGTTACGAGGTTCCGTTTATTGCGACATTTATCATTCTGTTGTTCAGTACTATGTCGTCGCAAATTTCCCACCCTCCTTCCCCATCGTCACCTGGGTATTTCAAACTGGTGTTGATATATGCTGTGTTTCGTTTTATTTGTACATATTTGTAAATACACTATACATAGTCTATATTATATTGTTACCAAGTGTCTAAAACGTTATTGTCTTGTATTTTTGACATTACGATCACAGTCTTGTATATTACATCTCACATTGTCGATTTGTGTTATATACTTGTCTAATATGAGTGTACTTTCAAGGGGTTTTAGGGCGAGGACATGTGCTCATGTTCCTAACGCTTCCGCATAAATGTAATTCAAGAACTGCACCGAAAGGAATAATACAGCTACAACAATTTCTCATGAATACCACATCATTTATGCAACAATATGTTGACCATGGTACCAAGCAAAACAGCGAAGTGTGTGTGTGTGTGTGTGTGTGTGTGAGCGTGCGTGCGTGCGTGTGTATGCGCTCGCGGATCAGTTCGATCAGCGTGCTTGTGTACGTGTGTGTGTGTGCGCTCGCGGACCAGTTCATCGACTTGTCTACGGGGGATCAGTTTGTAAGAATTGTCCGGTCTACTAATTTCCCTTCTTCGCATCTGCCTCTATCTTTTTGTATGTTATAGTCGTAGACGCGGCGTTCTCATCTTGGACAATATTCCCCCTCCGTACTGACCTCCTAGACAGTTAGCCATGACCTATTCAGTTCAGCCACAGTGTCACTGTCAAATAGAAATCAGATACTCACGGAGAGAGATTCTAATTACTCAATCATTTGCAGAAGACTTTTCCAAGTGTTCGTTTCAAGAACTTTAATACAGACAGCATAATACAGAAGTTAATACAATTGTCTAACTGGCCTGGCTCCGTGGGCGCCAGACGTGAAGTTACATGGTGCGTGCGTGCTCTCTTCTCCCCTCTCCCTTCTCTCATCTAACTGCCTGGGTTTAAATACTCTCTGCCAAGTGACAGTCACTAACTAGACATTCATTTCCTTATATAGTTAGGCTCTCTGGCCAACGCTGGCTAAGCTTCGGACAACGCTCTAGTCGAGTCTCAGAGATAATAATAAGCTGGAATCTCCTATGCCTGGTCTATCCTTAGAGAACTCAGACAACTGGATATAACTGGTTTAACCAAGCTAAGCTTCTAGCTTGCCTATAGCATTAATATGACTTCATGTATAATAATTATAGTATTTCATGAAAAGTAATTACAAGGAATTTATGCAACCATAATTCCTTACAAGTTCATCGACTTGTCTACGGGGGATCAGTGTGTGTGTGTGTGTGTGTGTGTGTGTGTGTGTGTGTGTGTGTGTGTGTGTTTGCGTGTGCGTTTCTGTGTGTGCGTGTGTGTGCGTGTGTGCGCGCGAGTCTGCGGGTACTCATAAACAGGTGCGCGACACACACAGTTGGGTACACACAAACGAGTATACACACAAATTTAACGTACGCACGGGTATGGGCACGCACACACACACACACACACACACACACACACACACACACACACACACACACACACACACACACACACACACACACACACACACACACACGCAAATGATAGTATTACTACAAGCATTTATAAAGCGCCATATCTCCGGGACCAGCCCGTTCATAGGCGCGTACACACATTACAGTAAAATGTACATAGAATCATACGAAATATATCTAAAAATGTACAGCATGGTATATATACATGTGCATAGCTAGGTATAGGATATTGTTTCTAATGATAATTACGGTTGGTGTGACTGTGTGTAAGTGCGTGCGTGCGTGCGTGCGTGTGTGCGTGTATGGTTGGGTGGGTGGATACTGTTGTAGGTGTCTGTATGTGTCTGCGGGTACTCATATAAGGGGGCACGACACATACAACATGGGTACACACAAACGAGTATACACGCACGGCGCATGCAATTTCGCACGCACACATACATAGGTATACACACATGCACGCACTCACGCGCGCGCGCGCGATCAGTTTTTTTGTGCGTTAATCGTGTGGTTATTGAATTGTATGACTGTCTACAAGTCGGTGTAGAGCCAGAGGAATATTCCACAGTTTGCTAATGTGCGGTTAAAAACGAGTTAATAAAAACGTTTATTTTTGTTTTAACGAAAATGGCATTTTACCCAGGCCGCGCTTTTCGTCTGATGCTTGCGACACTTGAAGTGATAAATATGTTGCTGTCCGCTGGCTAATTTTGTTCGCAACCTCGATGATGAAGATGACCCCACTGGCACAGCCACGCGTATTATATTTCACATTCCATCACTGGTGCTGGAAAGGGCAACGCTGACATGACTCAGTCAGTGGTTTGAGCGCGCCAAAAATATTTCATAAATATTTCATGGTTTCTACTGGTTGTTGTTTGTGCAGCAATTTATTTTACGTTTTGACTTTAAGTGCTAGGTACAGTACTCAACTATCATACAAGGGATTGACAAACGTGCTAAGGTATGTATAGGAGATATTATTTACTAAAACATGTGTTAAATTAATATGGTGTAAATAGACAGATGATGTAAAGTGAAGTTGTAGTATTTATTTCTGGACAGGGACCGGGTTGATAATGGCCATTTGTTATGTTATATAGTAATTTGTCATGTAGTAACTTGTAATGTACAATATTATCTTTACTGGTTCATATAGTTTAATGTCATTTAAACTAGAGTGCATATACTAGGCCTACTAATTAATTACATTGGGATACTCTAATAATGGCGGCTAAAAGTACACTGAATAAAATGTGGTACTTAACAATTAATAGTCTTGCGTGCTTTTCAAAATGTTTTCTGAATATATCTAGAAACCCACATTATATAATGTATCTCTCACATTTTATAACTATTTCAGGTGAAGATGTCATCAAAACAGAGGAGTGGTCGCCCCCCCCCCCCCCCCCCGCCACAAAAAAAAAACAGAAGATTTCATAGTAATCGGCACATAGGATCGTTTGCCGCAGTATTGCTGATATCCGCCCTATATCAGTTCCGACATCGGGCCGTTACGATCTCGTTCCCGTCATGAATGGTGCTGCCATCTTACGGCAACATAATTAATTATTAGAGTAACAAATAATTGCGCCATCTCACGGTGTATATGTAATCGAGGTTTGTGCAGAAGAGTGTGGTGTACCAAAGGAAAAGTACTAGCCGAATCAAAGCATTTTAGGGCGCAACTTTGTTTATCCTTTACTATTATGAATACGTGAATTCGCATGAATACCCGTACAGCTAGAACCGTACCAGTTTCCCCACTCAGACACGTGAATGAACACGTGAATTCGCGTGAATACTCGTACCGCTAGAACCGTACCAGTTTCCCCAGTCAGACACGTGAATGAACACGTGAATTCGCGTGAATACTCGTACCGCTAGAACCGTACCAGTTTCCCCAGTTAGACACGTGTATGAACACGTGAATTCGCGTGAAAACTCGTACAGCTAGAACCGTACCAGTTTCCCCAGTTAGACACGTGAATGAACACGTGAATTCGCGTGAATACTCGTACCGCTAGAACCGTACCAGTTTCCCCAGTTAGACACGTGAATGAACACGTGAATTCGCGTGAATACTCGTACCGCTAGAACCGTACCAGTTTCCCCACTCAGACACGTGAATGAACACGTGAATTCGCGTGAAAACTCGTACAGCTAGAACCGTACCAGTTTCTCCAGTTACACGTGAATGAACTCATGTATTCACGTGAATACACGTGAAAACACGTACTGGTGGAGCGGTACCAATTATGAACCAGTTTGACACGTGTCAACTGGTTCAGAAATGGTTCCTTGTTTGCTGGGATATGTCTATTCACGTGGGTCAAAATAATTGAAAGATTTTTAGTATTATATAGATGCTTATAATAAAAAAATTATGTTCTTTTCACTGTGTTTGTATTTGTCACTTATATCGACATTGAATCAGACCATTCTAATCTAATAACATTATAATTAATAACGTCATCGAAGCGTTATGTTCTACGAACTTTCGTGAAATGCTGAGTCAGAACATTCTCGTATCGTTCTAATAACGTTATTGGCGCATTACGTTGCACGAACGTTTTGCGAACGTTCGTACAAGTAACACATGCAGATACTATTTAAACTCACAGTCGAGGATGTATCTCCACGTCTTGACTAGAAAAGAACGGGAATATATATACATAATACCCACTATTTACGTGCGGTTTGTTGTGGTATGCACAGTGAGTCAGAACGTTCTGATAACGTTATCGTAACGTTGTTGAAGCATTACGTTGCACGAACGTGATGCGAACATTCCTGCTATTAGCAGCTGCAGATACTCTATATTAACTGACAATCGACGGTTTCTCTATGTCGTGAGTCAAACGTACCGGTAATATATAGAACACGCTATGCTTAGCTTACGTTTCATTATAGAAAGTACAATCGTCATAATGTCAGAACGTTCTAATAACGTCATCGTAACGTTAGTGAACCGTTACGTTCCATGCATGAACGTTCTTCAAACACTGAATCAGAACATTCTAGTAACGTTCTAATAACGTTCTTGAAACGTTATATTCTACGAACTTTCGTGAAATGCTGAGTCAGAACATTCTAGTATGGTTCTAATAACGTTATTGGCGCATTACGTTGCACGAACGTTTTGCGAACGTTCGTACAATTAACACATGCAGATACTATTTAAACTCACAGTCGAGGATATATCTCCACGTCTTGACTAGGAAAGAACGGGAATATATATACATAATACCCACTATTTACGTGCGGTTTGTTGTGGTATGCACATGTAGTGTGTCAGAAAATTCTGATAACGTTATCATAACGTTGTTGAAGCATTACGTTGCACGAACGTGTTGCGAACGTTCCTGCTATTAGCAGCTGCATATACTATATATTAACTGACAGTCGACGGTTTCTCTATGTCGTGAGCCAAACGTATCGGTAATATATAGAACACACTATACTTAGCTTACGTTTCATTGTAGATAGTACACAATGTCAGACCGTTCTAATACCGTCATCGTAACGTTAGTGAACCGTTACGTTCCATGAACGTTCTTAAAAACATTGAATCAGAACGTTCTAGTAACGTTCTAATAACGTTCCTGAAGCGTAACATTCCAAAAACGTTCTGCTAACGTTACCATTACTACTACGTTCATATGTTTAAACCAAAAATACTGTTTATTTCCCATTACAGCGTTTATAACTTATCATTGATGGTGATTGTATGAAGAACAAAAATGTGTAACCTAAATATAACCTAATGCTAACGTTACGGAAACGTTACGTGTTTGCTGGGTTAATACATTCCTGTCATGACTAATTGACTGTTGTTGACGAGTGTTGTTTTGCAAAACGTCTTAATTACGTATGTAGCCGACATTTAAAAAATATTATTTTGAAAAAGGTTATTTCCCCCACCGGCGACTGCTTATGTCGATATAATATATACTCGTAGACGTAGGAACTCTAACTCTATCTACCAACCGTGGCACAATGCCGCTGGTTGCTAGGACTAGGTACAGCTTGCCGGCGAAGAAACGTCAACGACCGAGTGTTCTAGACTAAATCTGTGGATTATATAAATTGCAAATGATATAATAAGGTTTATTTCAGACAAGACGTCCATATATGTATACATAAAATACAATTAAAAAAAAAAAAAAGTACAATACATATAATACAATCAAAGCAATGAGATCAACGTAAAAATATAAGTGTAAAATTTAAAAATTTATGTCTAAATATATGAGGAAATGAATTAAATAAGTTGTAAAAATAAATATAAAATAAAAAAAATAAAAAATGATTCAAAAATAAATACAATACTAATGACATGTGTACAATAAAGACCTCCAGTATGAGTACAAATGGCTCTTAAAATGAATGTCGGTATGAAGGTAATTAATAAAAAGGATATTATCTGACTGATGAAGACGACATAAAAGACTGAATATTGATGAACGAATGCGTTCATTGAAGGATTTAATATAGTTGGTGGCAAACATAAAACTTGCACTACATCTTGAGGGTAAGTTTAGTAAAATTCTGAGGCTATTATTGTATGCGACAGTAATGCTTTTGAGGCTATATTTTTTGAATGTGCACCAAAGACTAGAAGTATACATAGGAGCACAGTATGCTTGAAATAAAATAATTTTGGTAGAAATATTACAAAGACAAAATTTTCGAGCTAATACATTGGCTTGGGCATAAAGGCATCTTTTTTGTCTGGCTATGTCGTCATCATCAGTCAGGTTATTGTTGATTATATGACCAAGATATTTACATTTTGTAGTATAAGGTAATGGATGGTTATCGAGATGGATACAATGAAAATGTTTCCTGTCCTGGGATTGGTTGTCAATAACCATACAAAAGGACTTCTTGGCATTATAAGTAATATTGAACAATTCGCCATACTTGGCACAACAATCAGTAAGTTTTCTCAAACCAGCAACACTGGGAGAAAAAATACAGAGGTCATCAGCATACATCAAGTGGTTGATTAAGGTGCCAGCATAAAGACAACCAATATATAATTTGTTTAGATTAACGCTTAAGTCGTCCATGTACACATTGAAAAGATGGGGGGAAAGGATTCCACCCTGTTTAACACCATTGGAAACAGTAAAAAAGCTAGAAAATCCCTGACACCATCTGATGGTAAATTGTTGGGTACCGTACCAGTGGTATAGAATGCGTACAATAAAAGCTGGACAGCCACGATCAATTAATTTACCAAATAGCTTGCTGTGGTTAACTTTGTCGAAGGCTTTGGAGGCATCCAACATAGTAACATACATAGAAGACCCATTAGCAATATAGTTTCGAAAAAGTTCTTTTAACAGAAATATGAGCATCTCAGTAGAGTGATGCTTTTTAAATCCAAATTGATTGTCACATGTAATGAGAAATGGGATAGCCCTGGATAATATTAATGATTCAAATAGTTTGCTAGCTACTGTGGCAAGGGCAATGGGTCTATAGTTATTATTGTCTGACAAATCACCAGATTTATTTTTAATGATAGGAGCTATGATTGTTGTCATCATAGTATCAGGTAAAAAACCATGTATTGACAGACTGCTATACAACAAAGACATAAGAATATGTAGTTTTTCGTTAGCATACTTAAAATGTTCATTACTGATATGGTCATAGCCACAGGCTTTACCAACAGGCATAGCAATTATTAATTCTTGTAGTTCTTTAACTTGAACAACCATATTGTCGCTAAGTTGAATATTGCTACAATACATGTCAATCTTATGAATGTGAACAGTAGACTCGGGTACAGAGTTAAGCAGTGATTGGTAATGTTGAAGCCACATATTTCTGACGTTTTCAGCACCACAGGCACCTCCAACATTACTGGGGTTAGGTAACCTGGCATTGTTTGCTTGTTTGATGCCCTTCCAAAAGTTTTTAAAATCATGGCTGCTCAGATTGGAAGCTAGACGCTCCGCTTTAAGAGATTCAGCATTTTTTTCGCAATGTCTTTTGTTGCGTTTAAACTGGGCACGTTTAATTTTCATTAAGTCATACAAAGAACCATGTCTCGGACTCCCAGCAGACCGCCAGATGAGAAAAGTTTCTCTGGCAGCTTGATGAGAGTCCCTGACTAGGTCGTTCCAACCAGGAACATTGAATTTTCGGGATGTGTTATACGTTTTAGTAGGAATGACATCGGAAGCATCCGTAAGAGAATGTATGATATCATTATAAAATTTGCACAAGAGCAGCTGATGGGCTACATCATGGCAGTTAGGATTGGTACAACTTAGAGCAGCATGTGGTACGTCAATGCCGGATAAAAGAGAACCAGAATTGTTGTAATAGTTGAGAAGGTCATGGGAGGAAGCACAATCCCACATGGGACTGGGCTTACAAGTTTGTTGCGTAGTGGATGATTCAGAAGTGGGTAGTAATTTGATAGAAATGGTAAACGATAGAGGAAAATGATCCGAAGAGACACAGTCATAATTAATTACCATATCAGAGACAGATGAGTGACTGGAGTGGGTGCAAAGCACATGATCCAGCCAGCTCCTAGAGCCATGGGCGTCACTAACATATGTAAACGAATCGGGGGGAAGATACTTAATGTCACTTGGGATAAAGTGGCATTCACTAATAAAAGAATTTAGAAATGGTGAAAATAAGCTAGTCTTGATTAAATCAGCATTAAAGTCTCCAACAATAAAAATATTACTTGAATCAAATGAGTCAGTTATGGCTTGGATCTTGCCTAAAATAGCTTGATATTCATCAACATTATCATCGCTCTGATATGGTAGATATACATTAAGAACAAGAATTGTGGCATTAAAAGTAGTGATTTTTAGACCAAGAAGTCTTTTCTCATCGTCATAAACCAAAATTTCGATGGATGGGTCAAGTGATCTTCGCCATAAAAAACAAAGACCACCGTGAGGACGACCACTGAAGCCATCACCATAATCGATGGAGCTAATGCCCCTAGCACTGAAGTCAGAGTGCAAAGAATTAATATATGAAAGGCTCTGTTTGGGAAGCCAATGTTCTTGCACAGCAAGTATATCACATGCAGTTAAAATGTTAATCAAATCAAGTGAACTGTTCCGTATGCTTCTCGCATTAAAGGAAGCAATACGTATACGACAGTCTATAGGTGTGTCGAATTAGCTGTGTTGTGTTTCCTTGGAGGAAAGTATCGACCAATCTTAGTGCCAACTGGCCAAAGGTTGGCGTCATAGAGAGTGTTCGGTCTGCCAATGTCGACACACAGTTTGAAAGAGGCGTAGTAGTTGTGAGTTGATGGAATGCGTTCACAGGTGCACTTCATCTTCAAGTTAGAAGACACATACGTCGAGACGTCCACACATGATGTGTCGGTATGAAAACCGGTTAAAAAGTAATCCGCCGATACAAGTCGAGCGGGAGCACATTTGAGTCCACACTTGACGGACGATTTTCCAGTGGTCATTTGATGCGTTTTGTGTTGCTTAACACTAACAGATGACACATACGTTTTCGTTGATGGCTTGCGTGGTTTCTTGGAGACAACGTCGGTCCACAGTGGCGAAGATGTGTTACCGGTAGGCGTAATAGATGTAGTGGTCTCGACTGACTGTTGTGGAGCAGGGGGCGAGCCCATCAGGGAAGTGATCGCTGATTCAATCGAGATTGACGCCGCAGATTGTAGAGGAGTGATTGGCGGAGATGTTGAGCTCTGGGATGATCTACAGCGTTCAGAGGAGATGGCGAGACGTGTAGGCACGAATTTGGCGGCTGTCGTTGTAGCAACATCAGCAGTAATGATCTGCGGCAGTGGCAGCAGGGATTTCGCAGTGGCATTCACAAGTTTGGGCACTCCTGAAGTAAGTGACGACACCAGAGTAGAGATCTGCGTCGACAGTGTAGACACTGAGTTGGTTAGTAGCTGGAACGCGTCATCAGTGTCGTTCTGTTTGTTCTTGCACATAGTAATTTCACGGGATAAAGAGGAAACGTCCACATGATTAAAGTCGATGTTTGGCAGCTTACCAAGATCACGGGCCACGAAGATTGGTATGTGATTCGGGTCAATTTCGTCCAGGACTTTGGAGATGTCGTCGATGTTGTATTTCGCTCTGTCTGAACCTTGACGTTTGATACGCCGGTTTTTTAAAGTAACGGAAATGTGCGAATGCAGAACGTCTTTGGCTTTATTGATGTCAGTGTCCGTAAAATTGTCAAGTACAATTCGGAGAAGTACAGAACGCGGCAAGATGTCCATTCTATTTATATAAAAGCATAAGAGTTCGTTGATGACAATGACGTTGTCGCCTGTAGCTGTCATGGGCGTGGCCATAGCGTCGTCTATCCACACATATATGTACTTTATTATGTTCACATTTCTCATTATATTTAAACTTCGCTAAGATCACATTCGTGTATTATGCAGACAGTGAAATACAACCGTGGGACTAAATTGTCGTCGTAACGATACATGACTGAACTCGTGAGTGCCGAGTCGCCTTGGTAACAACAAGCTGTCATTTCCTACGCGCCGAATCGCCTTCCAAATAAGGAAATCATGTCCGGTTTTCCTATCGAGTTCGACGAACTTTACTTCGTCGCTGCGTACTTATTTGCAAGCAAATCGATCAAACACGGACCTGTTGCTCTGATCGAAACTTATTTTTTGATGTTCAGTGTCTCTTTGTGTTCGTCACTTTAATTAGGATTAGGCTTGCAATTGGCGTTTGAAAGTGACCACCGCAGACTCTTGTCGAACTTGCCGCCGGCGGACACGCCAACTTCATCATGTTTAACCTGCTTTTTCTGCAGGAATCCTTTCGTGGAAGTATGTGAAAGTTGCTTGCTAACAATCATAATATATCTATTAGCCATACAGTGCATTAAATAGTTTAATTATGTTTGTTTTAATGCGTTTGGCCCGTTTTTGTGAGAGCTATGCTACGTTGCCTATTGACTCGCGGCTTCCGCGATTGTAAACAACGCGGTGTGGTGGTCCACGTTTCGACCAGTCCAGGATTCGACCGAAACTGGGACCGCGACGGTAGCGGTCCCAGTTTCGACCCAGTCCAGGATTCGCCTTTGTTACTAATGTAGTTTCCGTTAGTAATACGTCAAATATGGAAATAATATTGTCATCACGCACATCTTAAATAAAAATAGATAAACTTATGTGATCATTTTCACTCACTCGAACGTGTTGTGTTATTTAGAGCGTTATTTTCGTCAGTCGAGGTTATAATGCCAAGAAGTCCTTTTGTATGGTTATTGACAACCAATCCCAGGACAGGAAACATTTTCATTGTATCCATCTCGATAACCATCCATTACCTTATACTACAAAATGTAAATATCTTGGTCATATAATCAACAATAACCTGACTGATGATGACGACATAGCCAGACAAAAAAGATGCCTTTATGCCCAAGCCAATGTATTAGCTCGAAAATTTTGTCTTTGTAATATTTCTACCAAAATTATTTTATTTCAAGCATACTGTGCTCCTATGTATACTTCTAGTCTTTGGTGCACATTCAAAAAATATAGCCTCAAAAGCATTACTGTCGCATACAATAATAGCCTCAGAATTTTACTAAACTTACCCTCAAGATGTAGTGCAAGTTTTATGTTTGCCACCAACTATATTAAATCCTTCAATGAACGCATTCGTTCATCAATTTTCAGTCTTTTATGTCGTCTTCATCAGTCAGATAATATCCTTTTTATTAATTACCTTCATACCGACATTCATTTTAAGAGCCATTTGTACTCATACTGGAGGTCTTTATTGTACACATGTCATTAGTATTGTATTTATTTTTGAATCATTTTTAATTTTTTTTATTTTATATTTATTTTTACAACTTATTTAATTCATTTCCTCATATATTTAGACATAACTTTTTAAATTTTACACTTATATTTTTACGTTGATCTCATTGCTTTGATTGTATTATATGTATTGTACTTTTTTTTTTTAATTGTATTTTATGTATACATATATGGACGTCTTGTCTGAAATAAACCTTATTATTATTATTATTATAATTAGTATCGAGGCTACATCATTAGAAGGCGCTTGGCGCTGTCTATATGCACAGCCGCGGTGTCCTGCTTCGTTTTATTGGGAGATGGCTATTTGCTACCCCTCCACTGCAGACTTTTCTAGAGATTTTACAGGGCTTTGGTTTTCTCTATAATGTTTTAGATTTAAATTTAGAATTTACTATAGATTTTTGAGGTCTATCGTTTTCTATAGTAAACTATAGATTTTCTAAAAAATTCATGGGGTCTATTGGTTTATAAAGAATATTTTATAGAAAACTATAGATTTTGCTATAGATTTTTCTATAGATTTTATGGGGCCTGTAGTTTTACACACAAAAAGTATAGATTTTTATAGAAAACTACAGATTTTTCTATAGATTTTACAGGGCCTATAGTTTTCTATAACATTCTACAGACTTTCCAATAGATTTTACCAGGCCTATAGTTTTCTACAGAATTTATCGATTTGTCTAAAGAAGT
>OZ024865.1:23064631-23239631 GCA_964017155.1 Oasisia sp. SBJ-2009
CACACACACACACACACACAGACACACAGACAGACAGACACTGAGATGAGAGAGAGAGAGGGAGAGACAGACGGACGGGCGGGCGGGCGGGCGGGCGGGCGGGCGGGCGGGAGGGAGGGAGGGAGGGAGACAGGGAGGGAGACAGGGAGGGAGACATGGAGGGAGACAGGGAGGGAGACAGGGAGGGAGACAGGGAGGGAGACAGAGAGGGAGACAGAGAGGGAGACAGAGAGGGAGACAGAGAGGGAGACAGAGAGGTAGGGAGAGGGAGAGAGTGACATTATCATTTCTAAAACGAAATAAAAACTACGCATTTCTCAAAATCCGTTGTTCGTAAGTAGACAAATTGTAACATTGTATGTAACATTTGAAAACATTAAGTAAATGCAGAATAATATATTCCGAAGAATAAATTCGATTTAAAACTCGTCTGTGCAGAAATTTCCGTGGAAAGGTGAGCTTAATAATTACCTAAATACTCATAATATCGTATCTCAACAAAAGGGTCGACATAAATTTCTGTCACGTCTACACATACGGACACACGCGGACACACGCGGACACACGCGGACACACGCGGACACACACGGACACTCGGTAACATACGCGAACACACGCGGACACACGTGGACTCACGCGGAAACACGCAAACACACTCGCGGACACACGTGGACACACGCGGACACACATAGACAGTTTTTAGACACATACGTACCCACGCGGACATTCGCTAACATATGCGAACACACGCGGACGCACACGGACACACACGGAAACACGCGGACACACGCGGACACACGCGGCACTAGCGAACACACGCGAACACACGCGGACACACGTGGACTCACGCGGTAACACGCGAACACACTCGCGGACACACGTGAACACACGCGGACACACGCGGACGCACGTCGACACATATGGACACACGTGAACAAACGGGAACACACGCTGACACATGCGGACACACGCCCACACAGGCGGACATTTAAGGACACACACCGACACACGGGGACACACTCCTACAAACGGGGACACAGGGGGACACACGCGGACACATACGTACACACGCGGACACTCGCTAACACTTGCGGACCCAGGCGGCACTCGCGAACACACGCGAACACACGCGGACACACATAGACACACGCGGACACACTAGTGGACATACGTCGACATATACGGACATACACGGACACACACAGAAACACACGGACACACGCGGATACACACGGACACACACGGACACTCGGGAACACATGCGGACACACTCGGACACAAACGGACACACGCGGACACACACGGACACACGCGGACACACGCGGACACACGCGGACACACGCGGACTCATACAATCACACCCGGGCACACGGGAACACACGTGAACATATACGAACAAACACGGACACAAACGGACACATTCGGACAAACACGGGCACTCGCGGACACACGCGAACACAAGCGGACACATACGAATACACACGGACATACGCGGACACACGAGGATACACGCGGACATATACGGACAAACACGGACATATACGGACAAACACTCGGGAACACACGCGGACACACGCAGACACACATGGACACACGCGGACACATACTGACACACGCGGACACACACGTACACACGCGGACATTCGCTGACACAGGCGGACACACGCGGACACACGCTGACACATGACGACACATACGGAGAGATTAGGAAACACACGGATAAACACGGACAGACGCAGACACACGCGGACACATACGGACTCACACCGGCGAACACGCGCGAAAACACACGAACACACGCTGACATACGCGGATATATAAGGACACACACCGACACACGGGGACACACGCGGACACATGCGGACACACTCGGACTCATACGGACACACGCGAACACACGCAGACACACGGGGACAAACAAACTGGGACACACGTGGACACATACGTACACCCGCGGACACTCGCTAACCCACCACGCGGCACTCGCCAACAAACACGGACACACGGGGACACACGCGGATACACAGGGACACACCGGGACACACGCGGACACACGCGGACACACGCGGACACATGCCAACACACAATGACAAACGCGAACACACGTGGACACACGTGGACACACGAGGACACACGGGGACACACGCGGACACACGCGGACACACGCGAACACACGCGGACACACGAGGACACACGCGGACACACGCGGACACACGCGGACACACACGGACACACAGGGACACACGCTGACATACGCGGACACATGCGAACATACACGGACATACACGGACATACGCGAACACACACGGACACACACGGACAGACGGAGACACACGCGGCACAGGAACACACGCGAACACACGCGGACACACGCGGACACACGCGGACACACGCGGACACACGCGGACACACGCGGACACACGCGGACACACGCGGACACACGCGGACACCCGCGGTCACATGCGGACACATGCGGACTCACGGGGGCGCACGTGAACACAGACGGACACACACGGATATACACTGACACAATCGCGAACACACGCGGACACAAGCGAAAACACGCTGACACATGCGGACATACGCGGACATATAAAGACACACACCGACACACGGGGACACACGGGGACACACGCGAACACATACGTACACACGCGGACACCCGCTAACACTTGCGGACCCACGTTGCACTCGCAAACACACGCGGACACACGTTGAATCATGTGGAGACAGCCGTACACACGCGGACATTCGCTAACACACGCGGACACACGCGGACACACCCGGACCCACGTGGACTAACGCGGAAAAACGCGAACACACGCTGGCAGACGACGACACATACGGAGAGATTAGAACACACACGGATACACACGGACAGACGTAGACACACGCGGACACATACGGACACACACCCGCGAACACGCGCCAACACACACGAACACACGCTGACATACGCGGACATATAAGGACACACACCGACACACGGGAACACACGCGGACACATGCGGACACACTCGGACTCATACGGACACACGCGAACACACGCGGACACACGGGGACACACCTGGACCCACGCAGACAAACTGTGACACACGCGGACACATACGGGAACACTCGCTAACCCACCACGCGGCACTCGCGAACAAACACGGACACACGGGGACACACAGGGACATACCGGGACATACGCGGACACATGCGAACACACAATGACAAACGCGAACACACGTGGACACACATGGACACACGCGGACACACGCGGACACACGCGGACACACGCGGACACACGCGGACACACGCGGACACACGCGGACACACGCGGACACACGCGGACACACGCGGACACACGCGGACACACACGGACACATAGGGACACAGGTGGACACATGCGAACGTACACGGACATACGCGGACACACACGGACCCACAGAGACACACACAGACAGACGGAGACACACGCGGCACGCGAACACACGCGAACACACGCGAACACACGCGGACACACGCGGACACGCGCGGACACACGCGGACACACGCGGACACACGCGAACACACCCGGACACACGCGGACACACGCGGACACACGCGGACACACGCGGACACACGCGGACACACGCGGACACACGCGGACACATGCGGACTCACGCGGACACACGTGAACACATATGGACACACACGGATATACACTGACACACGCTGACACACGCGGAAACGCACAGACACACACGGACAATCGCGAACACACGCGGACACAAGCGAACACACGCTGACACATGCGGACATACGCGGACATATAAGGACACACACCGACACACGGGGACACATACGTACACACGCGGACACTCGCTAACACACGCGAACACACGCGGACACACGTTGAATCACGTGAACACAGCCGGACACACGCGGACACACTCGCGGACACATGTCAACAGATACGGACACATGCGGACACACACGGACACTCACGGACACACGGGGACATATGCGGACACTCGGGAACGCACGCGGAAACACTCATACACACACGGAAACACACGGACACACACGGACACACGCGGACACACAATGACACACGTGGACACACGCGGACTCATGCGGACACATGCGAACACACACGGACATACGCAGAAACATACGGACAAACGGAGACACACGCGGCACTCGCGAACACACGCGGACACACACGGATACACGTGGATTCACACCGACACACTTGCGGGCACACGTGGACACTCGCGGACACACGCGGACATACGTCTATACATACGGAAACACACGGACACACATGGAAACACACGGATACACACGGACACACACGAACACACGCGGACACATAAGTTAACACCCGGACACTCGCTATCACTTGCGGACCCACGCTGCCCTCGCGAACACACGCGAACACACGCGGACACACGTGGACACTCGCGGACACACGGGGACACATGCGGACACTCGGGAACGGACGCGAAAACACTCGGACACACACGGAAACACGCGAACACACAATGACACACGTGGACACACGCGGACACACGCGGACACACGCGGACACACGCGGACACACGCGGCTCTCGCGAACACACGCGGACACACTCGCGGACACACGCGGACACACGCTGACATATAAGGACACACACCGACACACGGGGACACACGTGGACACACTCGGATACGTACAAACACACGCGGACAAACGGGGACACACGGGGACAATCGCTAACATTTGCGGACCCACGCGGCACTCGCGAACACATGCGAACACACGCGGACACACGTTGACACAGGCGGACACACACGGACACACACGGACACACACGGACACACGCTGACAAAGGCAGACACACGCGGCACTGTCCACGTGTGTCCACTTGTGTCCACGTGTGTCCGCGTGTGTCCGCCTGTGTTAGCGTGTGTCCGCGAGTGTGTCCGCGGGTGTCCGCGTGTCTCCACGTGTGTCCACGTTTGTCCGCGTGTGTCAGCGTGTGTCCGCGCATGTTTGTGTATGTTCGCGTGTATCCGTGTGTGTCCGCCTGTGTCCGTGTATTGACGTGTGTGTCCACGTGTGTCCCCGCGTATCCGCGTGTGTCCGTATGTGTCCGCGTGTGTCCGCATGTGTCCCCGTCTCCGCATGTGTGTCCATATGTGTCCGCGTGTGATTGTATGTGACCATGGGTGTCCCCGTGTGTCCTTATGTGTCAGAGTGTGTCCGTGTGTGTCCGCATGTGTCCATATGTATCCGCGCGTGTCCGGGTGCGTCAGTGTGTGTTCGCGTTGGTTCGCGAGTATCCCCGAGTGTCCGCGTGTGTCCGTATGTGTCCGCGTGTGTCCGCGTGTGTCCCCGTGTGTCGGTGTGTGTCCTTATATGACCACGTGTGTCCGCGTGTGTCCGCGTGTGTCCGTGTGTGTACGCTTATGTCCGCGTGTGTCCCTATGTGTCGACGTGTGTCAGCGTATGTCCACGTGTGTCCACGTGTGTCCACGTGAGTCCGCGTGTGTTCAGTTGTGCCCATGTGTGTCCGCGTATTTATATGTTTGTTTATATATATATATATATATATATATATATATATATATATATATATATATATATATATATATATTTCAAATCCAAGTCGCTTAAAATGAATACCGACGTGACAACCAAGTTTACTGACCAATGTAGCTGGCAGTTCAGCAAAACCATTCACAGAAGCCGTCAAAGTTAGACAGTAAGAGAGAAACGTCACATTATTAGAGATACGAACCCAAAGCTCCAACGTAACATCAGTCTATATGCGGCCACCATGCTACTCTCTGAAACCTACTGATAAAGACCATGACAAATACCAACATGTAGTCACTTACTCTGACGAAACAATAATAAAACATCCCTATCTTAACACAGATGAGGTGGCGTTGGCGTTGAACCAGTAACTTCACATGTAACATTGCGCATTACAATTCCTAAATTCACTATAGGAAGTGGTATTTCCCCAGTGCAAAATCCACTAGATCTTAAAGGCGAAGACAGAGACAGACGCATATCACGTAAACGTAGAGGAAACAACAGAAAGTCCAAGTTTATGAAACACAATCTGATAAGAAGAATCGTGGGATTTAAGAGAGCTGATAAGAGAAACTTGATGAAATGAGATTAGAGGTTGGAATGAAGGAACGTTCTAAAAAGAAAGTAGCGAGGACTACGTGGGCTGGTCATGTGGGAAAATGGGAGATAAAAAACTGGCAACGAGAGTAGATGTCCAGAAAGTGGAGGTGAGATGGGGGGAGCAAGACCGAAGTTACGATGGGGTTGCAATATAAGTGACCTAGAAAGAGTAACGGTAAGAAAAAAGTGAGTGGAAGAAAACAAAGATAATGGAAAACAAATCATGGTCAACTCACCCCTGACGACATTAATGCCAAGAAAATATAACAACAAAATGGTATTTAACCCGTCTACTAACCTGGCAACTATTATTTTGAATCCAGTCCTTAATAGCCATCACGCACATGAGAAATAAAGAAATTGTCCTTGCTCTGTCAACTCTTATGCTGCAGCCAGCGACAGAAGTGGAGAATTTATAACTTAATCTTATTAGAATTATGAGTGTTTTGCAAAATGGTAGGACTGGGAAGTAAAATCTTACACAGGCATCCTGAAACCCACTGTACTTTGTAACACTATGAATCAGGCAGCCAGTTATTGGTCTTCCATTCCCTACCATCCTAAATGTTTTCTGGGATTGGGGGGCAATAGCCCCCCTGTCCCCCTCTGGCTACGCCACTGGAGCAAAGTATGAACAATAATTAATGTTGGACCTGATTCATTTGGGGGGGGGGATACAACACTTATTGTAATTTAGAAGTTCTGCGCAACAATCAAGGGCGCTCACACTGACAACTAGAAAGGTGTAAAGTCTGCGATTGTTGTAGAAGGCAATAGTCTGATATGGACATAACGCAAATTAGATTTCTTTTCTATTGTAGAAATGTTTACAATTTACGGCAACTAATGGTAATGAGAAAGAAAAATAAGAGATGACGTCAGCGGAGTACTACTTCGCCTGTTTTCTACATTGTTACAAATTACGTAATTTACTTAATTTTGTTTTTGTGGTCTAAGTTGTTTTGTACAATGTAAGTGGTTCGACCTGTTAAACATTCCCCGCTGACATCACTGGTGAACATGTTGGTTTCGCGCTACATATTTCTGGGCGTTATATTTTATCTAGGTGATGTTTATGTGCATACGTGATAACTATTGTTTTCTGCAAACATAAGATTTGTTGTAAAACAGTTTCCTTTCCATGCATACGTCATGTGAGGTCACTGTTGATTCTGAAAACGCAAATTGTATACTCTGTCATAACATCTTACTGGATATTATTGATCACCAGCTGACATTAAATATTACACTTTACGTATGAACAGAAACCAATAAAATATAATGCCCAGATAAATGTAAGCGCACCATCGACTCAAGGCGTGAATAATTAGAATACAGTGAACATATTTTATATAACTCAAAAGTTGCTTTCTCGAAAAGAACTAGAAAGTGCACCATCCATGGCATAAGCACTTAAATGCCAAGTTCTAATAAAGATAAATAAAACAACATTATAGGACTTTACTTTTTATTTACAAAAAGATAACATATTTTCGTAGGCAAACAGCATACAAGACAATTCCCGACATTTTGTCATAATACTCTAGATATCAGAAATCCAAGTCACAGGTACCAGCAGGTAATAGTCACAAAGGCAAGTGGAACATGAAGCACACCCAAGTCAGTTGAGATCATCCGTGTGTGATTGCTGTGGTTTTGAATCCACACAAACACAATCTGCATGTGTCTCACAACATAAAACAGTCAAACACATTTTTTACTCGAAAATAAATCCACGTGAAAAATCATATTTAAGTGGAAAGGGTATGCGAAAAAACAACATCACCACATCCGGTACATACACCAAACATCACTTAATCTTACAGTGGCTATAATGGCATGGAGATATGTGCACCGTCTCACCATGTTTGCGATTATATACAGTGTACTGAATCGCATTAATATGACAAGTATCCATTTTCATCATTTTGAGATTAAACCATATCCCACAGTTTCTGGTCAGTATTTCTCTTATGGGATGCTGTAACAGCATTTTTGGTTTAGAGATAAACTGATATAGATCTATTAACAACAGACTCCAACTGTACTTTCAAGTAACATAGCAACTGGAAACAGCAGTCAATTTTCAATAATGTCACATGTGCATTTTCATGACGGCTCGATAATTATCGATATAACATGTTATCAAATTATAGGTAGATCCCATTCAGTGCACAAGTTACATAAAACATGTACAAACATTTTCTTATTTGCATCATTACGAACACTTCAAAGGTGAAAACAACTTTTAAATAAATGTTTACTACATAATCTTGTGACAGAATAATTTTGTGAGTTTTTCCCCACACCAGAAATCGTGACATTTGTCAGACGTTAGACTACAAGTAGCTTCTCAATGTCGTCAATAATCTTCTTGCTGTACTCGTGGAAGTTGACGGGAGAAGCTTGCACACAGACAGTCTTCAGGCGCGTCTCATCCTGCAACACAAACCACACCACACTTGCAATGTTAGGAAACAAACGTTAAAGTTAAACGCAAACAAATGCATTCATATCTTGGAATATTTTGTGACTGAACTGTAGACCTGGAAAAAGTGGAAGGAGACTGGTGGAAGGAGACTGGTGGGAGGAGACTGGTGGGAGGAGACTGGTGGGAGGAGACTGGTGGGAGGAGACTGGTGGGAGGAGACTGGTGGGAGGAGACTGGTGGGAGGAGACTGGTGGGAGGAGACTGGTGGGAGGAGACTGGTGGGAGGAGACTGGTGGGAGGAGACTGGTGGGAGGAGACTGGTGGGAGGAGACTGGTGGAAGGAGACTGGTGGGAGGAGACTGGTGGGAGGAGACTGGTGGGAGGAGACTGGTGGGAGGAGACTGGTGGAAGGAGACTGGAGAACAACAGCAGAAGATGTGAATTGGAGACTGTTGATAGAAAACAGGAGATAAAAGCTGAAGAAAAAGACGGTGGTAACCACGCCCAACCTCACCCCTGACGACAGAGATGCCAAAAGGAGAACAACTGTAGGGATAAGGAATGTGTTTAATCAAATGATGTTCGGCCTAAAACGAATACAGTAAGATAAATAAGTTGCATTACCTAACACAAGACATTGTGTTTACTCACATTGTATGTCTCCATCTTTGCCCGAAGTTTGAATATGTACGATTTAAATGACGCTTCTTGGAATAACTGCTCGAATTGTGCTTCATCCTGAAACAATAAACACTAGATCATGAGTTCATGGTCGATATCATCCTTGCACACCAGGGGGCACTGCTGCTGATTACACCAGCACCAGGCAGCAATAGCCCTGGCTGGTCCAGAACAAAACTGCTCAACTAATGAAACTGCCCATAAGGAGTGTGGTTGGCCTCCGACATGCGATATAATTTTAATATTGGAATTCTCAGAAAGTGTTCAGCTGTCTTCAAATTCGAGCAGGTAGTTAGTATTTACGCTGTTCTCACAGGTGACGGAGTCACGACTGGCAAAGCCAGCAACCTAGTTCGACTCAGCTAGATTCTACACTTCTCATAGGGGTCTCACAGGGCTAGTTTGCCCAGACTTGAGAGGGTGTCTCACAGGGCTAGTTGGCCCAGACTTCAGAGGGTGTCTCACAGGGTTAGTTGGCCCAGACTTGAGAGGGTGTCTCACAGGTCTAGTTTGCCCACACTTGAGAGGGTGTCTCACAGGGCTAGTTGGCCCAGACTTGAGAGGGTGTCTCACAGGGCTAGTTGGCCCAGACTTGAGAGGGTGTCTCACAGGGCTAGTTGGCCCATACTTCAGAGGGTGTCTCACAGGGTTAGTTGGCCCAGACTTCAGAGGGTGTCTCACAGGGCTAGTTGGCCCAGGCTTGAGAGGGTGTCTCACAGGGTTAGTTGGCCCAGGCTTGAGAGGGTGTCTCACAGGGCTAGTTGGCTCAGGCTTGAGAGGGTGTCTCACAGGGTTAGTTGACCCAGGCTTGAGAGGGTGTCTCACAGGGCTAGTTTGCCCACACTTGAGAGGGTGTCTCACAGGGCTAATTGGCTCAGACTTGAGAGAGTGTCTCACAGGGCTAGTTGGCCCAGGCTTGAGAGGGTGTCTCACAGGGCTAGTTGGCCCAGGCTTGAGAGGGTGTCTCACAGGGCTAGTTGGCCCAGGCTTGAGAGGGTGTCTCACAGGGCTAGTTGGCCCAGGCTTGAGAGGGTGTCTCACAGGGTTAGTTGGCCCAGGCTTGAGAGGGTGTCTCACAGGGCTAGTTTGCCCACACTTGAGAGGGTGTCTCACAGGGCTAGTTGGCCCAGACTTGAGAGAGTGTCTCACAGGGCTAGTTGGCCCAGGCTTGAGAGGGTGTCTCACAGGGCTAGTTGGCCCAGGCTTGAGAGGGTGTCTCACAGGGCTAGTTGGCCCAGGCTTGAGAGGGTGTCTCACAGGGCTAGTTGGTCCAGGCTTGAGAGGGTGTCTCACAGGGCTAGTTGGCCCAGGCTTGAGAGAGTGTCTCACAGGGCTAGTTGGCCCAGGCTTGAGAGGGTGGGCTGTACAGCTACTTAATAGTTATAATAATGATAGCTATTCACTCAGCGTATTTTAAATAAATTAATACAAATTAAAACTCTTCACATAGTAAATACTTGTACACTAATTGCTCGAACATGTTTCAAACAAAGAAATTTACTAAACTAAAAGTAACATAACTTTTATGTGAAAAAGTGTTTGTTGCCAGACAGAGGGAGAAAACAGTATACTACATTGTCAAGGTTATTTACAAATGTTCTACTGATTGTGCACATGACACGAGTAAACAGTGGCGCTGCCATGCGGATAACATAGAATGCCACCTGGTGGATAAAAAAGAAAACATCACTCCTTCAAATTATTTCGCATTTAGGCGAGCGATTTATCGCTTGCCTGGGTTTTTCAAACGTGAAACACTGGGCATGCTTACGGTTTAAAAAAAATGTTGCTGCACGCCATATACCGGGCCGTTTTTACATTTTAGCTGATAAGCTATCTCGTTCATAGGTGGGAGAATTCCACGATCTGGCACCTTGGGCGAACGTCAACCTGGTCATCGCCCCGTACAGCATGTCCCCAGCCGGCTTAGGCAGTCTTTAAGCTCGTTAATGCAGGCCTCTCTTACTACATCTTCCGGGTTACATTATGAGCATGTAAGAAGCTAATAACATTTCATGATTCTCTATGTCTCCCCACTCAACTGCCTGTATTTGTGCCCATGATGTTATTGTTTATTGCACACCTGTATGCTTCTGGCTCAGCTCCAGCATCCGTTGTATCCACACTTAATGACGTGTATGAGGCTCAGTCATAAGCCTGGCTTTGGGGAATACAGCCCACATTTCTCTTTCTTTTTAACAATTTTATACTAAATAAACGTCATTCGTTTGGCGTTTTTTCATCACTACTTTTGACTCGTGTTGGTGTTTGCATAAATGTATTTACTCGTTTTATGTTGTCAGCGTCTTTGAGCAGGTATTTAATCCAGATACATGGCTCTTTATAAATGTTTCCAAATAAATAAATAATATGTTTTATTTATACCACCCACCGATTCACGCATTTGCCCAACTTCGTCCGCACTTCGACCCAGCAGGACCTCCGCAGTCTCTTGGAAGAAGGTCACCCATTGGTTCTCGGAAAAGTCAGCCAAGTTCGCCTGAAAACGCCAACATACAACTCAAAACAATTCAATCAAACTATAATAATAAGAATTTATATAGCTCCCTTTTCCACTGAAAATAAAACGCTTTCGGGGGATTTATTATTAAACATTTATAAATATTAAACAAATAAACAGTGAAAAGTGCTGATTTAGAAATAGTTAATAAATAAAAACAATATTTATATTAATAGTACACATACCAATAAAATTCAATCATGTCTATTGGAAGTTTTTTATGTTTTTGAATGAACTTAGAGAGGTCAGTAATTTAATGTTCTCGGGCAAGTCATTTCACATTATGGCCACATGGTGGCTGAAACAGTGTTCACCGTATGTTACCATCCGCGTTACAAATACAACCAGAAGTGACTTGTCCTACACATGGCAGGCCTCAGGGGCACCGTATGAAGCCACTTTCACCTCACATTGCTTATTAGTAAACGGATGTCATCATAATTTCTTAAATGGGCTTTTAATTAAACATTTATAGCAGTGTAATAAACACTAGTACTGCATAGCTATAAACTGATATGAAGCATGCAACTATCTGACAGATGGCACCATAAAAATGTAGGCAGCCAGCTGGCTTATATATTTATGGATCAACCAACCGAGCAAGCCTAAATTACAACACTGTTTGAATCTTTTAACTGTGTCAAAACTTCAAATAATTTTTTTATGTTTTAATCATTTAACAAAATTACAATTACCCTAAAATAAAACAACGTCTACGCACTGGATCAGTGCATAACTCATTCTCCTGCCGATGCAAGAACACAAAGCACTCACCGTGAGAATCATTCGCCAATTGTAGTTCGGGTATTCCTTGCTACACTTCTCACATCGGTAGAGTCCATTGGCCAAGTCGACCACCTTCTTGTTGCAGCCCTCTGCTGGGCAAGCCTGGAACCACAATCATCAACAAATTCCTAAGCAAATATTTGCATATTTTTTTCTCCTTCATAAATGTTAAAATCAGACAACTGCACTGCACTATTCCCACCACAGTAGTGACTATGTGTATTCCCACAACAGTAGTGACTATGTGTATTCCCACCACAGTAGTGACTATGTGTATTCCCACAACAGTAGTGACTATGTGTATTCCCACCACAGTAGTGACTATGTGTATTCCCACAACAGTAGTGACTATGTGTATTCCCACCACAGTAGTGACTATGTGTATTCCCACAACAGTAGTGACTATGTATATTCCCACCACAGTAGTGACTATGTGTATTCCCACAACAGTAGTGACTATGTGTATTCCCACAACAGTAGTGACTATGTGTATTCCCACAACAGTAGTGACTATGTGTATTCCCACAACAGTAGTGACTATGTGTATTCCCACCACAGTAGTGACTATGTGTATTCCCACAACAGTAGTGACTATGTGTATTCCCACAACAGTAGTGACTATGTGTATTCCCACAACAGTAGTGACTATGTGTATTCCCACAACAGTAGTGACTATGTGTATTCCCACAACAGTAGTAACTATGTGTATTCCCACAACAGTAGTGACTATGTGTATTCCCACAACAGTAGTGACTATGTGTATTTAAACCCTGCATTTCTGACACTAAGTTCATAAAATTATTTAATAATAAAGCTTTATTCACCATTTCAACATGCAATGCACATTTCATGTCATATAGGAAAGTGTTCTGGTGTTCGAGTCATGTAGTGCAATAAAATGAGATACAATAAATAACTATATACAGTAGAACCCCTGACGAACGACCACCCTCATTTACCACCCGCTTTTTACGACTGTTTTTTCATTGACGGAATGTCTCCGCTGTATAAACGACCCCTCACCAACGACCACCCGGCAGACGCGACCAACGACCATGGCAATTTGAATTTTACCCCTGACGAACGACCATCCGATAGGTGGCCAGCACATTTTTAAACCTAAATATCGCAATGAATTCTCACTAAAAGCATGACTAACGCGCAAAAATCGCCTGATGACCGCCATTCATTTTCGCGATCTTTTACTTTCTGACCGAATTATGAAAACGACATCTAACAGCCGCTAGACTTTCCTCACGTATGTTATATTTTTATAAACACACACTATGTTATAAAATTTAATCACTTACATTATTGAAACAAATAAAATTCACGAAACAAACTCACGCAAGAACTCGCCGGCAAGACATCATGGCGGACATGGTCACCGTCGGTGGCTACGCATAACTCTGTGATTACTGTAATATCCATTTTGTGTATGATTAAAGTTTAGAAACTAAGGCTAAGTTTTAGGTTAGTTTAGGATAAAATCGGAATCCAGATTTAGCGACACCGCGATAAAATATCGACGTAACGCCACGGTAATCTACGGCCTGCGCGTAACAGCCGCCAGCGATGTCGACTTGAGGTTAGCACAATGTTGATTTGTAAATTTTAATCTTCACAGCAATTTAAATGATTTAATTTTCGGACCTAGCATATGTATATGTAATATGAGTTATTAGAGAGGAAGTTTCGCGGCTGTAAGAGGTCGTTTTCATGATTAGATCAGAAAGTAAAAGATCGTTTTGCGGCACGGGAAAGAACAACAAAATGGCGACCGTGGTGCGATTACCCAGACGCCGTGAGGTGGCAGCACTTTTTAGCCCCTCAGACTGAATTTGAAATAAATTAAATGAGAATACTTGTTATCAATCATTATAAAAAAAACGATTCAAAATGAGGATACTTTTTATCAGATATTATAAAAAACGATTCAAAATTAAACTTATACTGAAACGTGTCACACATAAAATAAACAAAATAAATAATTTTGTTGTTGTTAATATGTTGTGATTGTTGTCTCATTTTTTATTTTCTACTTTTTATTTTGGGTATTTTAATACTTAGTGGTCTTAAGCGCCCCCTAGTGTCGATGTTAGTCGTTGTAAGTGCCCCCTAGTGTTGAATGTTGCAAATCCCTCACGAGACCACCTCTCTTTTAAGACCGCCCCACTCTGATTTGAGGGGCGGTCTTAAATGAGGGGTTCCACTGTATTATTATATATGCAAAATGTACTTTATAATGAGAAATGATCCATTAATTTTTTTTATTTTGATGTAAAGAATCAATAATATTTCCAAGATGTACTTTAAACTGAATTTTTTATTTACAAATTAGGGTAACCGTGCAGGTGAAGAATGCTTTATTATAATAAAACATTTCATCCAGGTGACAGATAATAATGGCATGGATGAATATATTTTGCTGTTTAGAGAAATGTAGCATCATGTATTAATTGCTAAATAAACCAAAAACGAAACAAATCTGTTGAGAACTATTATTTTTATGACCTTTTCTGACATAAAAATATGCTTACCCCTTAGTCAAGCCAGCCAATTATGGTTATGCTCATTATCGTTGCAACTTACATAGAAATGTCGCACTGCTAATTTGTTGAACTTTCCCTCCAAACTCAATCTAACTACATGAACTAATATAATAATCTTGTTTATGAATACTGTCAAGCATTTTGTCAAAATATCAATGCAGAAACTTAAGGTAATCCAAAGGAAAGTTGCGAGGTAGATAAATTGTTGTTTACCGCTCCACCATTTGGATACTAACTTTGGTTTCACAGGGCCAATGATGCTACATTTGAAAACACAGTTGTGATTGGCTGAATTGACTAAACACATCTGGCTTATTTTGGACAGATTGGCCACTCACAGAGCTGTCTGTTGATACATGTGTAGGAGTGTAGACTTCATGAATGGATGCATAGAACATAGTAAAATCTCCCAAATATGGATGGCAACCACATTACATGCTTTGCAAACTCAATTGTAAAATATCTGTCACCAAATCTATGCAAGGAAACATATACACAATCTAAACAAATCTGTCAGCTATCCTATTATATCAAATGTTCATATATCAATTATGTGTGACAGATATGAAAACTGTTACAACAGAGGCAGGTGCCATTGGGCCTACTGACCTCTAGGATTAAGTTAATCAAATAAATATATCTAAAATAGCCTTTAACTGATTAGCACTCAAGTCGGGCATAGATGGCCAGCGAATACAGCACAGTGTCTGAATATGGTTTACGTGGTTGCATCTAGTTATTAAGAGATGCAATCAATGCGACACCTATCCAGACATATAACATTAAATTGTAGCTATTTTGGATACTTCCGTTCTCAAAAATATTTACGTTTTCGAAAATTTAACAGCAATAGTTTTTGTTTTTGGACATTTAAAAATGTCCTCCAGCCAGTAGGTTGGCCATGTATATAGCTAAAATGTGTAACATATTATAACAAGTTATATACAGTGTGTAGATAATTTAATTTTCCTTTATATAAACCCAACTTGTTGCAGTAAAAAGCCAAGCATAAAAAAGTTACATGGAGTATTTTGTTTTACAAAAATTATTATTTCCAACATGCAATTGCAAGAATTGAATAATAAAGGCGCTAGAGCAAAGAAAATGGCGCAAGCAATATTTAAAAACATCTAGGTAAAATATTTGAGGAGGCACAGGCTTCAAGTTAAAATCGGCTAAGTGCTAATGAGTTAAAATGATAAATGATCTATTTAAAAATTATGTTAAGCTAATAAATAAATATTGGATATTTGAAATGTTCTTTAATTTTTTTTATTTATTTAACATTATGTTAAGCTAAATTTCACAAAAGTAGATTTCGTGTTCAGCCCTATCGGTTCGCTATTCGAGAACATGTATAGTTTTGTATACCCACACATTTTGTATATTTTTAGACATCAACTATTTTATATTTATATTATACATAAAGTACATGTTTTCAGATCCTGTTGTATTTTTAGAGAGCTGATAATTTCATTATTTTAGGATATGACATGTGCACTCATTATGGTATCTTTGACATTCAGTGGAACAACAGTATATTGCATGTCATTATTCATAAGTAATGCTTCTAGTGTTGTTTTAATGTACTGTTTACCATAAGCTATTTTATTTGAGTCACCAAGATAAATTAATATAAACCTCCAACTATGCCAATGTTGTTGAAACCTTACCATATACATGCAGTTTTCTTTCTTCAGGAAAACAATTGTTGCCTTTGTAGTGAAGTATTCAGGTTTATCCTGGCCAATATTCTGTTTCTTCACATCATCAAACGTTTTCCAGTTTGTGGCATAACCTAACAAAAGAAACAGCAATAATGAAAATAGCAAGTTGTTTTGAAACTGTCTTAGTCACATTTGCTGACTTGTTAAAATGGCCTTCAAAACAACACTCAACACTCATCTTTCCAAAACATTTTACAACCAATACGTGTATAACATCAATATAACTAATTGTTTAATAAAAGTTTACATTAATTTTGAAATATTTATAATCAAACATGCGCAGATAAAAATTATTAATCTAAGACACACCACACTTATATATAAAACAACATTACTATATGAACTGTTATTTACAAAACCAAATTTGAGCAAGTAATTCTTTGTGAAGCACAACATTTCATTCACAACACTATCCTTACCTCCCCCGGCTCCTGAACTTCCATCGCTCTGGAACTCGGAATAGTCCATTGTGTGACCTACGTCATCATACCAGCCCCGCAGTTTGTGGGCCTCAGGTACATCTGGGTTCATGATCATCTGGCTCTGGCTGAGGGAGGAGAGAGAGCGGCCTGTCAACAGAGGTGGTTTATGTTGAGAGGGAGCGACCTGTCAACAGAGGTGGTTTATGTTGAGAGGGAGCGACCTGTCAACAGAGGTGGTTTATGTTGAGAGGGAGCGACCTGTCAACAGAGGTGGTTTATGTTGAGAGGGAGCGGCCTGTCAACAGAGGTGGTTTATGTTGAGAGGGAGCGGCCTGTCAACAGAAGGTGGTTTATGTTGAGAGGGAGCGACCTGTCAACAGAAGGTGGTTTATGTTGAGAGGGAGCGACCTGTCAACAGAGGTGGTTTATGTTGAGAGGGAGCGACCTGTCAACAGAGGTGGTTTATGTTGAGAGGGAGCGACCTGTCAACAGAGGTAGTCTATGTTGAGAGGGAGCGGCCTGTCAACAGAGGTGGTTTATGTTGAGAGGGAGCGACCTGTCAACAGAGGTGGTTTATGTTGAGAGGGAGCGACCTGTCAACAGAGGTGGTTTATGTTGAGAGGGAGCGGCCTGTCAACAGAGGTGGTTTATGTTGAGAGGGAGCGGCCTGTCAACAGAAGGTGGTTTATGTTGAGAGGGAGCGACCTGTCAACAGAAGGTGGTTTATGTTGAGAGGGAGCGACCTGTCAACAGAGGTGGTTTATGTTGAGAGGGAGCGACCTGTCAACAGAGGTGGTTTATGTTGAGAGGGAGCGACCTGTCAACAGAGGTAGTCTATGTTGAGAGGGAGCGGCCTGTCAACAGAGGTGGTTTATGTTGAGAGGGAGCGACCTGTCAACAGAGGTAGTTTATGTTGAGAGGGAGCGGCCTGTCAACAGAGGTGGTTTATGTTGAGAGGGAGCGACCTGTCAACAGGTGGTCTATGTTGAGAGGGAGCGACCTGGCAACAGAGGTGGTCTATGTTGAGAGGGAGCGACCTGTCAACAAAAGGTGGTTCATGTTGAGAGGGAGCGGCCTGTCAACAGAGGTGGTTCATGTAGAGAGGGAGCGACCTGTCAACAGAGGTGGTTTATGTTGAGAGGGAGCGGCCTGTCAACAGAGGTGGTTCATGTAGAGAGGAAGCGGCCTGTCAACAGAGGTGGTTCATGTAGAGAGGGAGCGGCCTGTCAACAGAGGTGGTTCATGTTGAGAGGGAGTGGCCTGTCAACAGAGGTGGTTCATGTAGAGAGGGAGCGGCCTGTCAACAGAGGTGGTTTATGTTGAGAGGGAGCGGCCTGTCAACAGAGGTGGTTTATGTTGAGAGGGAGCGGCCTGTCAACAGAGGTGGTTTATGTTGAGAGGGAGCGGCCTGTCAACAGAGGTGGTTTATGTTGAGAGGGAGCGGCCTGTCAACAGAAGGTGATTTATGTTACTGGAGAGTTGATTTATTCTAGTGTATCCTTGGCAACAAGACCAGGGTTCAATTCTTAACTAAAATGGAACTAATAAAAAAATTGTGACTCAGAGTTTAATAAAATCAGCTACCATGTAGACCAAACTGGAATAGAATTGGATTTGATTTCCACAAACTAAGGTAAATTTATCAAAATGGAAAACCTAAATTTTTACACTATAAATCTTTACTTTGACACTATATTCTATCAATTTTATATAATTTGTATGGAACAGTTCTTTATTATTATACTTCATTTATGTGGATCAATTAGAAATAATGGAAACTTAGCCACTAGATGGAGCCACGTGATCGTGAGTGCAAATTTCAACATCTAATAATCATATAGTATCAAATAAGGTGCATGCAAGTTGGCGGTTCAAAACTTCCCAATTAAGCCGTTATGCTTTTGTGTTTCCACACAAACATCTGCCGGTACCTACCGCCCCAATCAGAAAGTCGACAGCCTTTTATCGCCAGGACTGGATTGCCATTGCCATCAAAGTTCTCTGCCTGGAAACAACCAAAGAACAACATATGTAAATATCATTCCATCAACAAGCAGCAGTGTGTAAACATGACGTGGTGTCATGTTTATATACTCATTCCTATTATGTCCAGATTATGTATTTTCAGAAATCAATGGTGGCATCTGTTACTATTGTAACAAACTGTAATCAGTTATACACTAGTTGTCAAAAATACAGCAATACAAAATAATAATTGTGTAACAAATCAAATGTGGAGTAATTACAGTAGTAGAATGTCAGCACAGTTCACAATGTCACAGTTAGAATGTCAGCACAGTTAACAATGTCACACAATGTCAGCACAGTTCACAATGTCACTGTTAGCATGTCAGCACAGTTCACAATGTCACAGTTAGCATGTCAGCACAGTTCACAATGTCACAGTTAGCATTTCAGCACAGTTCACAATGTCACAGTTAGCATGTCAGCACAGTTTACAATGTCAATTAGCATGTCAGCACAGTTCACAATGTCACAGTTAGCATGTCAGCACAGGTCACAATGTCAGTTAGCATGTCAGCACAGGTCACAATGTAAAGATAAACAGGTGTGTGTGCGTGTGTGCGTGCGTGTTTGTATCTGTCTGTCTGTGTGTATCTGTGTATGTGTCATGTGTAACTAGCTGTCAATCAGTTTCATGTGCTACCATTGCACATATGTAACAGTGAGAAAAGTGTATTTTGTTATATTTGCAGAAAATGTTCTAGCAATGTTTGCAAATGCAAGTAATTCTGTGAGTGGTCTGGACACAATGCCATGTCTACATGTCCAGAGGCTGCTACCTACATCACTACTCCACAAGGTCAGTCGAACTTGGACTTGACCTTCATCCACAAGGAACACCTCACGCTTTGTGATCTCTTTCTGCGACTGCTTTGCGATCACCTTGGAAATATCACCCACTGATCGCACGACTCCAATGACATCTATTGGCAAAGTAACACACAGAGGAAACATCGTTTTGTCAGTCAGAAACTTAAATACTTCAGTAAGCAAAGGTCACAGAGAAGAGACATGACCTTTTGCATTTGGATTAAGGTTACATTATTTCAAACAACTTCACATTTTAGTTAATTTTATTGTCTGAATGTGATTATGTCTTTGTTCTAGTTGCAACTATCCCTGAGATTACAGACCTACACATATACAGGAACAGCAGATTTATCATTAATTTTAGTTAACCCTTTAGAACCCATGTTTTAACTGAAATGCAATCTGATTTCACACACCTTTCACCCACATTCAGCAAGATATTCTTTCATAAAGCGTTAAGCATAAAAGGCAGATATACAAAAACTAATCAAAGTGTACAGCAAATGGAAAACACTTTAAAATTAGTTATCAAACAGATGGCACTAAAATCACTCTGAGCAGTAGTAAGTAAGCGGTTGGGAAAGATGTCAGGTGATGGGGTCTAATGGGTTAAAATATTTTAGCAGTAACCCCGTAAACACCTAATTACCTGAATCACTTACCTACAGTGCTGTTGGCTGCGGTTTCACTGAGTTTACCAATGGGGATGAAGTTGTACTTGATGGTAGGAAGGTCAACCTCTTCCTCACACGGTATCATCTGGGTGTCGCTGTTGAAGGTCATCTCGTAGTCATTGGCTAGTGACGAGTAGCGTTTGTCAGCCGTCTTTAGCGTGGCCTTGCTGACGTAGTAGACCTGGTAATAATGACAAAGGTTGTCAGAGGTCAACAAAGTTGTCAGAGGTCACGGCCAAAGGAAGACAGCAGATGCCTCAGAAAATACAACTTTCTTGTATACAGTAGTGTAAGATGTCTGCAAAATTAGAGCAACATTTATTGTTTAAGCTTTTAAAAACAACAGGTAAACTGAACCAGTTATGGGGCCCTAGAGGACACTAGGGGGCCTTCAGAATAAGTCGTCATTTTTATATTTCTCATGCATAGTGGCAATACTCTAAGATGTCTATGCAAAATTTGAAAAATAGATCATCAGTTTCTAAAATAAGGGAGCTAACGGCGTTTGCTATAATGCTAAAAGTCTGCTGGGAATTTCACCCAAAGGATTAAACACACATTGTATTTATTGTGTAACGAGGGATTTGACAAGTTTTAGAGTTTATTATAAAAAATTCTCTCTTGCCAATAACCTAGAAACTAGATCATCAGTCAGTTCAAAGAAGTTTGAAACTGTATTGTTTTCACTACAAAAAGAAGATCGGCAACCTGTATCTGCAAGAAAAATCATATATTGACTGATGTATGTATATATATATATATATATATAATTTCTTGATCAACACAATGTTGTGTTCAGAGTGTAGTAAAAATCAAACCTTATTTAGCTGGACGAAGTCGTAGAATTTATCAACTTCACTCTTAAATGCCGTAGCTCTGATTTCACCAGAGTCATCAAGGAAATTCATGGAAAAGAGTTTCCCTTCACCCCGAGAGTTGCTCCAAGTTCGTATGTTGGATTTACTTGTGAGCCGTGCTCGGATGGTCCATCTAAACAACAATCACAGATGTTATTTTTAAACTACTTTTCTTTACACAATATTGTGGACAATTGCAGAAAATTTGTTAACTGGCCTACTGCTCCTACTGCTCCTACTGCTCCTTCACACGCCTACTTTGTCACCTGTCATGGTGTAGCACACCTTGTATATGTCATGTGTACTGTAATAACTAGTACTATATGTACTATAACTAGTACTCAGCAGACATGGGGTCAAATACATTTAAATGTATTTAAATACAAATACTTTTGAGGGATTCAAATACAAATACTTTTAAATGCAAATGTATTTAAATACAAATACATTGAAAGTATTTCAAATATTTTTTCGAATACTTTTCATTTTCAGGATACATTACTATATAGGGGGGTAAAAGAAACAAAATGATATATGAAAGAGTTCAAGACATCTAGTTTATTGCTATTGTCTAAGTTGTCTGGTTACATTCAATAATGGGATCACACAAAGTCCTGCTGCAAGGCTAAATGAATGCAATGGTCCCTTTAATCATTCCTCCACACCCTTTTCACACAACCTCCTTGGCTTGTGAGGACACTTCTTATGTCACCTTGGCTTGTGAGGACACTTCTTCTGTCACCTTGGCTTCTGAGGACACTTCTTATGTCACCTTGGCGTGTGAGGACACTTCTTCTGTCACCTTGGCTTGTGAGGACACTTCTTCTGTCACCTTGGCTTGTGAGGACACTTCTTTGGTCACCTTGGCTTGTGAGGACACTTCTTCGGTCACCTTGGCTTGTGAGGACACTTCTTCGGTCACCTTGGCTTGTGAGGACACTTCTTCTGTCACCTTGGCTTGTGAGGACACTTCTTCTGCCACCTTGGCTTGTGAGGACACTTCTTCTGTCACCTTGGCTTGTGAGGACACTTCTTATGTCACCTTGGCTTGTGAGGACACTTCTTATGTCACCTTGGCTTGTGAGGACACTTCTTCCACGTATGTTCTTATCTATACGACACCAGGGCTACACAGATATCATTATTATTACAGCAGCAAATACACCCAGTCTTCCACAGCCATACCTGTTCTGGTAGGGTGTCAAACTGTCAATCGGGTGCACCTTTGAAGGTGTTCCCTCCGCTGGTTTGGACACCTTCTGAGCACTGTACGGCTTCCTGACTGCTGGCTGGGCACCGTAGAAGCCATTTGATTTTGGTGCTTCTAGAAGAAAAATATGAATACACCACTTATTAACTTAGCTAATAAAAAAAACTTCAAGCAAACGCACGCACACACATACAGCAATAAAATACAGTAACAATAAAACACAAATGGAAAAACAATGTTTTGTGTACAAGTCACCACAGACACCATGATTTTTTAAATGACAGCCAGGCAAAAAATGTGCACCTTAAGATATTGATGGAAAATTTACACATTTGTGTTCTTCTGTAATTATCACATCGACATTAATTTTTCAAAATTATCTATACATTTTCATGCTCCCATATACAACTACAATTTGAGGAATATGTCCCATGTACTGTGTTAATGTTCAATTACGAAATATATTGCCACATAAGAAACAATCATTTCTTCCCTTAAAAAAAACATTTCTGTCTAACAATCTTAAAACAATTTACCTGGCCTGTTGTTATTGGGGGGTTGTCTTGTAACCGTTTCAGTTGAAGGTGCCTCTGCTCGGTTTTGTGTCGGCTGTCCCGATTGGTCAGGAGATTTATAGGGTTGTGGATTACCAATTCTATTGGCAACTTCGCTCCCAGGTGCAATCACATTAAGATCCAGTAGGATGAGCACCTGCCTAACGACAGAGAATGCAACGTAAAATAGCACGTAAGTAAAGTAAGTTCTTATATAGCGCAGTATCCAAACCTCAGGATTGCTCAGTGCTTGATGCTTTACTCCTTGGCAGACCTGTTTTATGAGACATCTCAACTTCTCTGAGAAGCATCCTACTATGCTGCAATTACTGTGCAAAACCTATTCATACAAACTACCCACCGCTCATCATACAGCTGAGTGTAGGCATTCTGGGTGAACCGCAGCAATGTAGATTGCATCAAACTTGCCCAAGGTTTCACACAGCAGCACACGATTCAAACCTCTTGGTCGAGTGTGAAGCTCTAGTCAGTCCTCTACTACACATCAACCTGGCATACAAGAGTTGCCAGTTCAAAACTAAACAGACTCAGTGTAAAAATCTGGTTCTCAACATTACGGACTGTGTAGACACAACTTGGGGATCATGGTAATGTCAGTCCCATGTTACTTTGTGACGTCAAAGAATGACTGAGGATGACAAGCACCCTGGCAGTGACCACCCTCGGTGTCAGCACAGAAACAGCGGTTTGGTAATGTTTTGAAAAGGGGCTGCCTAGACAACAGGTCCCATAATGTTGTTTATCATTTCAAAGTTACATTGTCCATTCCCTAATTAAGTCAACGATGAACACACACTACATCTTATAATAAATAACATAGTTATTTTTTGGTATATCACTCCAGTTGGTACATTACAGCGTTATAATCAATACATGTATTCTAGCAGTTTATCACAAGCTGTTTGACATGGCAGCATGACACAAATTAAAGACAAGATGATGTGATATGACAAACTATATTTGTTACTACTTACTTTCCATTTGGAAGTGTGTTACACATGAATTTGTTCAAACGGACGATAGTAAATGCTTCCAGCTCCCCACTCGTCACTTTTCCGTTGAGCTGCGTTGCCAGCAATGCCGCTGAAATGACAACATTATTTGTCTTCCAACTCTAGTTTTACTGGCCTTGCTATGAGCATTGTATAAAACATAATCCTTCAATTGGCTAAAATGTTTACTGATATATGCATTTAAAATTATGATTTTATTAAATAAACTAGAACATAAAAACTAGGATAAGAAGCCATGAAGTCCTTTAGGCTATAATACTTTGTGACTTTTGAGAATCATAGTAGCATTACAATAATATAAATTACAGAATATAGAATTTTTTGAAAAAAATAGGCACACCATAATAAATAATATATTGATATTATTATGATTATAATAGCATTTTATGCAACACCAAGATGCCTTTACAAAGATTCGATCAAACACAGATTTGATCTCTGTGCTACTTAAGGGAAAGTATGCAAAAGTCAACCATAGCAAATTTCTATCTTCAATTTATGTATAAGAAAGTAAAGGTAAATTCGTTTATAGTGCAATATCCAATCCTCAGGATTGTTCAAGACACTTTACTCATTGGCAGAATGTTCAACCAAACACCATCTAACCTTCTCTGAGAATAATTATATGGATTCTTGATGCTTTGATAAATGTAAAAAGTGTGCGTAATTCGTATTTTTAAGTGTGCATTACTAGGTAATTTATGCCCATTATTATTTATAATAATATAATATATAGTTTATTTCACTCTGGGCAATCACAAGGATTGAAATGGGTAAATAAAACATGCAACTGATGCAAGGTATATTTGTTAAAATAGATTGAAATAATATATAATTTAAGACCTTAGCATAAATATAAATGTAGAGAATATACGATATGTATCTATAAAACTAATTTAAATAATTTAAGACATTAAAACATATTTGTTAAGAGGCACTGTGAGTTCTTTTGGTTGAACAGACACCAGTTAATGAAACAGTTCTTGGTCCTGTTGGTTTTTACTCTGGGTAAAGAATATCGAGTATGGCATCGTGTATTATGTGTTGTAGTCCTTCGTTTTGGTAGTAGTTTATGCAGTTTGTGCTGCGGCTCTTCGATTTATGTGAAGAAATGTTTACATAACTGTGCACGTCTCTGTTTCAGAGAAGTCAGCTGTGCATTCACTAATGCTACAATATAGGGAGTGTTGGGGTATATGATGTTCATAGCACGTCTTTGTACTCGCTCCATATCACTTTGGAGACCCAATGTGAGTGAGGTCGACCATGCTGGACCTGCGTATTCCAGAGAAGGCCGGACCACCGTTGTATATACCGTCAGAAGGTCTTCGACAGGAATTGATGTGTGACACCCAAAGGAATTAACCAATCCCAATGCTGTTTATGAACTGGATGTTGGAGCATTAACGCATTGTATCAACGACTCCTCTAGCAGCAAATGAAACCATGTGTACGACCACCATTGAGTCAGTATCCTACACGCAAGCGTAAAAAGAGCGTCATAGATCAGCAGCTTGCACTACTCCTGCATATTATAGTATGCGTGAATTATGTGGTGGCTGGCATTATTGATGCTAGGACGTCACATTACGGGAAGGAATTTTTTGGGGGATATAAAACACGATATGTACCAGTGCTCCTCAAAAATTCCTCCCGTCAATAGTTGAAATTATCCGTCCAAATGACGGGTGAACGAGTCTCTAGATAAATCTATGGCCACCACACTACTACTGTTTAGTGTCTACACAGTATTTGAATGGCAGGTTTTACTTGTGACTTGAACACTTACAGGAGTGACTGAATTTCCCATCTGACAGCAAGACCCTGTATCGATCAACACCCTGTCCATTGGCTGCGATTTTTTTCTGTCCCTGGCAAAGTAAAACAAAGCAAAATGTTACAATAACAGCATCCATTAAAGTTTGAAATAAAGAAAAACCACTGCAGTCATTCTTACCTCCTGTGTGACAGGTCGTAAAAAGACATGTATGGGGATAACAAATTATACTTGCATCCCTTCAACAATTCCCTCTAGGCTCACCATAAACGTCAAATCCTCCAGAGCACTGTTGCCCCAGTCTCGCACCAAGACATTGCACGAGACAGCTCGTCAGCAGCAGTGATTTTGTGATATTTCCATGTTCAGCAAATACGCTTTAATTTATCAATCGTTTGTATTAGGCCAACTTTTGTATTTAATTGTTTTGTATGCAAGTCATGTGACCGAACTTTAAGAAACAACATTTAGGCTTCAGTATCTGGAATAATATTTTTATCATATTCTTTTTGATGATGCATGGTGTTAATATGATGTCTGAGGTATAACATTATTTGAAATTGAAGATTAATAAGTGATAATTTTATAGGGTTTTGAAAAACCGTTACGGGTGTGGCATGCAGCGGAACCTGTTTTGACCCCACCTATGCTCTTTTGTAAAACTGCTCTGTTAATGATGATATAATTTTATAATATTTTGTGAACAATAAAGCGGCTATCTTGAATTAGCTGCCATTACGGGTGTGGCAAATTGTACAAGGAATAGTGTTTGTATTGGCCTGCATTTATCTGAAAACTGTCCAATATAATTATTATAGTTAATAAACCACACAGCAAATCAACTTAAACAAGTTTAATTTTAATTTTATTAATAAATTTGTATTAAAATATACAACTAATTGGGATAATAATTATGGCTTTGAACCAAAATAAAATTCAAAATTAACAAATATTAAATTACTTGTTGTAACAACAGTAGGCCTACAGCATAAATTGCATAATAATTATCAATCTATGAAACTGTAAATTACATAATGTTATTTTGATGATACACTGATTAGACATTGTAGGTCTGCTCAATTAGACGTCAGTTTCGTAATTAGATGTAAATTTCTCCAAAATTGTATCTGTCGTGATTATCTAATGAAGGCTGCGCCAGTTCTCTCAGAATGTCAACTTTGTCCACGAACCATTCTTTCGGATCCATGATGGAGAACTTTCACCCACTCCTGTTCAGGTAGACGACAGATGTTTCGTCACCTGAAGTCATGGTGACAAGTGCAACATAGTTGTGCTCGGATCGTGCCTTCACTCCGTGAACATGCACCACTACAACAATACCTCATGCAGGTATGCTAAGGCGGTACTCTTATTGTGGACAGTACTGTCTGCAATGACTGCATATGACGTTATGTTTTTCGGACCCTTCCAAACACATGCGGTAAACACCGTGAGTTGTTTCTGATTCCAGTGGGCAGACTGAACCTCATCTTGGAAGACACAAATATAGTACTCGGCAAAGTCAATTTGTACCACACATTTTGCTGCAGAGCTTTCTTCGATGTCCTGCTGGTATGCCAACTCCTAACACCTTCTCGCCTACACATGGCGTAGGAATTCTGGAAGTGCATCGAGGATCGACTCCACTGCATCATCAACTTCATTTTTTTCAACCTGTCATCAACTGTCACCTTCTGCCATCGAAACATTTCAATTTCGTCGTCAGACTCTTGCTTTCCTTGAATAGCTTCCTTAAATTTTTTGCCATCTTTGCAAATTGTACAATGACTGAGCATGCACCCTTCATCAAACTGACACACTGCATTCTCATCAATCCACTGCTGATTGTATGGTGGAAGAGAGCGTTGGCCAGACTAATGAAATTCTCATGGGTCTCATGACACATGTCATGAGGTGTACTGCGACTGACAAGCACATTGACTGGACGTAGGTTGCAAAATGTGCTGAAACCAACAATGGTGCCATGTTCTTCACAAAACATGGCATATACTTCTCTCAACTTGTACATCAAATACAGCTTTCTCTTGATTTCTTTGATGTCCGCAGTTCTGACGATTACAGTGTCTTTCATACCCGGTGCCTCTCGGCTGATATCATGCCTGCTGTAGAAGGCTTCGATTGCCTCAACCATAATTGGTGTGTGCCTCACTCTCTGTCTCTCTTTGCTCTAGTTAGGCATCACTTTTGACAACACTGCGAGGTGACGAATGACTGCCATCGCTTCCTGGGACTCCTTGGTAGTCATTGCTTAATTTTAGCGACAGCCACCTCCCGTGGATCAAGTTTTTTGTAGACCGGTAGCTGGTATATTTGGCATTATTTGCAGTCATCTAACAGCAATGCTGCTCAACTAGCAAATGCCAGTTGAATAGGTTCAAATGAGGATAAAACTATCCTAGAAGTGATATGAAAGATACATATTGTTTCAATTTGTATTGGAACTGGGTATGCCTTATGACAGAGTCAATAAGTGTCTAAATCAGCTGTTATGGGCGTCATAGCTTTATCTAGAGACCCATCCACCCGTCATTTGGACGGGTAAAAACGGTCTCCCAAAACCATAGATATTGTTAGTCATGCCTTGAAAGTGAGTGTAAATGGTGCCAAATGTGTGTTTGTAGCCCATTTCAGGTCATCAGGCACAATTTGAAAGTTTATAAACTAGCTTAACAGTTAACATCAACGTGTCCACCAAAACATGTGACTGGCAAACCAAAACATGTGACTGGCAATAATTTGATCCTGCATAAAGCCCTGATGGGCGTGGCATATCTATATATTTTTAATAAATATTTTTATATGTCTTGTTGGGTATAGTTAGCAATGTAAGCATTGTATAAAAAAAAATATAAGTTGGCATTATCACGTTATTCAAACTTTTAGACAATTCTTGTTACAGGCGTGGCATTAGGCATTTAAAAAGTAGAAGTAATTACAGTTCACATAATTAAAAATAATTGGTGTTAAAGTTAGTTTTCTTTACATTAGCCCAAAGATATAATATAACACTAATAAAGAAACTCATTTACTTCACAATTGTATATAACATTGATTATTTCTGAGGGTCCTGTAATTATACAAATTATGCGTCTGTCATTTGCAGGCCTAGTGCATAGGGAACACCATCTTTGAAATGCGACTGAAATAATAATTTTACAGCAAACTGTAAAATGCATGTGGTTACATAAACTTCAAACATACTACTAAACATTGGCACAGTATTTAACTCAACTTAAAAAAAAGTTCCACTTTATCTTGGAATTACCCATATATGTGCACAACAAATTAAACAAGATGCTCTTTGAGCATATTTCAATTTTGTAACATCTTAAAAATACCTATTGTTTGACATACATGTATACTGAAACTGTAACACTGATAAACTTACCAGAACTTGGACAACAGGTTTGTCAGGGTTGCAGCCTGCCATGATGTCCTGCAACAGATAAGCAAAAGCAACCACTAATGACTAATCTAATGTAAAATATTTTTGATGGTTAAAATACTCACCAGAATTTGTTCCCAATACATATTTGTATTTGAATAGATTTCTTAAAGGACAAACTTTTACGTGGCATACACCTAATAGAGTTTATATAAAGTAACAATTTCCACATATACTCAATTTTTTTACGCCAGCGGTTTACCAGAAAAATATTTTTTAACACCCAGCCATCCAAATTCTATGCGCTACCCCATCTTAGACGAAGAATGACGTCACGACGGTGATCGAGGCGCTCTCCACGTAGATTCCCTGCATAGGGCTTGGCTGTTGTCATGAAATGGCTGCAACTCGGCAACGCGCGAAACATGCTGATATTTTTTAGACTTTAAAGTCACATTCTGAGTAAACCGCTGACGTTAAAAAATTGAGTATATGTGGAAATTGTTACTTTGTATAAACTCTATTAGGTGTATGACACGAAGCCGTAGCCTTTTTTTGTCCTTTAAAATTTGTATTGGAAATCACAAAAGGCAGGGTTTCCCCTGCTATATAACGAGTGAGGTGACCAGCCTCGCTGATTTTCTACCCCACCTCGCCACCAATCTGCCAACATGTTGACCTTGTTGCTCTTTGACAACACAGTATATTTTATTTTGCAACGTTTAAACATTGGCAAGCAGTACAAAATGATGACGCAAAGTCACTTATATTTCTGCAACAGCGATGTATTTTAATCTTCTAAAGTTGCTCATAGCGAGTTAGAAAGCACTAAATTAACGCTATTGGACAATTTGAATGACAATACGTAATCTTTTTGAACATTCTCCTATTTGATTTTGTACATAAATCACAAGAATTTGTGAAAATGTTCATAAAGTTGGAAGTACATTATTCAAACAAATTTCATAATTTCACAACTAGCAATGTTCTACTCACTTCAACATTTCAACCACCATCGGCGGCCTTCTTCAGGAACTTAACTGTCACTGCTCGCTAGATGGCGTTAGTGAGCAGACTGTCATAAGACGAGACTGAATATATAAGACGAGAGTATGGACAGAACAGTCCGAAGAATATGTAAACAGGAGTCGTATGAGAAGAAAATCGCACGACACAGAAATCACCTGGTGTTTTCATTATGTTGCCGCGATGAGAATGTAACACTTCCCAGTCTGAAGCTGTCAGTCAGAAGTTTAGAAAATCAAAAGTACGGATTACATGCAAAATCAATGAACAGGCAACTGTTCATTGATTTTGCACGTAATCCGATGCTACGTGTTTGATTTTGCACGTAATCCGTACTTTCTGATTTTCTAAACCACCTAGTTTGTCGTTTGTTAGGCGGATTCACTCTCGTATCAGGTCTTTTTCTGCTTTCTTTATGTCGCTCTTTTGATGCTACAACTGTTCTGTCCATACTCTCGTCTTATATTCAGTCTGCTCGCCATGCCATCTAGCAAGTAGTGACCATTCAGTTCCTGAAGAAGGCCACCGATGGTGGTTGAAACGTTGAAGTGAGTAGAACATTGCTAGTTGTGAAATTATGAAAAAAAATTCAGAAAGAATAAGTTTTTTAAATAAAATTAATATTTAATCTATGTACTTGTAAGATGCACCATTGCATTTTAATTAATTACTATTATTAGAAGAAATAATTAAAGCAATTCTAAAGATGTATTGGCAAGATAAACTCTGTCAACAAATGTTTTTTAATTAGAAATTTCCTAAAATTGCAGTTCCCTTAACATTTCATCTACGTATAGGCTTGGGCAAGGATTTTTCACTCAAATTAACCATATTGCTGCATGACTTACACATAGAAATATTAACCGTTGTGGAATACAATTTATATGCATAAAAACGTCATTATGTTATCTCTTTGTATGCCAAATTTTGTTCTTGTTCCTAAAATATAACGCGTTCAGTAGCATTTTTAAACGACCCCCTACTCAACAAAAATCGGCCTGTTGCGACACGCTGCCTGTGCTAAGATGCTATGCTTGTTACGCTAGCGCGAGCGCCTCATCGCGTTTACCACCAGGCTGACAATTTAAGCGTAAAATAGGCTTTCTTCTCAAACGTTGCGCCGCATCAATTTTTTACCAATTCAATCAGAATAAAGCTTATTTTGAAGAAAAATTATTGCTCTATCGATTGGTAATACACACTACGCTGAACTAATAAGAAATCGTCCGCTAAAACGCAATTAAACATGACAACTTATGTCATGGTCGTATTTCGTGAGCAACGTCGCCGTTCCGCATCAGATCGCGTAGTGTGTGGTACCATTCGATCCGGCGTGAAATTTGCTATCCAGTACATATCATTTTATGAATATAGCATTTTATTTGTGGGGGCGCACGCCTTTGAAAGCTGGTGGTACATTTTCCCCGAATCGCGACACTTCGAGTTTTCGGCAGATCGCTGCACGCGTTAGTAGTAAGTAAGTCGCTAATGTCGTATTCCACGCGTATGTTAGCAATTTCTAAACATCACGGCACATAACGGCTACCAATTGTCTCATGGTCAACGTATAGCATTTTATTGATAATTTATAGCGAATAATTCGTCTATTTGCCTGTTGCTAAATCTATGGGTTTGCCCTTGCAACGAAATAGGCTGACCTAGATATCAACATCACGGTGGGCGCCAGGACTAGTCGATCTTTGTTGTGAGGGGTGTCAAGGAAGCTGTCGAAGCTCGCCGTTTACTTGAGAAACGATCTTTAATTATGAACATATTTTTCACGTCGTGTTGTTTTACTCGTATTGTAGATGACAACTATTACAACTGTATTGTCCACACAACAGTAATTGATACAAAATTCGGCATAATGCGCCGCTATTTCAGCTAGACCAACGACAAACATACGCCGCTGCAATGTCTGCAACTGCGCCGTTGCGATAAAGCCGACTTTCTACTTGTATTCGCCCAACACATGGATTATTACATTTACAATGCCTTTGAAATAGTATACAATTTTATTTAAAAAAAAGCATAGACAAGAAATAACAATTCTTGGAGACGAATTGATCGACCTAGCGTCGTAATTCCATAACATTATAGTTTATATATCTTTTTGTGTTTATATTATAATTACGTATTGTCAAATCATTTTGAAATTCATTCACCCACATGATGGAATGTATTTCGGAATTTATCAAAATTACATATAACAATATTTGTTATTAAACTGATTAGTAGTTCAATTTAACACCAATTATTTTATATATATATGTTATTATAATCTTATAATGCTTTTTTTACATTTGATCATATATGACAATTAACACATGTAATCAAATAATATACATATATATATATATATATATAATGGTTTCTAAATTATAGATTAGTTAATTATGTCAAAATTTTACACAAAATAGAGAATTTTTTAGAAGAACTCTTATTTCACGTAAACAACACAATTATATGATTTATGTGAAAATCATGCAGTAGATATACATAACAACAATACCTGTGCTAAATTAAAAGTTTGTAACTTTAATATATGTTTGACTAGAGCATGGCCAAAATATACGTAATTTTCACTGTCATGGCGGCCATATTGGATACCTAATTTGCATAATTTATGCAAAAAATTAGAAATAGCTCAATTCTATTGAAAACTAGTTACATGCCAAATTTGGTTGATCTGTGTTGAAAAGTAAAGATTTTTGTTTGAATCTATACTACCTACCTTGAAGTTTTGACAGTTTCCCCCGAGGTAATCGGGGAAAAAAGTAAAACGTCATATAAAACCCAAACGACATGACATGGTTGAATGAAACTTCTTTTACTATCCGAATATAATATGTATCTTTCACAAATTCATATTTTTATCGCTTTTAGTGACTTTTTTCAATTTTGTGCTTGTCCCTTGCCAAGTGTCAATTTGCTAAAATAACATATTCCCACATTTTCAATATGGCATATCTCTGGAAATATTAGTCATACCATTCTAATAATTTATGTACATGTTGACCATGTTGTTGTCCTTGGATGCATGTAATATTGAGCTATTCTAGTAATAAGTTAAAAAGTTGTGTTCAGTCAAAAATGACAGTTTATAATAAATTCCTTGCCCAGGCCTACTACGGTCTACGTACATGAAACAAGCACCATTGCACTTCAATTAGGTATTATGTCCAGGAATTGTTTTAATGTGTGTGGTTTATAAGCAAAATTACTTATAATTATATTAATTATACTAGAGCAAACCATCAGAAAATGTCATGAAATGTGTAACTTTGCACATATGTAGTTTGCTTAATATTTCACTTAAAGACACGAAACAACTACCATTATACTTCTTATAGTGACTACTGTCGGGTAACATTTTAATACATTTATTTTTTCTAGAGAAACATTTGGTCCGACCACCCTAACAAAGACAGTGACAAGTTTGGCGGCGAGTCATGACCCGGTAATAATCCGTAATGTCATGATAGTAGCACATTTTGGTTGGCGACAGTTGGGCCCATACTATATACACAAATATTCGTTCACATAGGGTAAAAAAAACAGCACTTTCAGCAGTCTTGGTCTATCTGCCTGCACATAACTCCGGGTCAAGGAAAAGTATACAATACACAGTCAGCATACTGACTGACTGGCAGTTTGCTGCTTCGCCTTCAACAAGGACTGGGTATCGAGCGATGCCACCAGTGTTGCTCACGCTTTGTTTGTTCTACAAATATTAGAATAGGTCAACATACCGCTATAACACCTTCAGATAATCTTGAACTCATTGTTGTATTTTAGGGATCGCGCTCATACAATCGTTAATAAACAAGAAAACATCCAATAACGCTGACTAAACCCAAAAACATCAGCAAATGGCGCCAAATTTTGAGCACGTGACGTAGGAAGCGCAGTCGCAGTAATCGACCAGTTCGATAATTCGGCTAAAACAATCAACGGTTGGAATTAGTTTTCAATCAGTGTGCTTTCAGTTAAAAGTTGTTAAATGCATAATTGTGTATGTTTCCTTGGTATGATATAAATCAATCCTTTCGCTCACTGCATTGACACATATAACATCAGGTTTTTAGCGTGTACAACATAACTTATCTTGCACGTGCGATCCATAATATTAATAATTATTATTATAATTATTCAACCGCACGATGGTCATAGTGTTCTTACTCTTATCACAGTAATTGAGTTTGATGTATATAGTGTACATATAGTCTAGAAACTGCTACTGCAAAGATCAGCTCAAAATTACTCTAGCTGTGACAACTGTGGAACAATAGTGTTTAATCATCAGTGAGAATGTTTTTATGATAGTGATAAAAACAAACTCTCACTTTTAGATCTCTTAACTGTTTATTGAAACAATATTATTTTGGATGTCATGTATCATAATAGACACTGGCTACATAGACACCCGTGGGTTACTGATTCAAATAACATACTTGTTACACAAAAACTACCTACATGGTATATTGTATAATGCACTGAGGTCATGTTCTGCTTTGTTCACATTGCAAGTTATGTGTCTTGTTTATGGTTTATGTTATATATGTGTTTAACAAGTTTATGTTTGTGCATGTTGTGCTTTTCCAGTTTAGTTTATCTTGTTATGAATGTTCATGTTTATGTTCATATTTGTTTCACTATTCACATTTCAAAATTGTAATCGATGCATAATAAAATAACGAAATAAGCATATATATATAATATTTACCGAGGATAAACATATTAAAGCACACAATAGCACACTTGTTTCCAATGTGGTCCTCCAAAAATACTAAGAATAAATTTAAGAAAAATGTAATTAAATAAACACAGTAATATAATAATAAAGATGTAAATATCTTCATATACAGGTAAACAAATGTCATCAATAAGACAATGTGCTAACATAAAAACGTGCTTTACTAAAATATAATAACATGATTTAACGTAGTAAGATTAAATTAACAAAAAAGTATTTAAAATGCCACTTTAAGTTGATAATTCGTCAGCCATCAATCTGCTGTATAGCATAGGGTCGTTACCTTTTTTCTAAAAGTATTTTTAACTTGACATTATGTGTGTGCTAGTGTTATACGTTTGTCAGATAAGATGGAATTTGTGCAACTTAGCAATTGTGTTAAGCTGATGTAGGCTATACCACAGCATTTGGCCAACAGGCGGCTGCTGGGATCATGCTTGGACCCAAACCACTATTCCAAAATGGGGGTGTGGGTGTGCGTTTGGGCTAGGGTTTTGGAATTGGATTAGGGATAAGGCAATGATCTATTATATAGAGATCAGTGGTAATATGTTTTATACAAGTAAATTCTGGTTCGATCCCTAAAGTTGGGTTTCCATTGTTACTGCCATGCAGCGGTGACAACCTCGCACCCCATTTTGGAATAGTGGTTTGGTCCAAATCCTGCTGCACCTGTCTTCACTTTAAAAAAAAAGTAACTGGTTTGATTTTAAACATCATATTTGCCATTATGAATAATTGGTAGTACCATAAAAAATATTCGACACAAATAAGCCTAATGTTACGAAATTGGTAGAGGAAGTTGAGCCATTTAACATTGAAAAGGTGGCCGCTTGCCAGCGGTTGGGAGCCACTCTCCGGTCAACGAAGGTAAATGATGTCGCAAACAATGTCGTAATTATATGATACGCGCACGTGTTACCGATGATAAACACGCAGATACGTAAACAAATTAGATATTTGGATAGTAAAGTCTGCTTTTGATTACATTTAAACACCATTAATAAAAAGTAAATGGCTTGGAATATGGGTGGCAATTAATATAGCCAATAATTTAATTATAAAGCCCAGAACTAGGTTAAACATTGGATTGGCAATATATGTTGGTAACCAGTTTGTTGGGCTGAGTAATCTGCCAAGTCCCATTATTCTTCTACTTTCATTCGTTAATTTGGTTTGGTAGACAGACGGAAGACAAGGAAATGGGTGGTGATGAATCATTTCAAACAACATGAACGTTCAACACACAAGCGTATGTTTGAATGTGCGTACACAAACACATAAAACACATAAAACACACACACACACACACACACACACACACACACACACACACACACACACACACACACACACACACACACACACACACACACACACACACACACACACACACACACACACACACACACACACACACACACACACACACACACACACACACAATAATTATGTATAAATAGTTTACTATATAGTTGGCCGTGGCTATTTGTCCGCAAACGGACGAATAGCCTGCATGGGGGACTATTCCTCCGGATACGGACAAATAGCTCATGTTTGCGCATACGCTATTCGTCAGGATACGGACAAATAGCACGTGTTTGCGTATGCACTATTTGACCGGATAATTAAATACAGATAAATAGCCCGACGTCGCGCTATTTGTCCTGATATATTGTTAGATGTAACGCGATACTTCTACCTTGTCATGGGCGTATGTGCCATGCTATTGATTAAGAAGTCATTATGTTTGTATGTATACGGGGGATCGGCCAGTATATGTCACTCGCACAACACGAGCGATTTACTTGGCACAAATGGGAGCCACACCACACATTTCTAGTCTTGTTTTACTTTAACAGGCCTTTGTTATATTTGTGCGTTTCCTTTTTTGTAGAAATATGGGGAAATACGAAGACAAACACAACATTTCGTTTGCTGTTACGCAAGACCTATGTACCTTCGCCACTACCAGTTTTCAATCAGGATTAAGATCACCAAAGCAAATAATGCCTTCAAATGTCGTTTATAAACTGTGATCCTAAATAATATATACATGAAATTAATAATATAATTCTTGGAATAGCTTCAATCAAGACGTCATGAAAATGATGATTATTTGTTGTATATTAACTGTAGTGATGTGTGTAATGGAGGTCAATCTGTTAACAGCAAACACATGAGTAATTTAACAGACATGACTATGATACCCAACATAAAAAGCAGCTTCCACATGTCCAGTAAATAAGACTACAGGTCCATAAATAAAACAAGGTATACAACTTAAACCCAAACGACCCCAAGTTGAAACTACACAGCCTAATGTGTAGAAATAATAATAATAGAGATATACAAATTAAACCCATGGATACGTCCCCATATTTAAACTACACAAGGAAAACGCGTATACTGTACATAAACCTACACCAAGCCATAACTGTGTATAAACACAAGAAGCTTGTGATGATAGCAACACAAAAATTAAAGTACACAATACATAGCGGCATAGCTCTCTATGTGTGAGCATCTGTATGGCAACTTCCACAAATCCACGTTCTTGCTTTGGGACGAGACTTTTTCCCTAGATATATCAAATGGCACCACTCCAGGCATGAATCACACGCCAGAGAGGAATAGCCGCCATCAACTGAGTCGTCAGCATCCCTGTCACAGATCGGACACATTCACTGTGGGTTTGCCGACTTCGCCTTAACAGCCTCCTCCACAAGGTGCCATGCTTCACAAGTGAAGTATCTCTGCACCGAAACTCGTCAACGCCTGGGATATGTGATTGTTGCTGGAAGACGCTCGGGCGGACTTCAACGTCATCTTCCTCCATCAGTGTGCCAGTCAGGGGGTGTCTCCTCTGTCCCCCACCAGCCAGCCGAGGATGACTGAAACCCCTTGTTAACAACATTGCATGAACATAGTTAGTAACAGGCTGTATCTTATGAATTATATAAAATGCTTCACAGAGAAAACGATGGTGTTTTACTGAGCAGGTCTACCAGGGAGTAAAGCGTAAAGTGCTTTGCTTTTGCACAATCTTAAAGACTGGATACTGCACTATACAATAATTCACCTTTATTTCTTTCACATACAAACATAGACCAACTTATATACAGTTCCATGTTGACAGGAATTTCGCAGATTTCTTGTTTTTTTTACAAAGTACTGCCCATTCCTGGCAGAGCTGCTTCGTTCAAAGATATCAATTATCCCTACCAGTGTCTCATTAAATCACTCATTTTGGGCACGGCAAAAGACGGGTGTCCTGTTATCAGGTGCGTTACTGCCCATATGGAGTGAGAGAGAGAGAGAGAGAGAGAGAGAGAGAGACAGACAGACAGACAGACAGACAGACAGACAGACAGACAGACAGACAGACAGACAGACAGACAGACAGACAGACACTTAAAAATAGCCACTGGTATATGCCACTGATTACCGTTGAATACCATTAAGTATCATTCAGTACCATTGGACCATTCAATGATATTTCAGCAGGAATCGATCAGTGGTACTCTCAATGGTAATTTAAAATACCATTCAATACCACTGAACGATACATTTTTAAAATCCAAAATACCATTCAGATACCATTCAAATACCCTTGGTCATAATACCCCCTAGGTCCATTCAAGTACCATTCAAATACCATTCAAAAACCAATGGTATTTGAATGGTATTTGAATGGTATTTGAATGGTATTTGAATGGTATTTGAATGGTATTTGAACAGTATTTGAACGGTATTTGAACGGTATTTGAACGGTATTTGAACGGTATTTGAACGGTATTTGAACGGTATTTGAGCGGTATTTGAACGGTATTTGAACGGTATTTGAACGGTATTTGAACGGTATTTGAACGGTATTTGAACGGTATTTGAACGGTATTTGAACGGTATTTGAACGGTATTTTGTGTAAGGGAGAGAGAGAGGGGGGGGAGGGAGAGAGAGCTGCACCTATTTTTATTATTTAAAGGACAAAAAAATGACTGTTTCGTGGCATACACCTAATGTAAAGTAACAATTTCCACATATACTCAATTTTTTAACGCCAGCGGTTTACCAGAAAAATATTTTTTAACACCCAGCCATCCAAATACTATGCGCTACCCCATCTTAGACGAAGAATGACGTCACGACGGTGATCGAGGCGCTCTCCACGTAGATTCTCTGCATGGGGTTTGGCTGTTGTCATGAAATGGCTGCAACTCGGCAACGCGCGTAACATGCTGATGACGGTAAATATAAAGTTGTCTATTATTGTTATCGCTGAAATCATCCCATCAACTGATGATACATGTCTACATCAAAGCATTTCTCAAAATGGACCGCGCAAAGTGAACTGTACTTGGACTGGAGGGATTCCAAACAGTACGCCCGCAAATCACCAATGTGAATCCATTAATTGCTTCAATACTACCGGTTGTTTAAACTATTATTGCAATTTAACCGTATGCCGAACACGAAGGCATAATTACTAAAGTTTACCATAGATTTAACCACAGATTTAGATATACGTCTATAAGCAGCTGCTAGATGTCACGTACGCCAACTGAACCAACTGTCGAAGACTCGAAGTTGTTGACCCTTAACAACGTCGCAGGAAGCTGACAGAGATATAGAATGCCGCGCGCTGAATGGCCAAGCCAAGTTAACCCTTCACCTATGGCGGCGTCTAGACCATCGTGGATTTCGTCAGGATTTTAGACTTTAAAGTCACATTCTGAGTAAACCGCTGACGTTAAAAAATTGAGTATATGTGGAAATTGTTACTTTGTATAAACTCTGTTAGGTGTATGACACGAAACCGTAGCCTTTTTGGGCCTTTAACTTACTTGTTTTATGCTGTAGGTTCAGCAGTCATTTTGCTGACAACATTTATGCCGTCGTTCTATTATGATACATTATCCGCGTTTTATGCAGGCTACTGCAAATAAGTTTAATTTAATTTGGTTTATAATTTTGTAGAAGCATATACTATGCATTATCATTATAGTCACGTTCAAACTCGTGAATAAAAAATCGTATTTTATGATAGCACATTTATTTATTGACATTTACTTCCATACCTATAATTATGTGTTTCTAGAAAAGCAGATTGCAATTTCCAACAGCACGTTCCCACCCTGAACCCCCCTCAAAAATAAAACGATGGTATATTGCGTATATTAATTGGTGATCAATTGTACACGCCTGTTATCCACGTGACCGGCGCGCGCGGCCATGTTGCGAAAGTTTATCAACAAAGTGAACGTGGTTGTTGTTTCGTGGGACGGAAATACGGATGTCTAAAGATGGGCCGTATTTATGATCCTCATTTGATCAGGATACACTAGAATATATTATCCAGTGGGCTTTGTTGACCAAACGAACGAAAATGTCGCTTGCAAATATTAGTAAAGAACCCCGACAGAAGTCGGTGAAAAAAAGAAAGGCGTTCGCCGTTTTGGTGACGACTATGGACGCTGAACTGGAGTTTAACGTCGAGGTAGACATACATTTTACATAACCTGTTACATATATAAATAAAATATACATATGCAGCAATGCAGTTAACTTTTTCAAAATAAAATTTTCTCGCAAGATGTTCGCAGAAGGTTAAGAAGTGTTTATAAGTAGCCCGCATACTTGACATTCCAATCAACAACACTGTCAACAGTCCTTGTCTGAAATGCCTGTCATCGAGATTAACTACGTATTGCAACCGCGTTAACAAATGACAATCCAGTACTTGAGTGTTGACTGTTGTATTCTAATTCGTCTAATACATATTCACTTGTTAGCCATTGTTGGATTTGTAATCTAGTAACTGTAAGACCATTCAGTAGGGGTAAGAAAACTTGTGACGTCTATTCAAGTAGGAAATGATACTAATAGGAGATGTTGGAAATTGCGTATGTCACATTTGGAATTGACCACAGTAGTAGGGACCGGCCAAAAAATAGATTTACCATGTTTATGATGGTGCATGTCGATTGTATGTATAATAGGTAACAATATACCATTTACAGAATTGAAATATCTTTAAGCAGTAAAAAGTTATGGCACATTTAAATTTCCAAATATGGTACCAAATCTGTGACCTCGGCTCTGGCCTGCACACCACGCTGTGTAGCGCACACATTCACACTAAGGCTAAATCACTCATTTGAAATGCAGTTAAAAACTGCTATAACATTACAGCTTGTAAACAAATATTTGGAAACATTATTTTGTTCTCAATATAGTGTGGCCTTGAAATGGGCATGACCTTGGCATAACATTTAAATCCAGTATTACCTACGTTCGGTATGTTTCCAATTATTATTTGTAGGACTTTTAGCAACTTTTTCTATTCGGTTGTCTTGGGGAAGCTGTCTATGCCAATATTAGTGATACGATACTCAAATAAACTTATACATTGGAATATTTTTTAGATATTTATTCACACCAAAATATCTTTTTGAAATATTATCGTTTTCAAAGATTCAGTTAGATTAGAATCTGATATTAGATTACTCCAAGATGGCCATCATTGCGTCAGCGCAATCCTGAAAATGGGCGGTAAATTCAAAACGATTTAGCTACAATGCGCTACATGTGATTTATATGAAAATGTCAGGATCTTCTTATTAAATATTCATCTAACTAATAAACGTCTACTATCCAAACTTCAGAAAACTTCCTTTGCGTGCTATGAAGATATAATTATTGCATTATTTATTATCGCATATAGCGCATATATTCACAAATAAAAATTAAATAACCCACCTAAAATATTGCAAGGCCGCGTTCTCTGTAATTTTGGGTCTTAGAAAAATGTGGTTTCACTGTCATATATGATTAATACGAGGCTCTTAAAGGGAATTTCCTGGGCCTCCCCTCATGAGCAGAAAAACCTACTGGACACAAATTTTAACCGACCTACCGATGTGCCCCTAGCGGATTTGCCGGTCCCAAACAGTAGTTTGGGTAGGATAAGCATTCCATGGGGGTGGGGGGGTGACAATCAAACCAAAGTGTTGGGTTTTCAGAACCTTTATCAACTTTTGTCTTGTGTAGCGAGCAGAGAATGTGTGTTCAAGAAATATTCTCCCAAGCTGGTGGGAACCTATTGGTTTTTGGGCTGTGGTTTGTGAATGTAGATAATAGAAGTATGGAATTTTTATTTACAGTTACTGTTACCTGCTGTAGAGAAGGAATTCATTGTGACAGTGTGTGTATGTATATATATATATATATACTATATATATATATATATATACTGTATGTATATATATATATATATTATATATATAAAGTTATGATCTTCAGTTACAATTCTTGCTGTCATCTAAGGTCCCATTTTTACAATACTATTCAAGTATTGGTATTTTATGTTAACGCACCAGTTCTGTTTAATTAAACATTAGTTTTAGGTAATCATTTATACCTGGTAGCGTTGTAAATAACCTCTCTGGTGCCCAGCAAAACCAGTGTCATCTAATGAGGTTTCCTGTCTACTTTGACCCGGACCGTTAGCCCATTACACCAACACACATGCACATGTGGCTCATTCTGTCATTCTCACTTTACCATAATATCATGGATAAATGCCATTTTTAACCATATTTGTTAACTTAGCATATATGCATACAACTACTGAAACCGCTAACATATTTTAGCAACATGGTTGCAAAAGTACTTGTAAATTAACAACACCTGGATTAAGTACCTGCATTATCAGCCACACCAAAGTTCTTCTTAACTTTCGCCATCATACTATGCATTTTATTGTTCAGAAAAAAACTTATGATCCAAATTATAAACAATAAACCCAAATCGATTTGATTTATGCCTGTCTGCTATTTTTCAGACCGTTTTACATTGTCTTGATCATAAAAATAGTAATATCAGTTGTGTTTAGTAACATTCCATTTTAACAGTAAATTAAATAGATTATACATTTTTTGCAACAATATTATTACTGTTTTTGTGTGTGTGTGGTATGTCAGATTAGGTAATTTTATCTTCTATGACATACACTGATTTTTGTAGATAAAAATGACTGGGAAAGAATTATTTGATCTGGTATGCCGAACAATTGGACTGCGGGAAACTTGGTATTTTGGACTACAGTACATTGACTCAAAGGAGTATATCGCATGGCTGAAGCCTGATAAAAAGGTGAGGAATGTTCTTAGTCATAATTACAAATGATGTGCTTCTGATGTGGTATGCATATATTTTGTATATCTAAGCTCGGTTTTTGTTTCTTACTTTGTTTAATACTAATAGTATTCTTAAAAACCTGTATATACCCTGCAAATATGCTTTTGAAAAGTGTGTTCGTTAGTGCAATTTTAAAATTGCCCCTAGAAATTTTTAAATTATGAACAAAACATGAATTTGGCCATAGTAGGAAGTTTCCGAAGTGAATGTGCTATGTTGAGATTAGTTAAGATTTGCCCTTTTTTATGACTGTTAGCCTAATGCTATGTACACACCAACCGACTAGTCAGCGTAAAAGCAGTCGGCTGACTGCAGTCGGTTGGTGTGTGGCTGTATGCGCAACTTTATGCGGATTGGATTCAAATGTTGAATTGGCGGTCGACATTAATCCTCAGTTGGCGTTAGATAAGGAGGTATCCAGTAACACGGCACTGTAGGCACATATCCAGTGGCGAGTCAGCTGGTGTATGCATGGTTTTTTCATAACCCAATGGTCGGCGGTAAATTGGCCAATAAGAAATCACATATATGGCAATCACATGATATACCTCGACGTATCTAAGCACAACATATTTTTTTTAGTTTTTCAAGTCAACTGAGCACAAGTATATTTTTTACTTTCACAATTTACTGACTTGACTGTTTCCTAAGTCAAGTAAATGTAATTGCCTGCCTTTGTTTCCCACTTCCTATACGATTCGCCATTTGATCTTGTGAAAAATACTACCGCTGGTTACGCAGATACCGGGTGGATAAATTAGAAACCTTAAAAATATGCAAAGCTGCGCTAGCGGTGAATATAATTTCTGAGGATTTTGTTGGGTGCTACGCATTAAATTTCAAGATGACCATTAACTGAGAATCCGGAATGGAAATATATGGTTCTTAATTTGGTGGACTCTTCTTATTGTAGCTCAGCACTCTGTAGTAGCCACATATATACGTGGCTAGAGTATTGTCGAGCTTGGTCGGTCACAAGTAGTGGGTGCTGTTGCACGGGGGTGGGGGATAATAAACCTTAAATATATACTTATGTTGGCATTGACTGCAAAACCCTTCTAAATGAATTGAGTGATTGTTTGCTAACTAATTGTTGTGTGCATTTGTTCCATGGTGCTCGGAAAGAAGGAGTGTTTGTAGGCTTCAATGCGGGTGAATGGTTGTATCTCAGGAACATAGGCCAAATGGTGAAGCCATTTCATTCATAGTGAAGGCTAGCGACAAAACAAAGACATCCTGCATATAAACAATTGTTTTATGGATAGCCATTTAGACTACCTTTTACAAATATTTCATGTCATTGGCAATGTTCCCCACTCCATAAAATTAGCATGAAATTAGTATTTAAAAATGTCTGCATCGCTTCAGTTATATTTATTACGTACAACCCTGACTCCTCTTCCGTCGCTATGTGTGGACACGCCTGTATTGCTGTATTGTTTCCGTCAACAAGGCGGCAGCAACAATATTGTCATAATTTTGTATGGCAATTTGTTGCACTAGTGGCAGTTTAAATAGTAAAATATGACTAACTACAAAGCAACAGTTCATATTTTTGGTTAAAATCACTGAAGCATGACATATGTTACTGTCACTATTAGAAGCATGAAATCGACCTACCCCTGGTAGTGGGCTTGAAGCATGCTTAAAATAAATCTAGGGCTAGCTGTACTTGATTGTTGGCTCATAGCCAGGTTTGTAAGCCCTGAACAGCTGTCTTTGTTGACCCCACTCCAGCCTAGTTAGCAGAACATGGATTAGGAATGTTTCACGCAGATAGCTCAATATGGTGTTTTGAATGCATGATGTATTTAAGTATACCTTAGGGCCTACGCTACATCTCTATAGATTTGTAAATGTGAATAAGATTGAGTTCTATAATTAAGCTGAGTTGAGTTTTGAAAAGAAAGAAATTAGGTGATCAATGGGACAATGATGCAGGGCAAATGTATAAATTATTACTGTATTAAGTGTTATGTTATTACTATTAAGTACATATATTACAGTGATTTTAATGATTAATTTTAAATTCTATCTTGAATATTTTGTGTTATTTCAAAATTCAAGTGCTCAGCGTTACCATCTGTTAACCTTCTGAACTGAAACTGTGCACAAATACTTTGTTTATCTTTGGATAAGACAGACTGGATAAACAACTTTAGTGCCACCTCTTTGACAGCTATATGTGTGTCATTTTAAACCTTGGTTTATTTGCTATGACATGTACTAGGGGTATTTGTTATACATTGGAAGCTCGTTACACATTGAACATTTTTTGGAATAAGAACATTTACAATATTTTGAAAACATATACGAGCGAATTTCAGTTTCATGAAAACATTAACCGTGCAGCCTAAAGGGCTAAACAGCATTATAGTGCCAGTTGTCAAGTTCTGCAGTAATTTTTTTTATTTTCTAATTTATTTTCCTTTGCAAACCATATTAATAAGATATTTAAACAAATTATTCCTAGCCAGAGTTCCACCAGGTCGTCCACGGCCTGTCAATGGCAGCAGGCCATTAACTTTGTACACCCCTTCTCCCAGAGAAAATCGAAATTGTATTCAACTAAATGGGTCTGCCATGAAGTAAAGGGTGGAAAAGCACTTTGAGCAGTCCTGAAGGTTAGATACTGCACTGTATATGAAGTTTTTTTTATAAACCCACCTTCCACCAAATCCACATACCCAGGTCCTTATGCAAGGTACATTTATGTCCAATCATATTTTTTTGGTAGATATCATATACATACAACCGATACAAGCCAGTTGAGATGTATTTTATGACCTGGTATAAACTACAAACACACACATGACGCCCATTTTCATTTGATTTGTGATGACTAGTCTACCCATCCAGTGATATTTCTACCTGTCCACCCCAGTGACAGGTGGACAGGTCTGTGCATAAAGCTATGTCCAGTTGTCCACACCACCTCTGCCTGCTGCTTCTGGTCTGCGACAGGTCACACTTTGGGGTGTTGTTTATCTCCAGTGTTTTACAAACATGTCCCCAGGTTCTGGAGCAGGACGTTCCGAAGGAGATCCCAGTTGCCTTCCTCTTCCTTGCCAAGTTCTACCCGGAGGATGTGTCGGAGGAGCTGATCCAGGAGATCACACAGCACTTGTTCCTGCTGCAGGTGAAGCAGTCCATCCTCAGCATGGACGTGTACTGCCCACCCGAGGCTGCGGTCCTCCTCGCCTCCTACGCCGTCCAGGCCAAGGTACGTCAACATCACAGACACTAACACGTGTTTGTGAAGGCTTTAAAGGGAGGGTGTCATCAACTCTGCCCAGAATTGGGCCTGCTGTAAATTGCAACAGGGAGTCTGCTGTTTAGAATGTGGGAAAGTTAAACATCAAAAGGTATTGCAGTTAACTGTACTCACCTCACATTATTGCCAGGCAGTTTATTTGAAACTTGATGTTTTGTTTTCCATTTTAACGTGTTGCAGGCAGAATATTTCAAACTGCGAACATTGTTCTGAACCTAATAAAGTTACTAATCACATTGGCAGACAGTAAACCTTCAACATGCATGCTGTAGTCCTAAGAACAGAATATTAAATGAAAAAAATAAAACGTTCGAGTTGGCACCCTCATTTAAAGCTTTTTATTAGACATTTTAATTTGTTTTATCGTGACAAGCATTATTTGCAATAACATATTTTAGGATACTCAGTCTTAAAACTAGTGGTTTAGGTTAATATTTTAGTTTTGTCTTGAAATCAGTGTATGTTTTATATGATTTATTTACTTATTTTATTATTGTTATTTTTAGTTTAATATACCGGTTCATTTCTTATACTGTATGTACAGCACATAAATACACTATGCTAGTATTCTGACACTTAGCAAGTATTCTTTTTAATTGTAGATTAAAAAACCAGCATAAATCTTCACTTAGCACCTAGCAAGTAATCGTTATTTAGAAAATAAAGTATAAACTAACCTGTGTACACAAATTATAACATTTAGTAACAAACTCACATGTGGGATAATATAAAAATTTGTGTTTTCAGTTTGGTGACTATGATGAGAGTACATTTCAACCCTCAATGCTGGCCACAGAAGACCTCCTGCCCCAGAGGGTCATTGACCAGTACCAGATGACCCCAGAAATGTGGGCAGATAAGATCAAGACCTGGTATGCTGACCACCGTGGAATGTCCAGGTGAGTTCAGAGCATCAGACCCTCAATGGACAGAACCGGAGTTAGAATCCTGTATTCCTTTGTTGAACCATTCAAGGTCATTCATTCACTCACAGTTGGTCCAGTTCACACAGCTGTATAAGCTGGTGGTAAACAGGGATGGTGTTTGTATCTTTGGTATTAATTGCACTGTGGCCAAATACTTTCCAGAGAAGTCGCGATGATGTGGAGCAGTTCAAAGGACTGGATCCAATGTAGTGCTTACACAATACATATACTTTACTTTTGATCATTCATTTAATCCTATCCTCCATCAAGTGTATCAACCAGTAACAGAAAATAAATCGTTGACCGACTTATCACAAGGCCTACTGTTGAAATAAATAAATATATTATATGTACCTGTATTTATATATATACCTGTATATATATATATATATATATATATACCTGTATATATATATATATATATATATATATATATCGTATATATATATTGTATATATATATATATATCGTATATATATCGTATATATATATATATATATATATATATCAGAGCCATAATGTACTTTCAAGTACTTTTACTTTGTTACTTTACTTAAGTAGAAAACTTTTGTTTTCTTGAGTAACGAAGTACATTTATTTGGAAGTACTTTTACTTGTAACAAAGTACAAATATGCGTACTTTTTCTAAATGTAGTGAAGTACTCATAATTTCTTATTTCTTTGTTAAATTGGCAAATGTCCTAAAAGTTCTGCGAATGATCTGCTTTGGAAGCAAGGCAATGCTTGCAGTTAGCACACATTTATTTACAAATATCAGCCGGAATGTACAACAAACAGACATGTTAAGTGTCCTGGACTGGGGACATTTCTACATGAGTTGATGAAGCCAATGAGATAATTGCAATCTGGGGTATGGTGCTGATGCTGCTGTGCCTGAACTGGGTGTAACAACTGCAGTGCAAGACTTCCTGACTGGGTCACTAAGACAACAATGCCCATGAATGAAGTTGGACCTGAGGTTATTTAAAGCCTTGCATTGAGTAGACATTAAAAACAGCTCCCTTACTTGTCTTCTTGTGTCTTGCATATTGTTGTCACAGTTTATCAGCTACAGATATTCACTGTGAACTGGAAATGCTGTAGATATCGAAGGCTCTCCGTTATCGCCCACCGTAAACCTCCCAGCCTTGTGGAACCACATCTTTATAATCTCTATCTATTTTTAATATAGATCAGTGTGTAACTGTTTAATTTAACTAAAGTATTTTATAAATATTACAATTAGTAATTATAATAAATGAAGACATATTTTAAAAGACACGTTATTATAACCATTCACCTAGACCAAATGCCTCCTTCAAGTAACGCAAGGTAAAATTCATCACACTTCCATATATATATCCACGATGATAAGAAAACATTAAGACAGATATAATACCCCTATAACAACGTGAATTACTACTAGTTCAACTTACGAATATGATGGTTGCTGTGGGCCTATTATTAATAAAGCATGGTGTATTTATAGCGTGTAGGTCTAGTTGGTCTAAGCAGTTGTGTTTGCATAATTATAGTTCCTAGTATTAGTTAAATTTTTATGCATAGAAAAACAAAAATACCAAACTATTATATGTTTGGTGTACACACTTAATTATAATTATGAATATTTTGTTTTATTCACGACAGTTGGCTGCATCGGCCATTGAGAACTAATTTTAGGAGAAAAGTACTTTTGTGCTTACTTCAAGTACATATTTTTAGTTGTACCCCAAGTACATTTTTCTAGAAGTACTTTTACGTGAGTAAATTTGTCTAGGGTTACTTTTACTTTTACTCAAGTACAAAATAAATGTACTTGTTACAGCTCTGATAATATATATATATATATATATATATATATATATATATATATATACCTGTATGTATAATATATTTTATTGTACTTATCTTCATCTGCGGTATGTTATTTTATCACATTGTTTATCTATCATACAATATTGTCATATTGTTTTAGCATATTTATTCCAATATTTGATCATTTTATTTATTTTTGGTGCTGGAATGGCCATCTACAATTCAATGTTGTTGACGTACTAACAGTACTACTAACAGGCACCGTTTACATACTTGACTTTATTGTAAACATATATTACATTTTACATATTTATTACTATGTTTTTATGCACCTTCCTCAGCCTCTATCTCCATTCTATGGACAATAAACACGTATAAAGTTATTAGTTTTATTATTTTGATGCTGTTAATTGGTTTCATTTTCATAATCGATAACATTTTTAAGTTAATCATTGACTAATGCTCAGTTTGTTGGTGGCCCTTTTAAGGTTTAATTCATTATGTGAGGGTATTAATGTGACATCATAAACATACAAATTGACAAAAATGTGTGCACCTTTGGCATAATAATCACCATAAGAAACTTATCAATATGAACATCAGACACAAACATGAACTTGGGGATAATGGGCAAATACAGTATTGGTGTATTAAATCCCCAAATCTAAGTACATATGTTACCCCCAGCCCTCTGATGGACTGAGAGTAAAAAGGAGGTATGCAGCCGGAAATAGTGGCCCATGTATCACTGAGTAAACACTGCTGTTTAGTCAACAATGATGAGCATCACGTTAAACAGGGAACACCCAACCTCTCTACGTGCCATGTGAAACCCTTCACTGGAGCTTGTCGACATTGTAATGTACTCCGTTGTCACAGCCACACTGGTTTTGGTTGTTTACTTTATTTGTTGTCATCAAATGTCCATTGCATTTTTAATTTTGACACATGTAAATATTACTAATTAGCTTACTATTTATCGTCACCCTAAGGGTATATATAGTTCCTATACTGTACAGTTAAATAAAAAAAGTAATTTGGGCCTATTCTATGGGACCTTAATTGTGAGGTGGCTGGTTTATCAAGATCACCATCAAAGTGAGGTTTTGATATACTTAATTTCAGAGATGAGGCAGAAATGGAGTACCTGAAGATTGCGCAAGATCTTGAAATGTACGGAGTCAACTATTTCCAGATAAAGGTAATTATAGTTACAATGATTCAGAAAACCAAAAAATACAAATAAACCGAAACAGTAGTAAATTTGATTATTTTGTCAGAATACATTTTGCAAAAAGGCAAATCTTTTTATTATCCTTTCCAGTAAACTCGCTTGTAGCTAGCATTTGGTAAAATCATCAGGCAAACTGTTAACCTTCTTAATTATTACCCACGAAGAATCAATTTCAGCATTTGTATCTTTATGTAAATGTGCGATATGACTATGTTCATTGATGTTTGTCTGTGGTTTTAAGGTTGTGGACTTGTTCTGCCTCCTAAGAACGTCACTGAAAGATTCAGTGGGCTGAAAGCAAAATGGTGTTCCTAAATAAATTCTTTCAAACTTTCTAATAAAGGTACACTTTTTATTAAATACTTCACATAGCAGTATTGACATTATTCATGTATTAGATATTTAGACATTGAAGAACCAGGTTCATGACTGGCTAAACAACTTGAGGAAGCAGCATTAATGAGTTTTATGTTCTAGACAAAGTCTGACAAACTATTGTACAATGTTGTTCCTGGTTTGTAGAACAAACGGAACACAGAACTGTGGCTGGGAGTAGATGCGAGGGGTCTGAATATCTATGAGCAAGATAACAGACTCACACCAAAAGTGACATTCCCATGGAACGAAATTAAGAACATCTCATTCAAGGACAAAAAGGTAACTAATGAAGAGATTCATCAGACTGTTTTTGTACTGTTAGTAATATTTTTCATTCTTTTACAGTGTAGCTTATATTTCATATTGTTTCGTTAACCACAGTGTGAGATTATAGATTCATGCTTATAGTTGTTTTGTTTTCAGTTCACAATAAAACCGGTTGACAAGAAAGCGCCAGATTTCATTTTCTTTGCGCCAAAAATCAAGATCAACAAACTGGTATGTAGCATTGTTGTAACATATCGTATTTATTAAAATACTTGAATTTCTTCTGCTAAACTGCATTAAATCTAATCAAAATTATTCAATGTCCTATCAGAGATCAGCAGTCTTCAGGAATGGTAGAGATAATTTGATTCACTATTAAACAGCCAATACTAATTCCCTATGCAGTTTATTGGTAAACATACGAATAAAATCTTAACAGCAAATCATCAGAACTCTCACACTATGTGCAGTGTGGAGTGTCTAGCACCCGTCACCTGTGGTAAGTACAGTCAGGTCTCGTTTATACTTTGGTTCTCGAAGTTTTTGTTTGGATAAACGAAACGTGCGGATTAGTGTGGCACCATATTGTACACGGTAGATAGATGGTGCCCACATAAAAACGAAACAACTAGATTATTGAAGACTGAATAGACAAGACATGACTGTACTTGTGTTATTTGCAATATATTGCATTCAAATGTCGCACATTTCTCGCAGATCCTGGAGCTGTGCGTGGGGAACCATGAACTGTTCATGAGAAGACGTAAGCCAGACACAATGGAGATACAACAGATGAAGGCTCAGGCCAAGGAGGACAAGACCCGGAAGGAGGTCAGTGCCACAACAACTGGCAATACCACAAGGGTGATGAAGTGTACATATTTAGAAAAGTGATAGTGTAGGCATGAGTATATTTAATAATTTTTACTTATGCAGAGGAATGAAAGTAAATTTACTGAACTGTGGTATAGTAAGTTGTTTTTTATGAGTGTTTAAATAGATACATATAGGACATTTGTGTGCACACATACACCATATACACAATTACACACTCACCATATTGGCATAAGCACACTCGTGCACACACCATACACACACATACCTCACACACACATAGCTCACACACACCACACACACGCATGAATACACATACACACGCATGCACACACACGCACACGCACACGCACACGCGCACACACACACACACACACACACACACACACACACACATACACACGCACAAAGACACACACACACACACAAAGACACACACACACACACACACACACACACACACACACACACACACACACACACACACACACACACACACACACACACACACACACACACACACTCATAGGCAGTTTATATCCACTGTTTTATGTTCTGGGTGTGTGGAGCTGTAGACCAAGTGTGTGTATGGCAAATGGAGAGGGGGGGGGGAGAAAGAGGGAGGGAGAGAGCGAGAGAGCACTCACGTGGGGAGGTAGACACTGTTATGTGGTGTTGTTGCAGGCGGAGAGAGCACGTTTGGCAAGGGAGAAGCAGATGAAGGAAGAGGCTCAGAGGGAGAGGGAGGAGATGGAGAGAAAGATGATGGAACTGCAGGAGCAAGTACGGTTAGGACAAGAAGCCCTCGTAAGTTCTTGTATGATTCTATATCCTCAATTGTGAATACATTTCCCTGCTGTGTCCTGAATATATTCCCGTCACTGTTGTCCCTGCTGTGTTGTACACTCACCATAGTCCTGCTGCGTGCTGTGTAGATGAGGTCAGAAGAGACAGCAGAGTTGCTTGCGGAGAAGGCCCGAGTCGCGGAGGAGGAAGCCATGCTGCTCACACAGAAAGCTGCGGAGGCAGAGTCCGAGATCAAACGCATCAAAATGGCTGCAATAAAGGTGGGTTTCTGCCTTTTGTGTATACAAAAGTAATACACAATGGATTCAATTGTTTTTGGCATGGTTGACGCCTTTTTATTATGTATTAATATGGTATTGATGATAGTATTAGTTGTGTTACCTTTTTTAATTAAAACAGTTTAACAGAGGAACAGAGAATAGAGAATTGTGTTACTGGTTGTACAGGTAACGTGTATGGGCATATAGAGCATGGTCAATATCATGAATATTCATGAAGTATAAATTCTTTATTCATAGGAGTAATATATATGTGACGTGTTCTAACGAAATGAGTCGTATGTCAGGGAACTTGATTTCGAGAAAACACCGCATAAACATGCAAAGATGATTTACGACGATTTCGACATTTTGGCACCAATGTATACTTTGGTATCTTTTTTGTCCATTGGCAATGCTTATTTCTCGTTTATATTATTATTTAGTACATTTTATAGCCTTTTTAGACACACTACGTAACATTTCACGCATGACTTTCGTAAAACAGAACCAATAAATCGCTCTCGTTCATGTCGCATTCTTCGGGGTTTCCCTCAATGCATGGCGGACTTATTTGGTACTACAAGAAAGCCCATGATGCCCTCTTTCAGATTTTTGTAGTAGAAATTCCCACTGACGTCAGTGTAAGCCAATAGCAGCGCTTAATGCGATAGCCCTGTCTGTGAATAAACGTCACTAGACGCCGCTGATTGGCTTAGAGCTGCCCGCGCAGGCGCAGTGCGCTCTCGCTAGCGTAAACAACGTGGAATCGATCGGGTCGCTGCTACAAAACATTGTTAAATACTCGGATTATCTTGTAATAATTTCAGTACACAGTTAGCATAATATATCCTCGACAGCGAACATGCTTTTGGAGTTTATTTCGAACACATGAAATGGAGTAATAGAAGCAAAACGGCGATTTTAGATTGACAATGTACTCGACCGTGTGCTTACTTGACCGCGAACTTCAAGTGCGTTTTTCTCCGTTTGAAACTTTCTACCCTAGGCATGTTCAGCATCCAATAACTTTGGCTGTGTGTGAGATATGTCCATAATTTTTACACTGTTGGAAAGATTAATACACATTCTTTCCAATGGTGTGACTAACTCAATTTTGTATTTTTTTGACAAACGACCCATTTCGTTAGAACACGTCACATATATATATATATATATATATATATCATAGATATAAATAGAACACGCCACTAGAACACAAGATCGCTTGGCCGCTATCAGTTGACACATGATACTTTGAAGTCAACACCAGCTGGTGACAGCCAGGCTATAGCACGGCAGAAAGGCCATTGCAGTGCCTGTATATACATAGGACTGCACCAAGTTTTCTACATAATTATCACGTTATTTATTTACTGACATCAGTTAGCCAGTGTTGTTTAATTGTGTACAATGTGTTCAAACAGTTGCCTCTCTGATATGCCAGTATGAAACAAATAAACAGGCTTATACTTAGTATACAGTGTCTCACTGTGTGAGGGGTGAGTACAGCTTAGTACTATTTAATTTGTTGTTCTACCAGATCCACAGTTGTTGTGGTGTTTTACAAAAAAGTCATTTAAAAATCAACCAACTGAAGTCCGTCCTCCAAAGACACACCTACACAATTTTACAGATTAAAAAACAGACCATGCAAAGTGGATGAGAGAATAGGGAAAACAACAACAAAACAGAGCTGCCAACATTACTAACAACAACAGTAGTAGAAAAGGTAGAAAAGTAGTAATATTAAGATAGTATCAATAGTAATAACAATAAATAAATAAAATTAGACAAACTACAACAAAAGAGCAGGGATGTCATGGTAACAGGTTTCCTTAAAATGACCACAGTTTTCCTCTCATGTCCCCCTAAACAAAATTAGTTTGGTCATTTCATGACGGGATGATGGCATACTCCCATGTGCGATAATCTGAGTGTTTTTGTTGGTGTATGTCTTTGTCCGCACTGTCAGGTATGCCCTGATGACCCGTCTTGTCAGGGCAGATAGACGATCGATTTCCATCCCAATGACATGGTCACTGAAGTGGTCATCAGCATCAGCTTGTGTGAAGACATTTCCGAGCTGCTGCATAATAGCCATATTATAATTAGGCTATTAGATTAATATAAAATATGTCACTCACACTACGACTATGCACTGTAATCATATTAAAAATCGGTTTGGCTCCTGTTTTCTGTCGGTTGGTACAGTTGTACGCTACACAGGAAATAACCATACTTGCTAGTTCACAATGACTGTTGTAGCCAGCATGTCCCCAAATGGATTAACGTTGTTCACATCAGTGTCAACCACCAAACTGGCCAGAGACAGAGTAGCCATCTGGGATATTGACCTCAGGTTAAACTCATTTCCAGGTCACAACCCTTCCCCTAATGACTATATAAGCTGGAGGCTACAACCCATCTCACTGCATCATTATTCACATAGCCAAGGAACCACAGTGACCAATATTTAGATCCCTACCCCCACACAGTGAACCAACTCAAAACATTCAACAGACCTGCTGGTCTACACCAGAAATTAATCATGAGCACAACGACACACATCCAAGTCAATGTTGTCTTAGCAGACTTTTTTGACATTTATTGCGTTGCTCAACAGTTCTATTCTATATATCCTGCCAGTGAGTACGGCACTTTCTGCCGTGCTATTGAATTATCGTCACTGGTCGACAGCGGTCTCAGTGCAGCGGGCCACCTCGTCACTCCAGTCTATAGGAGGAAAGATTAATGATCTAACTCTGTGATACATATATATATATATATATATATATATATATATATATATATATATATATATATATATATATATATATATATATATGATGTTTCTGAGACGTGGCACAACAAAGTAATTGAAATACAATGCTGTTTCCTTTTTGTCCCAGAGTTCATATAATCCGAGTTTTGGCAGACTAAGACCTATAGAAGGCAATAGCTGTGGCAAACAAGGATAGTAATTGCTTTGCTGACTGGTGCTGCCAGCCAGTGGTTAATTTTTGTACCAGTGTGGGAATGTGGGGTGAACTCATATGCATATGTGACATTGTTCTAAATTTTATTAATTCAGTCATTTAAATGTTGGCATGTTTATTCTTGGTTCTTTATACGTAAACATTAGGGAAGTGTTTTAGTATAAATTATAGTTATGAAATTTTAGAAGTATTGCTTTTCTGTCTGTTTTTTACTTGTAATTAATTCATTCATGGGCATAAATTAGTTATGCTTAGTTAATCGGGGTTGGTGTTATAGAAGTTTTCTAGCAGCAGTGTGCAACATAGCATACAAAACATATTTTAAAAAGCCATTCTAGACGTTATATTTTTAATGTTTCATAATTTAATTAATAAAAAATCTCATTTGTATTGGTCGGATGGCTTAATTATGAAAATATTTCTATTCTTTCTGTCACTGTTAGTATGGTATTTGGTGTGGAATAGTCCGTTAGGCCCCGTGAGTAATACTTATTAATATTTTATACTAATATAATTATTTACACTAATATAATTATTTATTTGCATTCACAGACGGAAGAAGAGAAAATGTTAATGGAAAGGCGGGCTCGTGAAGCGGAGTTGATTGCTACGAAACTAGTTGAAGACTACGATTACAGGTATTCATTGTTTCTTTAATCAGTTTTTTAAATAACTTATTTTATCTTCACTACATTTTCACTTTCAAATTATGTATTTGTCATGTAATGAAGTTATTTTATTGTTTCTCTTAATAATATTTTAACCTTTGCCAGAATTCACTTTATTAGAATGACGTTTCCCCTCCAAGTTTTCTTCCCCAAATCTCTATCAATGTAAACAGAAACATGGTGTAGCTTAATTGAGTATCTTAACAAAAAGAAAAAAAACTAATGGGAATTTTTGTATAACATAGTTATGTACATTATGTTGAAATAGTGTGTCTTCAGTTCAACAATGAATTGATATCATTTCTCCTCAATTACCTGATACTGTACAATATCAAGCATAAACATGTGCGAACCTGTAAGAATTGTGGATTCTTGCATGATAAAGCTTACAACATCTCCACTGCCCTTTCATCAGTTCATTTAGTGCTATTTTCTGGTATCATATGACTTTGTTGTCATATGACCTTCTTGTGTATTGCTGAGATGTAAAATTGGTGTTACTTCTGGAAGGTGTGACTGTCAATGATGACTGTTTTACTGTTACGATGCTGTAGAGCAAAGGAATCAGAACAGATGAAGGAAGAGCTGATGAAAGCAAGAGTAGCTGAGAAAAGTGCCAAAGACAAACTTTTTGAGTTATCAAGAACTCCTATCCCAGTAAGTAATGATTCAGTAATGTTGTGGTTACTATTTATGTAGTAACATGATACTGTGTCAGTAACTATCCTGATGTATGTTCACTGTGTTGTACAAATGGATGTAGTTGGTAAAAATCTTTATAAGAATACGATTGTGTTGACATATTTCAGTGTTAACTATATTGAAAGAAAATGGTTTGTTTTGGTGATACAGCTATCTAGGGATTCTCAGAAGCTGAACACTATTTAGACTAGAAATATTTGTGAACAAAATTGTATATTATTTAGTTGGCAGATCCAGTACATGACTTTTGTCTAGCAAACTGATATGACAATCCTACTAAAATGACTTTTCAAGTGAAAGCATTGTTTGGAAAGGTTGATCTGGAAGTAATTATAATGTCATATGTGACCTTGGATATATGACCATGGTTACTAAAGTTAAACTTCATGGATGTCAAGCTCTTGATTATGATTGTGACATAAGAATTGTTATATATCAGAATTACTCCTAGCGGCATTACTTCCTGTTTCAATAGTCCTCAATATACATATGTTCGATCGATCATACTGGAATGAAACACTTCCCAAAAACATGTATCACTTTTTATTTTGTTTTCACATTACTGTTTGTAGTCAGAATTATTGTAGCAGGTAAAAAAATTCTCAGGTGTCATGAAACATATAAGTAACCCCATTTGGGTAATACATAATTTGCACAACTAACAAATAAAATAGTATTGTACTTAGGACCATTGCACAATGAAAAGTAATTGTCCAAACATTATGCAGTTTTTTGGCTGAGCTAATAATAAGTGTCAGATTCATATTTCTCACCCTCAAAAACATATGTATAGATGCATAATCAGATGCATAATCAGTTTATTATATTTAGAACGAAAGTTATGACAACATCTAGATTTTGTCCTGTGCAGCTGCCATCTTGTCAGCCATATTTGGATTCTGGAAAGCTAAGCACACAGCTTTCCCTCAAAGTACAATCAAAAGAAGAAGAAATGTTACTAGCAGACATTGCAAGCTTTTCCATAATTATTGGGTTCTGTCACCGGACTACTGTGTCATAATGTGTGTCTTGTTTTGGAACAGTAGGTTACATGACATAGATCTGTCACTGTGTTGACATGTCAGTGCTATGGTGTATTGTTTCTGTGATATTTTTCTCTGTTGCAGACTTTTAATGCCTACAGTCTGACGGCTGATCTGGCTGACTTCCGGATCGATGAGGAGATGAACATGTCACTGGGCAACCCGGAGGAATCATGTGACATCATCAACTCACAGGACATGGACGAGTTATCCCTGGAGATTGAGAAGGAGAGGTGAGGAAGCTGGATTATTATCACTTGCCAAACATCCATCTTTTGGGCAAACATAAACACAAAGCCCGGTATCCCAAAGTATTTGTACTTGTGATTTGCTGAGATGTAAGTGTGAGTGTTTTTTCTAAATGCAGGTTATGCTGTTGTTAGAGCAATTGCAGGAAACATGTAATGTGATGAATAATCAATTTATATCTGACTGATGACCACTACTGATCCTAAAACCAACAATAAGACACATGCATATACACACGCACGCACGCACGCACGCACGCACGCACGCACGCACGCACGCACGCACGCACGCACGCACACACGCACGCACACACACACACACAATAATGTGCATACCCACTCATTCAAACAATACACGTACATAATCATGTACACACCAACACATTCAAACAAACACATGCATGCATGCACACACATACACATTTGAACACACGTACATATTACACATACACCCGTGTACACAGATTCAAATATAAATATAAACATAAACATTAAAATTAAAAAAACATTCACACACACACACATTGCTCACTGCTCTGTGTGCTCCTGCAGGGTGGAATACATGGAGAAGAGCAAGAACCTACAGGAGCAGCTGAAGGAGCTCAAGTCTGAGATTGAAGTGCTCAAAGTGGAGGAGAAACAAACACACCTTGACCAGCTGCACAAGGAGAGTGTCCAGCGCGGACAGACCAAGTACGAGACACTCAGGAAGGTACGCTAACTTACACACACTGTGGACACAGCTCTTCCCTGGTCTCAGGACTACACCCAATCTGTTGAGCTCTCTTCCTGATGCTTCTCTCACTATCCTCATTGATTTACTACAGACTGTCATTTTCTCACTGTTCTAGCTGTTCCTTGCTGTGTTGTGCTGTATGGCAAAGTCTCAAGTAGAAACGACACAGATGACACTAGTGGTGCTCATATCAGCATTTTCAGATGTTTGAGCTATTCCATCTGTGAATACAACGTAGCCTCCAAAACTTATTTTCAAAAGATACCAACTTCTCAAGTTCAAAGCCTCAAATTAAAGTATAAAAAAACAAATAAATTCCATTTTGTTATTTAAAAAAAATCATGCGCCTGCTCTTGACAATGTCTCTCCATTGAAATATCCACATTGTGATGTTCTCTTATATTATCCATGCTTGCTCTCTTTGTCAATATTATGGGTGGGTGGGTGAGTGGGTGAGTGTGAGTGGGTGAGTGGGTGAGTGTGAGTGGGTGAGTGGGTGAGTGTGGGTGGGTGAGTGGGTGAGTGGGTGAGTGTGAGTGGGTGAGTGTGAGTGGGTGAGTGTGAGTGGGTGAGTGTGAGTGGGTGAGTGGGTGAGTGTGAGTGGGTGAGTGTGAGTGGGTGAGTGTGAGTGGGTGAGTGGGTGAGTGTGGGTGGGTGAGTGGGTGAGTGTGAGTGGGTGAGTGTGAGTGGGTGAGTGTGAGTGGGTGAGTGTGAGTGGGTGAGTGGGTGTAGTGTGTTTGCTATCACATAATGTGTTAGACTGACCAGTCTCATTTCTAGGGTAGACCTTAAACTTGGAACAGTATGGCTGATGGACAATTTCATGTGTAGTATTTTTGCTTTTTTTATTTTGTATACACCCTGGAATCTATATTTGATTTATATATTTATGTCAACATATATTTTGTTTCGTGACAAATTCCATCAAGTTGATAGTATAAATTTTTCTTAATACACTTGGAGTGATTTCAAACTACCGAGTTGTGTATTAAGAAAAATTGATACTAAATTTGTTTTGATTTGATTTTGAAGAATATGAGTCTGTTCTCTACTTCTACAGATATTGCTTTGTCATTTCAGATCAAAACAGGAACAACAAAAGCACGCGTGACCTTCTTTGAAGAGCTCTAATTACAGAGTAGATATGTCCACCACACCATGTGTTGCGGTCTTCTGAACGGCCAACAGCTGAGGCTGTACAACTCACAGAGCACTTGCTTGGGTTCAACCAAGGAAGCAAGCATGTTGACGATACGTTTTGTGAAGGAACCCTTAGCACACTCCTGTCTTGAATAGTCTCTGCTGGTCTCATTACAGATGACGGCAGTGTGTTGTGAAGGTGCAAACTGATCAGACCTCACCTGTTAATGACGCACTCAGCCAGTTGTACTGACCACTTGTCTGTGCCAGTTGAAATGGTTATAAGGAGGCTTCAAACACCAGTGGTCTCAATCGTCAGGGTCTGTCACCAAGGTGTGTGTGACAAAGATTGTCACCATCAAGTGTCTTTGTAGCAAAGATATGTACAGATTGCGTCCCAGTGATAAGTTCTCTATACAGGAGATCTTGCATGTGAACACAACCGATCAACTTTGAGTGGTATGGTTGCAACATCCAGACATTTCAACCACAGATAAGAAAACCGAGTTGTTGTTACGCAGAAACCTTGGCAAAATACAGTTACACCACTGTGTGCAAAACTGAAGCATGTTGATCATGTCTGCCATTTGTTCATTATTATCCAGCATTATCTAGATTTGTATAAAATGTGCTTTGTACATTGGCGTATAGTTTTTCAGTAGTGATCATGTTAGTTTTAGGGTTTTTACCCTGATATTTTAGGGTATTTACCCCACCTCAGCTGTGCTGATTATTCTGCTAGTTACTTGACACCCCATGTGTTTGGTTGGCGATGGTCACTTGAGGTTTTGTTTTTATTTATTGCTGTTTTCTATGTAGCCAATACTATGATGCCTATGTCTGGATATGTAGTTGAGAACTTGGAAGAATGGAAATATTCGTTTATGAATGCTACATGCAAGGCGTACTGTTATATTTGTTCAGAGTGTTGCAGAGTTTTTGAATGTGGTCATTTCAGCAGCACGCCAGAAAATGGTTTGTAAAATTACAAAATGTAACCTTTTTTAACATAAATTAATTTTACAGAGCATATTCTAATATAGTTAGTATCTTTAATGAACCATGATATTGTTTATAATTTGGCAGTCATCTACTTGAATATATTACCCTAAATACTATGTTAACATAGTGTATCGAATGATAAGTTTCACATTCATAAATATATAATAGTCAAATTTGTTAAAGTTTGTTGTGTGGTCATGATATTAGAATAGATTGTGTTATGAGTTCATGAGATATGTGTGTGCCAGGGGTGGAAGAGTGAAGTAGAGAGCATTCTGAGAAGCTCTTTGAGGAGCTCAAAGGCCTGGATAACACATTTCAGAACAAATCATATATTCATTACATTTCCTTTTTACATCAGACTTGATATATTTAAAGGAGTGTTTTCCATTTTTTTTTCATATAACCATATAACATCATAGACAATGTCTTCCAAAATATTGACCCAAATGTTTTGAATTCAACATTTCAGTGTTTACAAAAAAGCAGTGTTGTCACTAAAATTGAAGAAAAGTTAGCAAACTATGGCAGAGCTGCTAATGACGTCATAACTTTTAGACTAAACATTTAAAATGACCATGTAAACAAACTTTCTCCTCAAGACACTTTTTTAATTAAATAAAACGTGAGCAGTCAGTTGGTTGTAATAGATAATAGTGTCTACTGTATAACATGACTTCATTATAAAAATGAATGGAAAAGCTATTGGTAATGCATCAGATCTGATGTGGTTCAAATTCTACGCACAATTGATGCATTCATAAATCTGGAATAGGCTTCATAAAATTAACAAAACCACAGCAAATTTGTAAGCAATCAAATGTGGCAGATGTTCCACTACATGGGTGTTTATTGTACGTTTTATAAAGTAGAAGTCATAATGAGCTCCAGTTTGTTGTCTCATAAACAATACTAGTATTGGTTATATACAAAGCTGAAATACTAATTGTATCATTGGTAGTGAAATATGGATAAATACTTGCTATCAGATCAATTATTTTCCTAGCAGAATTAAATATTTAACTTTCTTGGCATTGAAAAAGTGCATTGAGTTACTTGAGTACTATAAAAGGAACCATTTCAGGTTTATATCTCTGCACAGAAAGTGGGGCGTCATGTGCGAATACCATGATGTATGATTGTAGACAGTTTTAACTTAGATTACAATGGTAAAAACGTGTTTCCTTCATATGTTATGAGAACCGTATAGTGCAATGGTGTGTATTGATTTTGTAGCTGCAGTTGATTATGCCGCTGCCATCGTGTGCAATGTTAAGTAGTCAGTGACAGGTCTTACAGGACTTTTGCAAAGAAATGTAGATTGTATTATTTTATATCCTGCTATGCATGCTGTGAACATCGAGTCAGCCTTTACTTGACAATTTATGTTTTCTTAGACTCACAGCTAACTAAAGTAAGCTGCGATTTATATCAGCATGTTAATTGATCACAGATGATATTACATTCATTTTGAAAAGAAGGTACAAATGTGTCTGTGAGAATGAGTATCTGTCTGTTGTCATATTATGAATTTTGTGGTCATAGAATAGCTGTCATGTGAAAAGACTATTCTGGAATATAATAAACATTGTCACATGATGACGTAAGGCTGATTTTGGAGAAGGCGCTTAGGTTTCAAACGTTTTGTGAAGACAAGAGTTGGATTCTGTAATGTTGAGCATTATTCTTGCGAAGTATTTTATGTTTAGCAATATATTATTTTGTGGATACGTCAACTTACGAGAACCAAATTGTTATTTGCTTGGTGCATGTGCTCAGTTTCATGTGAACTGTTTAATTTTGTGCCACCAAGTTTTTCTTTTCAAAATGTTACTGTTGCGCCATTTGACAAATTGCTAGCGTTCCCTTAGTTATACTACGCCCTTGTCGAGTGTATAAAGTATTTATTTTTGGTAATATTTACATACTGTACTATACTAGCATTTTGCATAAAAGCTGAATAAACAACCAGTTGAAATGCTGTACAGTATTTTGTGAAATGTTTTTATTCAACAACAGCAGTCGGCACACCCTGTTTGTACAAATACTATCATTTTCAACACAGCATCCTTGTTTTCTTGTGGAAATATTGTTCTTGTATACAATTTATCCAATGTAGTATTGCATCTGTGTAAAACCTATTCATTGTGTTTGATTCACCGTTCTAGTTCCCCTTTGTACAGCGACTGCTCCAATCTCCCACATAAATTTAGCATCTGGCTGATTCACAATGTGACAGTTGGAAATATCATTTTGCCTTGACAATAATACCACCAATATGAATCAATGGTAGGTACAAGAACAGAATCCAGAATGGTGTTGAGAATACTTGTACATGAGCACACAAACAGGAAGTTGAACTAAGACAGGGGAAACAGCAAGGCCTTCAAACACTCAAAACTGAGGGAATGGTAGGCGAATTTGTAAGAGAAATTATAGCTTGCTTTCCCTTAAATATTAACATAATTGTGGATGCACTGAATCAAATTTCTGACAAAATACACTACAATAAGCTCAATCCAACCAGTACTTCATGTATCATAAAACATTAACCATTGGTTAGAAAAGCATGAACGGAAATACAACAACTATCAACATTAAACACAATTTTATATTGCACTGAACCTTATAAATATATAGTACCACATTCACACAGTAGTTAGTACCATGATAGTATCATCAACAAATGCCTGCGCAGAATACTACACTTGAAGTGGACAGACAAGGTACCGAACACCACACTCTGGAAAACAACCAAGCAACTACCCATAGAAAATGAAATAAAGAAGAGAAAATGGAGGTGGATAGGACATACACTAAGGAAACCACCAGAATCAATCACCCGTCAAGCCATCACATGGAACCCCCCAGGGAAGAGAAGAAGAGGTAGGCCACGAAACACCTGGCAGAGAGACACAGAAAAAGATACAAAAGAGATGGGGTACACCTGGAAAGAAATGGAGAAGATGGCCACAAACAGAAAACAGTGGCGTTCCTTAGTCGATGGCCTATGCTCCGAGCGAGCGAAAAGGCATAAGTAGTATCACAACATAGTACAGTGTACGACAAATTTACAGCAACGCCATAGACAGCAATCCACAGCAAAACTATAATCACGGATTAAATAAATAATGAAATGTCATAAACATATCTGTAAATGAATATAATTAACAGTCAAGTATTGAGTAATTTGCTGCAGTTTTGTCTAAAAGTAAAAGTTCCACACATGCCATGTTCATCAGAATTAGTCAAACATCAAAACGTATTGATTGTATTTTGAGCAGCTAAACATTTTAAATTAATTACGATGTCATAAGACGTTGAAATCACAACTACGCTTACGTGACCAGGTGCTCTTTGTGATTAAAAATAATTTGCTTTTTTGTTTTCCTGTATTGCTGCATGGCATTGACGGAAACAAGTCTTGATGGAGAACGCAGAAGTTTAGCGGTCAGCTTCCCTCCATATACACATCCACTGTCCAGCCCTGTTGCAAAGTTGTACTGTTTGAGCCTAGTGCAACTACTGTGTCCATAATATACATGTTCGGGGCCAGTCCAGGCTGACGCCCAAGGCAAACCTTCGTCTGTGCGCTTGGTTGCGTGTGGTTTACCACCGTCGATGTCAACGATGTTCCGCATCATGGTCATGTCGCTTGGATGTTGGTTCTGTAGCGGTCGCCATGGAAACAGCCCTGCATGTACAACAATGCAGTTGTAGCTTGGTATCGAGATTGTGTATGGCAACTGCATCAGATAGTCGATATCATCATCGCTCAAATTTGCCACCCATTTGTACTTTCCCGCGAGACTGTCTTCTGGCGAGTTCTTTGATTTCAGGTAATGCATCAGCACGTGCTCTTCATGGTTACCACGGACAACGAGGGCATCAAGGCTGCGGATAAATGCAAGCGTCTCACAGTTCTTCGGACCCTTATTCAAAATGTCTCCGCAGAAGACAAACACGCAGTTGTCTGTTGTTGATTTTGTCACAGAGATCAGCTGCTTAAGCTCATCCAGACAGCCGTGAACATCCCCAAAGATCATCACTTCCCTTCCTCCGATCTCCTCATCAGTTAGCACCCTGTGCATCACTCTAGGGAGGGGCAGGCCGAAGTTGTTAGATGGGACTGGGGAGTTCGCTTCCCGCATGAACATCACCCCTAAGAAGGCACCCATCATGTCACGTCCGATGTTACCTCAACCTGGAAAACATATTGCCAATTCAAGTACCACAATTATTTTTTGTACACATTCAGATCATTCATGTGACTATTTTCCAGCAGCCTACAAATCTATAAAAAAAATATACTTTTCACTGTTGGACATCTGCCCACTCCGAAATCCGAATATATGACAGTCCACAGGTATGTTTTACAGCCAAAAAGTTTTATTTTTACTGTATTTTTTCAGGCAGCTGGGAATATAATTATTGTAGGCTTTCAAGTATATATTCAAATTGATATAGTATATACTGATAATGTTCTTTACATGGATTTTAGACATCATGATAATAATAGTTTTATCACTAAAACTCGAACATTTAGAAGTGCATATCATATCATATCATATCATATCATATCATATCATATCATATCATATCATATCATATCATATCATATCATATCATATCATATCATATCATATCATATCATATCATATCATATTCACTGAGACAGCTCAGTTAGGCGAGTTTTATTACTATTATAGCAGTAATTATAGCAACAAGACAACCCTCCTGGGAGCTCTCCTGGATTTATTTTTCAACTCCCGGTCTCCCAGAAAAGAAAGACAATTTGTTGATTTGTAGGTTGTAAAAATGGGAAACGTTACTTAGTTGGAGATGTCAAGGAATAGTGCAGTTTGATATTTTAATTTGGTTCCTCAATTGGTGCCGGCAAAGGATTTTTGTGAGTCTCACTGAGGTGCAGTTGGAGGTTTATTTTGAGCCTCATAGGGGTGTAGTTGTAGAATGGGTGTAAGATTATAAATAAAGTAAGAAGCATAAGTTCACCTAGATTTTGAAAAGTTGGCAAATGACAACTTAGTTTATAAATTGAGAATTTCATAAATTGCCCATAGGAAATTAAAATACCTGTTTTTCACGCACTCCATTTTTATGCAATTAACTATCCAGTGTATGACATAGATTACATTAGATAGATTATACTAGGACTATTAAATAATATAGTCCTAGTTTGGCTAGTATAATCTATGACTATATTTTATAATTGCTACCACATTACCATTGTAGACGTAACGATTATTTCACCAAGACTGACATTCAAAGAGCGAAACCAAACACAACATTGGCCACTGCCAATTACTGTCTTTGACTTTGCCTTTGGCCAAAAGAAAATAACAAGCTCAGTCTCGATACTAGATTGACACTGACAGATGGTCCTGTCAACTCAATGTTTGTGGACAAGGAAACCTTTGTCTCATTCCGTTTTTAGTCATTTATCACCTATGCGTATCATGTGGGTCTACAATACTATTATTTTGGACTTCCTTACCATACATAGCGTAGCATGCGTTTGACTGTTACTGCAAAAACGACAGAACAAGGATTTAAATAACCAACTCCGACTGCAGAAGCGCCTACTTTGGTGAGATTCCGGTTTACCGAGATTCCCGCCGTTATTTCTCACCAGAGGCGCTAGTTTCGCTTATCTATCACGTGTGACTGTTGAAATATGGCGGCGTCCAGGAGACTAGCTAAGGTGAAGAGTTTTGTTCGTCTTTTATGTCTAATTATGTGCACGAATCATGTTTATTGGTACGGAATATTTAACACTAGAAACTGGTTATTAATTCCGCAATATCAAAGGCTGGTCATTCATTAGTAATTTGGCTATATTTTGCCATTAATTTGAACGACATCTGAAAATGTACGAGGAAGATTCTGCAGATTGCCGTTCCCAAGCCAATCCTCACTCGCTCGGCATTTTTACGACCATGTTTCCAGTTAAATAAATAGCGGCTATGTGATGTTACTTTCGCAAATTATAGCAAGTCACCACTGGTGTACTACGCATAATTGTAAAGCGCCCTTAGTTACCGGAACATACAATAATGGGTACTAGGGCCTACTCTTAACCCGGGCGATTGGCGCGGATTGCAAAGCTGAAAGCTGCGATTCGATTTGACGTGCATGGCAAACTAGGAATCAGATTATCGTGATTGACATTTACAGGTGTGCCAAAAGGTTATGAATGCTGTTGATCATTACTAATGCGCATGTCTGCCCAATTTGTCATGGATCGGGACGGATGAGTCACAAAACGCCAAGTAGATAAATGAAATGTGTCATGCACAGACTGAGACTGCGTTTCGTGCACATACTAACTTATTATTAATTAATTGTCACAAAGTCAAAGAATAACTCTTAATAGGATAAGTACTAATTAACAGTTTACCATGCTGGATAATTGATATAATTAGCTTGTGTCCACTGTCCACTATTAAAAGACTATCACAAATTGACATAATTGGTTACAGTAGTGTAAAATGACAGACATGCCACATGATACGGATTACCCGTATCCGATACGGATTTTGGTGTTTTTTTAAGTGATACGGCCTTACTCCATTTTGATACAGATTTTGACTAAATTTATGGAGACATTATTTTTAACCACATTATGTATGCATCACAAGACTACAGCACAATGGAATAATCGTTTACTGTTAGTGACTAAGTAAATCAATTCGGAACGAACTAAATCACTGATTAGTTTATTTTAGCGTGTAATAGATGGTGCGCTAGTAAATTTGTTGTTCTGAAAACTGCGACAGGTGGCTCAAAGGAGCTCGACGCCGCAAAATCGCCTAGGCTGTATTTCTGATTTCAAGATGTTGTCGCCTGCCAGAGAAACTTCGATATACGCGCGAACTGCTGAGCTAAATTGTTATTATTTGATGACACTGTTTGTTTTGCGGTACGCAGTTTAAACGGCTTGACCACGTTTTTTCGATGTGTATGTGTTTGGAATGTCATTCTGCATCACAACCGCTAAACGGAAGTCGGATATCATTTCTTTTTAAATTGGGTTTATATCAATTTAATGTCGTCGAGTCGACGTAAATAAGCCGATGTCACCAGGCGTGAGCAATACATAGCGCTCCCCGGACGTATCACGACCGCAAAGGCGATGTCTTGCGATCTTCGAATATGTCCCCAAAATTAACTTTTTAATCTATATAACGCATATGATATAATATATATGTATTTTATGAATTTATGCATAATCAAATATATATTATATATTTGTTTATGCATAAATTGATAAAATATGGCTAATTGTTTTTTTTTCCGACTTCGCAATGCACACACTAGACATCGCCTTTGACAAAGCCGGGGTTTGTGACATCGGCTTATTAACTTCGACTCGACGGCATTAAATTGATCTAAAATATAATTATATATATATATCTGACTTCTTTTTAGCGGGAGTGCTGCAGAATGACATTCCTAAAACATACACATACGTTTTGAAACAGGCCATAATAACTAAGACCAGTTAACTGGAAGATCTTGAGTGATACAGATTTATACAGATTCTTACAGAATTTTAGATCAAAAATACGGATTGCCATAAAAAAATGTGGCATGTCTGAAATGAGTTTAAAAAAAGGTTAAATCTATGCATGGCTGAAATATGGAGCACCTACTGAACCATAATTTGACACTTTGGCCGTACTGCTTCGCTGGCCTGAATATGTTCTAATTGTCAGTGTACTGTTTCATTGGAACAGCTTACAAGATGACTAATTGTTGTGAAACGTAAAATGGCAATACATATTAATGATATTAATGTGGTCAGTTCATACAGTAACAATGTTTTCATGAATACATACATGTTCAGATTCAGTACAACTGAACAAAGCAAAGTTCTGACATCACTTCTTACGCTGTTTAAATAATTGCAGACAAAGCAATAAATATTTAATTCGCTGATCTGGGTGTTGGTTCAACATATCGCAGGTATTTGTGTTGGGTAACAATAATTTAAGTGGAAAAGCAACAAGTCCAACGACTGACCTTTGTCTTCAGTCTTCACATGTAAAATCAATTTCACTGAAATATTTATTATCCTATAACATGTGGCTGGCATGAACAAAGGACACAACTGGAATGAGCTTACCTGTGACTTACGGGTGTAATCACAGGCATCTCTCTAAATGATCAATGATGTTGTATGCAGCCAGTGTGGACTGTGTTGTTGCCACAGTAATGATAAAATAATGAGCCAGTGGATGCAAAATGTTAATGTTGATACCTGCTTATAACACATACTAAATGTTTGATATATACTGTATATATATATATATATATATATATATATATATATAGCATTATATATTCACCTAAACAAATATTTGTAACACCACCAACATTTAGTGGTGTTCTACTTCTAGTGTGGTCAATCAATAATTTACACACCACCAAGTTTAATGGTGTTCCAGGATAGGACTAATCAGTGTGGTCAATCAACAATGGATTTCTATTTTCAGGAACTACAAGATATAAGGTCTTCGGGTATCAAGGTATTTAGGGACATTCAAGTAGATGAATCAAATATACTCTTGTGGACCGGACTCATTGTACCTGTGAGTATGCTGCATGGACTCTTCCTTACAATGTCTCATATAGTTTCTATAATACATGGCACAGCATTAGTTAGCTATGGGTGCAAACATATCATCTGCAGGCATTAGTGTAATTGCAGATGGATATGTCAGCAGGGGTAAAAATAACTCCCAGGTTTAGGTAGCCAGCAAGGCTACAGTGTTGAAATATATGAGAACCCACACTTGTATCTGGTAGCATGTTTCTTAATTATCCCATTATAACTTGCTAAGTAAGGTTTTGGGCAGAGTGGTAGCAATCGGCAGTAAGGTTTTGTATTTGCTGGCCCTGGGGGCCAGTGGATTTCAAAAGTTACTGGCCCTCTAAAAAAAGTTACCGTTCTGAACGTTTTTGCAGGAATACACATTTATTCTTATAAAAACAGGTACATTGTACAATAAAATATATTTGTTTATATTTAGAACGTTAGAATAGACACAACAGCTGAAATCACGTTAAAAAAACGTGTTTTTGGCGTTTTCTAATTCTTTTGTATGTATTCTATCAATAAAGTTCACTTTTATAATAATAACATACCTCTAAATTACTTTTTTTACGATAACAAAATGAGCCCCTATTGATTGTGAAGTACGTTTTAATTTTGAAGACGTCGGATGTGTTATAATAATAATACGCGATGTTTAGACCTTAGTAAAGCCATCGTACTTTCACTGTTCGCCATGTTGTATGGTACGGATAGAACTGCCAAACTGTCCTCTAACTGCTTGCGTAGACGGTATCCCCGCCCTTTGACCTGTATTTACGGGAAATCCGAATAAATGCGAGCTCTATTCGACCGACTATCTCCTTATTTGGCGTTCGCTGTTGTGACACGTTAACATCGGGTTCTGTTATGCATGTGACCTGTGGTGACCTTGATAATTCTATAGTAACGGCGACATTGGTGTGGATCCTGTTGCTGCCAAACATTATAAATTTGCTGCAAGATGTAAATAAAATTTAGTCAGAGAAAGAAAAAGAAGGCCACACAGATGTGGTATGTATGTGCAAAACAGGATTTTTGGGTGGCAAAATGGTCTGTTTCGGAAATGCAGCTGCACCATAGACAACAAAGATATTGACATGCTCAATAAATTTTGTCTATTCGTTTTAATTGAGTGAGGTTTTATACATTAGGATAGCTGCCCGATAGCACCAATAGTAAGGGAGAACGCAAAATTCAATGACAAATTTTAATTTTTATACCACTCGGCTATTACTACAAAATCTGAAGCGTTACCTTAGTTAATCACTTGAAAGGTGTCTGCCTCGCGTCTCTGCCTCGCGGCGCCAGCAGCAACACCGTGTGGAATTATGGAGAACTTGTAAACAAGATGGTGACTACTTTTGACAGATAACGCGAGTCCATGGATACATGGCAAAGGGACTGACAACTGATGGAAACTATCTAAAACAATGACCAGTGAATAATTCGATTGTTGAAACCAGTGGCCCATAACCGCACATTCCTCTTTCTACCTGTATTCACTTTCTTGTTCCATTTGCCCATTTGTAATACATTAAATAATTAAACATAGATAGTTAATTAAAATGATTTATCAACGTCCACTATACTTTTCTACATATCAGAAATGGGAACAGCTGACAAATTCAGTGAACCACTCTCCTGGGGGGACCACTTTCTCAGTTTAGCATGCTATAGCTGGCGAGAGTAGAAAATTGTAATTATATGCTAGTTAACATTAATTATTAATGGAATTTATTGTATCAACTATTTTAAAATAAAACACTTTGTAATACTATATATATATATATATATATATATATATATATATATATATATATATATATTAATACTTGTTAAATATGGTAGAATTGCATTGGTCTACTAAATATATAGTAGATCAAAACTGATATATATATATATATATGTATACAGGGTTCGAATTTAGCGGGGGGGGGCACTGGCCCCCACATTTACTGTCAGGTCCCCAGATGTTGAACTCTGAGGGCCCGACTGGCCCCGAGATCAAAGAACTGTAAAATTTATCAATAATGGCCGGACAACTTCCTATCCCAGAGGACAAGGCAAAGAAAATGTCATTATTCACTTTCACTATTTCTCTTTCACTATTCACAGTAAATGATGCTGGCTGCTGCCTGGGGTGGGGTGGAAGGGGGGCAGAAGGTTGCTGCCCTTGGTCAGGGTTAAAATTGATTGAGAAGGGGTTGCCAAGGTGGATAAACCTGTCGACTAGACCAGGGGAAAAAAATTAATAACCTAGGATTGTGTTACTAGAAAAGACAGGTCTTAGACATAATCTACTATGAAGTTCTACGATGTAACTAAGCTCTCATTTTCCATAATGCTGTGGCAATAGGTATATAGGTACATAGGCATCAATCCTTGGTTTAAACAGTTTATGGCCAATACTGTTTTAAAGTACATGAATGGCGGTTAAAATGAAAAAGATGAATGAAGAAGACAATAAAACACAGTCAAAACAGCCTGGAAATTCTAGCCAGGATTGTCAGTCTCACAACCCAGCACTGGGCTTCGACAGTCCACAATCTTTTTTCGATATGTATGTCTAGGCTAGCGCTGTGCCTAAAATCTGTTTAGCCAATTTGGCTAAAGGTCAGAAATTTGTTTAGCCAAATGAGATTCTCTTTAGCCATTTTTTTTAGATCAATTAAATTACCCGGTTTAAAAGTGCAAAACAAGACATAATATAATAAAAAATTCTATACAATATCCACAAGAAAAAAAATTCCTATTTTAATTAACTAAACATTTATATATTTAGCTAAACATATATATGGCAAACAAACATCCAGTATAATTTAACAGAACATTGTTTAACAATAAAATGAAACCTGAACAACTGTTGGGAATTTTGCAAAATCTAAACAAACAGCACCTAACACATACTATTAATGTCATAAAATTTACATTACAGGTGTGTATAACATAAATTGAAAGCTACACTTTTATAACAAGGTAAAATAATTAAGAACCACCTACTCTACTCTTGCTGCCCCGCAGTGATTCAAACAGTGTATTGATAATAATTATTACCTATCTTAAAACTTCATTTGACTGCTCAGTAATTGAATACAGTAATTCACCAAATTAGTTAACTGTGGCTGACTGTAATCCTGGCCTGGGTGACGCAGGCTATATTTAATAAAACACGTTTTGACATGCATCTTTCTATCTGTAGTGTTTCTGGTGGTGAAACTTGTCAAACATACATGAATTACAATCTATATTGGCATTTTATTGACTAGTTACCAGATGGCACATTGATTAATCATTGACAATGCCATGTGACTGTGCCGGCGATACTGAGCGATAATATGGAACCTGTCCGGTACAGCGTTGTACTTGCCTCAAACTTGTAATTAGTGCCATCAGGCAGGTCCCCATTGTCTAGTAAACACAATTCTTGATTGATTTAAGCTCCCCTATTGTCTGTGAGCATGGCTAAGTGGAGGGATTAGCGACCTATTGTTTACCTAGCGGGTCACTTTACGCCGACTGGTTATTTGGGTCATTTGAATGTGCGATCGTTTAGGCAACTTTAACAGAGCTGGGTGTTGAATAATGCAGTCATGTATTGCTTGATAACATCAATAATAATGACAGATATAACGTTTCGCCAATTTGGCGAAGAGGTTTAATTTATTTTCGCCAAATAGAAAATCGTTTCGCCTATGGCGCAAATGGCGATCGACAGCGCTAGCCTAGTATGTCACGTCACGTAAGAGACAACACAGTGTAAAGAGTTATTCAGTGTCAACCATCAAAATTAGTAAATATGGTCAAAAAGAGAAATATTAAGATAACTATGACATCATGTTACATTTCATGATGAGTTAACAGTGAATGGAAGCTATGTACATGTGTTACTTCCAACCAGTGGTAAATTCAGTGTTGCTTTTGGGCTTAATATTCAGTGTAACACTACTGTTTGCAACACCAGAACCTAAAAAGTACATATTTAGTAAATCAATAAAACACTAAGTTATACTTAAGGGAGGACGAAAGTCTGGATTTCATCATTTTTGTGAAAATTTGCGATTTTGAGTTGTTTACATATTCGCGTAGTCAAATTCTTCTACTTGCCTTTAGTACACATTGTTGTTACGAAATAAAACATTTTATGTCATAAAACATCACTTTTGTGCCATGCCCCATCATCCCAAAGTCTTTATTTTACTTTTATGAAGCGTGTAATGCGCTTTGTTTACATTTTTACGAGCGGTATTTATACGTCGTCATGCCGGGGAATTCCAGCATGGCGCATACCGTCAGAAAGCGTCACTTTCGCAGTGTCTCATGGGAGTAATCTTTTCTAAAAATTTCCGACCGTATCCGAATATTCATGACTACAAGCGTGCCCCCCTGCCAACAAAGCCAGTAGTAATCGGCTTCTTATTGGACAAGGACTGTCCCGTGCTCCCGTTCAAAGCCGTGATTGGCTCTCCGCGCACTTCCGCCCCGCATACATTAGTGTTTATCTAATTCGCCCCGAAAGTTTTCACGTGTTCGTTGTCAAGTTATCCGTAAAAAGCAGCAGTATGGCAGATAGAAGAAAGAAAGGGAAAGAGTTTTATGGTACTGGAAAGGCCCAGAGACGCTGACAGTTGCAGCTGGCGCGCTCATCGAGGGGACAAGCGTCAGAAAGTGGGAGTTTACCAGCCGATGTTGGTGAAAGTTCTGCGTTGTCGTAAACAATGGCAGCTGCTGCAGAGGTATAGTAGCGTTTTATTATGTGTAAATATAATTAAGTATTGATTTGTAAACACGTTCAACTCAGCAACAATAAATTATATACTGTATTTATCATTACAAATGACACTGGTTGCATAATTAACGTGTTACTATATATTTTTTATTGGTAGCAGCTACAGCCTACGCCGGTTACATTTTAGTTAGTGATTCGGGTCTTATGCTACGCCTCTATCAAAGGTTATCACATGCCATTGTGACTCACTAATAATAGCAATAATAGAACTGGTAATAAATGTGATTTGGGATACACTTATAATTGACTAAACAACAGTGTACATGCTAATGTCAAACCATAGAAATTCATGCATAAATGACCAACCAAAAATTATTTGTGTAATTGTGACACCCGACATAAAATGAATACTGTTGCTTTGAAATCGGTACAAAATCTAATAAATTATTTATACATTTCATAGGTTCCATCAGCGTCGACTTCTGCAACTGCCAAGAAGTTTGACTACCAGTGTCTTCTGCGTGAGACAGCGATGCCCGGTGAAAATGAACCAGAGGAATCTGCCCAAGAGGATGGCAGTCGTCATGAGACTCTCTCCACTGTTGTTGTGTGGTCTCCAAACTGACTGAGCTGGTGAAGACACTACTGTGTCCAACCTGTCACTGCGCGTGGTACGGTCGGCGGTGTCAGCATCCATGGACATGGGTGTCGGCTACAGTGGCATCGTGAAGCTTTTTTCCAGCCACTGACTTTTGCCGAGTGTTCACATGAATAGTTTTGATATTTTTCAACTACTTTGCTGGAAACTTACATGGTGTCATAACATTCACTATGGACTAACATCAGCAATATTTTATGGCATCCAGCCTCGTATTTACTTATTCATTGATATACATCAACTACACAGTGACGTTTTTCGCGTGTATGTGTAGTAATTGTTAGATTTGCATTTTGTTTTATTCCTGTTGAAAATATGTGGTTTCTATTGCATATTACCTGATAGAGTTCAACTAGTTATTTGTGTGAAGATTTTCAGTTTTATATGTTCTATGCTAAACATGAAATGCCTCAATGAAGTATGTACTGACTTTGAATGTCGTTTTCTCAGTTATAAATTTTACAATAAAGTTTTGTCTTTACTGGATGCTGTCTCAGCTATTTCTCGATGAATACACTTGAAACTTTACACACTACTTGATGATGGTATTCTGTGGGCAGTGACAAGAGCGGTTTTTTGATATTTGCCATAGTATTGTTGTAATATGCCATTGCAATAAGGTACCGTCACAAATTCTGGTGTGAAATACATGGGTGTAGTAAAAAAAAATTCTAAAAAATAAAATAAACAATAAATCCAAAATGTAACGTTGTCACTGCCTATAGTATATGTGTATCTAACTCTGTGTGTTTTTTGGTTGAAATTGAGCAGTTTTTTATGCCTTAAACATTTCTGTAAAAATCGAATATATAAATCCATGAAGGTCACCATATGGGGGGTTTGGGTACCCCTAAAAATCTGAAAAAAAAGGTACAGTGTGTATTTTAGCATAACTCACCATCTGCCACCAGTTACAGTCCTCTAAATTAAGAAGAAAAAAAAACGGGTTTTAGACTTTCCTCCTCCCTTAAGTCTTTCTTTTGTTCCATTTAAAGCCATATTGATTCAGCACTTACACAAATACTGCTTCTTGACTGAACCAGAAATAAAATAACATGAAAGGGTGAAGGAACGGGACCTCGGCACCTCGCACAGTCGCTTATTCTGTTGTGGGTGGGTGGGGGAGCAGGAATAGGCAACCTCGTGTTGCAATCTACAAACCCAGGCAGTCCAAAGAGGAAGATCTACAGGTTTCAAGCAGCTCCGTTCAACCCTCCATTGATCTCTTGAAATTATCATTATAATTTACTAATTAAGCTGCTACATAGGCTACAGCCATTATGTTTGTGGCATGTGAATTGTGTTGAATAAAGTTATAGTTACAATGCGACTTAAACATGCATTTGTTGCATGGCCCCAACTTTTTGTGGCGGGCCCCTAGATTTTGAAAAGTGGGGGCCCTGCTGGCCCCCACTCATTTTAGGCTAAATTCTAACCCTGGTGTGTGTATATATATATATATATATATATATATATATATATATATATATATATATCAGATATATATATCAGATATATATATCAGATATATATATATCAGATATATATATCAGATATATATATCAGATATATATATCAGATATATATATATCAGATATATATATCAGATATATATCAGTTATATCAGATATATATATCAGTTGATCTACTATATTTAGTAGACCAATGCAATTCTACTATATTTAGCCAGTTCACATAAAATAATGTGGTCATGTCTAGATTCCATAATAATATTAACTTAACCCTTTTTATACCAGATACGCACCGGTGCGTAGTTGCCGCATGTTACCAGATACGCACCGGTGCGTAGCTAGCAACGCGTCCGTCGGCCACGCCATGTTTTCGCCATATTGAATAAATTAATTACCCATAGTTCTCTGCCATACGATCAGAACGAGGTTCCTCTCTACTTCCTGCAAGGCAGCCGCCATTTTCTCGCAGCAATTTTTAGTGTTTGGACGTGTTTTTCGAAGTTTTGGTTTGTGTTGTATATCGCGGCATTTAAAGATGGCGGACGATGGTGCGTCAGATAGTGATGGTAGCGACATTTCTGGTGTTGACGAGTATGTTGGCGATGATTTTGACGAGGAAACGACGGGGGAACTTGCCGACCCGCTCGATCGAGCACAGGATGGCGGCGATGAGGAAAGCCAGCCACGATGGATCTCGAACTTGTTCGACGAGTCAGACGAGTCTGGCGAGGAGTTCGAGGGCTTTCACCAGGACTGGGTGACGGATCGTCGACAGTTTCGCCCTGTCAACGTCCCAGATTGTTCGTTGGATGGTGGGAGTGCTTACGAGCATCCAGAGGAGACGACAGCTGGATATTACTTCGGGCTGATGTGGGACGACGAGGTTAGTAGCGAAACGAAATAATAACAAATGCCCAATGTCCGTGTTAGGCTTGTTTTTAGGTACCTGGTTTTAGTTCGCTTTTATTGTAATTTTGTATGCAGTGGTATGCAATACAATATGTTCTGATGATTCTGTTCTGTAATGATAACCTATATGTAGCCATTGTAGGTTCTATTTTTATTATTGAATGCACAGAATAAGCCAAATAATGTTTTTATTTAGTAAAAATATGTGAGCTCCATGTTCACAGTACATTTGTTATGTATACATTTGTGTGTGAATGTACACTAACATACATGTATACTCATGGTAAAAAGAACTAGATTGTGGGGAGGTAATTCTTTATTTTGCTGTACTCCATAATTTATATGATTGTATGATTTCAGATGTGGGGCAGATTGACTATGGAGTCGAACCGGTACGCTGGACAACAAAGGACTGCCAATCCACCCGCACCGTCAGCAGCAACGTGGTCCGATTTCACAGAGAGCGGTTTCAAGGCGTTCATCGGTCTCTGCTTCAGCATGGGTATTTTGAAGTTGCCACGCCGACACCACTACTGGAGGACGACCAAGTGGCTCTATAAGACGAACTTCCCATCCATCATGTCACGAAACAAGTTCGACTTGATGTGGCGCTACCTGCACCTGCAGGACAACGCTGTGCCTGCTCCTGCTGGAGAGAAGGTGTGGAAGCTGAGGTGGTATATCGACTACCTGACAACTCGCTTCCAGGGAGTCTACACCCCGTACGGCCATGCTACCATCGATGAGTCGATGATTAAGTTCAAGGGGAGACTGAGCTTCCGCCAATACTTGCCCGCGAAACCCATAAAGTGGGGTATCAAGATGTAGGCCATGTGCGAGTCCGACACTGGGTATGCCTGCAACTTGCAGATATACACAGGCAAGGTGGATGGGAAGCAGGAGAAGGGGTTGGCACACCGTGTCTGTATGGACCTGCTGGATCCTGTGCTGGGCACTAACCTACGTGTGTACATGGACAACCTCTACACGTCGGTCGGCTTGCTCACTGATCTGCGTGTCCGTGGAATCATGGCTTGTGGCACTGTGCGTGCGAACCGAAAGGGACTGCCTGCTGCACTTCTGCCGAAAACGACGAAGCTGAAGCGAGGAGAATTCCGGCGTGCGCAGAAGGACAACTTGACGTATGCCATCTGGATGGACACCAAGCCTGTCCTGACACTGTCGAACTTCCACAACCCAGCAGAGGAAGGCACCGTGCTGCGACGCAGAGACCAGGTTCGCACTCAGGTGCCCGTGCCAAAGGTGCTAGAAGATTACCAGCAGCACATGCGTGGTGTCGATCTGATGGACCAGGCCATCAGCTACCACACCCTAAATCACCGCTCGAAGAAATGGTGGCGCCGAGTGTTTTTTTATGGGATGATGGTGTCGGCGCACAACGCATACGTCGTCGCGAAGGACCAGGGCCATGCATATCACAGACAGCAGTGGCCAACCTTCCTCGACTTCCTCGAAGACCTGGCAAGTGATCTTGTTGGAGACACGAGATCAGACAGAGCGCCGGTACTGCCTCGACTCCCAGCACGTCCTCTGCAAACACATACACTGGAGAGATTGTATGTGAAGCGACGTGTGTGTAGAGAGTGCTCTCTGTCCACAGTGGCTGGTGAGAGAGCACAGGCCACTAACTATGGCTGTAGAGAGTGCTCTGTGCCTCTGCATCAGAAGTGCCTGAGCGCACACATCACTCGGTCCAACATCGGGTGACATCAGTGAATCGTTTCACATCAGTTGACGGTTGACATCAGTGAATTGTTTTTGTAATAAAATGTATTGTTTGAACAGTTTATACACATTTCTGGATCTCATTTTATCAGTAGCAGAGATAGTATTGACTGCAGGGAGGAAATAATATGATAATATCAATTTTTGTTACTTGTCATCTTACAAGCTAATATTTTCGGACTGACATACCTGATGAATATCGCTCATAACATTCCTTCTAGCCGTCACATTTGGATAATTCTTATAGCAAAATGTAGCTATTGAATTTCTCTACAACCTTTGTAATTGAAGTTGCTTTGTATTCGTGCAAGAAACAGTCGAAAAGTTGTGTTGAAGTTCGGGAATACATTTTGTAAAAAAACACAAAAATTTCCTCTGATTTCAACTTATATTATCATAGTTAAAAAACAGAGTTATATTTATATGATGCACATCACTGGAATGCTGCACTTCTTAGCTTTCATTTGAGATACAACACTTGTATATATATTATATAGTTGCTGAGAAAATCAAATTTTACACACACCACAGAATTTTTTGCCATATCCGTTTTTTCTTCAAAATGTGCTGGTAACATGGGTATAGTTTCTGGGCAGACGTCTGGTATAAAAAGGGTTAAAAAACAGTACATTCCAAAAAATATTGTTCAACAGTAATTCCTATGTTTGAAAAATATTTAGAATACAACATTGATAATATTATTATTATAAACAAACAAATCAATATAATTGAGTAATGCTTACTCGTTTACATGTGTACATTTTACCCATGTTACTACTTCAAAACAATTTGGGATTAATCAGTTAATAAATTTACTGTTATTTCTCAAATATGCCATACAAATAGCACAGGCATCACTGTTTATCATAACGTAGATACTTTCAAGTTTTAACACCTATTTTATTGGAACAGCACTTCAAATTGTCCTGGTCTGGATACATTACATTGAACATGGCAACATTCACGTGTAAATCATGCCTTTAATGTTGCAGGAGAATCCTCCCTACAGCAAAGGAGCATTCCGGATTAAAATTGAATTTCCCGCAGAATACCCATTCAAGCCCCCAAAGATCACATTTATGACAAAGGTGTACCACCCAAATATTGACGAGAAGGGCCAAGTGTGCCTTCCAATCATAAGTGCAGAAAACTGGAAACCTGCAACAAAGACTGACCAAGGTAAGAACCAAACTGTCCAAAGAGTTGTCATACTGTCAATTGTCAATTTACCTTGATCTCATTTGCTATTTGTGAAATACAACAAAACTACATTATACCAAAAGCGAAATTCACTTGCAGTAACAGTAGGAAAAACATATAAACACATTATTAAAACAGTATCTAAATCTTAAAATAAAAAGCCAAGGTTCAATCTAGCATCTTGGCCAAGTGGGCCTATGGCCCATCTAGATTGTAGAAAGGGGTAATCATTTTATGGAAAACATGTGTTAAGAGTATATGTGTATTACTATTATTTTCTTTAGTGATGAACCCATGACACGAACCAAGTATGTATTACCTAATTTATTTATTTAGAAATTGATACTATTATCGTTACTGTGTGTACATTCTTTATTTTCGGCAGCCTAATCTAAAAAATTATGTTCAGTTTATTATTTAAACAAAAGATGGCCTTCAGTACCAATAGAAATACTAAATTCCACCATGGTTTTACTGCTGTTATATTCTTTATATTAGGTATAACATTTGTATAAAAAAAATTGTATCCCACCTTTAGTTTATCATGTGCGTATATAATTATTATTCATGTTGCTGTAAAATGTAAAAGTTTCAGTTAGTAAACTAGCAATGTGCTAAAAAATAGCGCTTACGTAGTTAAAGCTAGTGTGCTCGTGACACACGCTTGTTTATCGCAATATTCGTAAAATAAAATGCAGCCAGCTCCTGATAATTTCCTCAAATCAATCTGTCAGCATTAAAAAAACTACAGGCCTTTGTTTAAAATGGACATCACTTTATTATTTCTCAATCAATTTTTAAATGTGATATACCTTTAGAAAGTAGATAAAATAAACTATCAAGTCACATCGACAAAGCTATGCAACTTGTCCACATATCTTGGATAATAATCTCATTAAGTAAAATTGTTTGTAATACCCCCATGTCAGCCGATTTAATCGTCAACATGTGTCGCTGACGTTCCCAAACCAACAGATAAAAGAAAAGGTTAAAACACTCTGCATACAAGACTTATAAAACATTGCCAAAACGGTGCTATCAGTGTTAAAAAAGGAGTTTTCTGAGACAGAATAGATGCTACTGGCATTTCTTATATGTAACAGTACAGTGGATGTCCTACCAGTGGCAGCACTTTGCAGGAATACTGTGTCGCCATCTGGTGGCAGTTGTCTGAGGACGTTCACTGACAGCAGTGTGCACACATAACATTTAGAGCGCATGTGAACAGAAATTTGGACAGTTGCAGTTCTCCAAATGACATGCTAAATTTAGAATGTGCTGTTATAATAAAATCAAGATGTTATAATAAAATCAAAAGTTTTCATATCCAAAACAAGATATTTCTTTTTACCTGTAGATGCTTTCGTCTGACGTTACACCCCACATGGTTCAATATACAGTGTATTGGAGGCAGTGTTGATTGAACATGTACTTGAGTAACTGACCTCAAAACTACCTTAGTAAAAATACATTGAAAAAAACGACTGTTGTGTGCAAATATGACTTACCTGGCCAGTGAATCATTGTTATTGCTAACACATTTTGACATGGTGATAGTTTCTTAATGGAGACTAGACATGGAATTATTGTAGCAAAAACATTAACAAGTAAATGAAAGTAACAAAATGGTACTTTGTTGCATGCCAATTACTTGCAAAAAAAATACAAAACAGTGTAAGTGGAATTTAATTGATCACTTGCAATTATTTTTAAAGTGACCCCCAGCCCTGCCACTGAGTATAGATGGTGATCACATGAGTCGTGCCTGTTGTGTTGCAGTAATCCAGTCACTCGTGGCTCTAGTCAATGACCCGGAGCCGGAGCATCCACTGCGGGCAGACCTCTCAGAGGAATACTCGAAAGACCGGAAAAAGTTCATGAAGAACGCGGAGGAGTTCACAAAGAAATACAGTGAAAAGCGCCCGACAGACTAGCATGCAAAAGGAATGACTTCCCCGGCTGCACGTGATCGGCGCCGGCCTTGTATATTCAGTCATTTCCTGGATGGTTCACGCAACATATTGTGTATATGAGAACTTATTGCAACTCGGCTGCTGTCTGCTGCGATGTGTGCCATTCCGCTCCTCGCATCGTGTGGCTCCCCCAGCAGGCACGCATATCACTGCAACTGCATGGCGTTCAGGACGCGGCGTAGATTGGCACACTTCCTTTGTTTACTTTAGGAAACTATTATGTATAGGTCCAAGGCAGATGAGTGTCAACTTGACGATATATCTGTCCACTGTATAACATTAATTTTGTCAGGCGTGTGTGTATTTTGTGTGACAGCGTACTCCCATGGGGTTCACCCATTGCATTGTGCTAAGGGAGCAGTCATTATTTGTTTGCAGAGTAGTTCAGAGTAATCCCAATTTGAAATACTGTCCATATTTGTGTACTAACATATGACACTCTCTGACACACATTCCATACGTTGATAAAAAATACCATTGGACAAATTCAGGGCACTGAAAATTGACCCACCCCAAAAAAGGGAACATAAAATCAGCCCATCTCCCAAATTATATATATATTGATAAATTAACCAACCCCTTAATTTTCCAGCAGCTAATACCCACCTGTAAATGATGACTGCTCCCTTACCGGGATATAATTGTGGGTATAAACAAGTTGTTTCAACTCCTCTGAGTGCAGTTCATTGAAGCGAGCAGAGTTGTCAATTAAAACGTTCATATATTGGCACTGCTTTTGTAAATTTGGTCTGTGTATACTCAGTTGTCACCCTCAAGTCGTTAAACTGTTGCTTAACATTATAACAGGAGTAGAATAGAACAGTTGGAAAGCTTTCAGAACATCAACACTATTAATATTTTAATAATTTTGGGAGTGCGGAATGATGGGATTGCTAATGACAACATGCACTGAAAGAGCAGCGGCCTTTTCACTGTTTAATTTGGAGGATTAATGCTTTACACAGGTAAAAAGCTTGACATGCTGTTTTAATACGTAGGTCTAATACTGTCACATCGCTTCACCGATCCAGGTGAAATTGTAGTCACAAAAATCAAATGATTCACATGATAATGAGCAGCGTTTCCAATTTCTACTACGTATTATTTATAGGATGACCTTTTTTTTAAAGAAAATATCTTTTGCATCAGTTTGATTTGTTTTGAAATCACACGGATGAATGTAGCATAACTGATTTATATTTTTCAACCAACTTTGTCTGATTTGTGAGCAGGTGGCTATAATGAATCATTACTGATTACACTTTGGTTGCTCTTTAACATTTATGGGATAATTCACGTCTGGAGACCTGTATAAATGCAGTCGATTTGCTGCGCATGCACTTTGCAACGAGTTAACTAATACGAACTCTTAAGCACACGCGCCTGGTTATCATGGCTTTACTTTCATTCAAATGTCATTACATTTGTCCCAACATTTTCATTCCGTCATACTGCATTACGTGATTTACACACACACTGATCATAAAGCACTTTAACCGTCAGTATTGCACTGTACAGTTCACATCATGAGCAGTTTTGACGGATTCCACTGCACAAATGGAACAAAGACAACTGAAAAAACAGCACACAAATCACAGTTCACTGTTTGCATATTCCGTTGGTTCCTGTAATTGTAATTGTAAAAAAAAACTTTCAGCCAGTGCCCAGACGATAGACCAAAATCTGGTTTCTAGTTGACAAATGTATAAACAAGATGATTGTGAACAGTTGTGTATGCCTGTTACTAACAGTGTTAGTGTATATGACACTAGCAGTTCATTAAATGGCGCATGCAGTAGCGCATTGGGCAAACACGGCGGGTACAGGGCGATCAGAAATGTGACACTTTTCCGGGCTGTGTAATACAGTAAACTACAATGTGTTCCTATTGCTGGGTTAAACTGCATAATGCGTGTTGCTCCTGTTTGCCCTGCTAGAGATAATGGCGTCTTTGCGGACCCGTGTTATGTGGTCACGTGAATCGTTCTCTTGCGTCACGTGTGCGCCCAACTGTGGTCACGTGGTCGGCGTGCGTTGTTGGTGTGCTGACGTGTTGGGCTTTGTGTGCCGTGGGGCGACTAATAACCTGAGGCAGTACATAGTTTGTTGTAATTGTGTTCTGCACAACACGAGGAAGCTTATTATATAAGCGTGACGTTTATAATGGTTTTGTTTGGAGATACAAACAAGACTTCGATTTATTTCAGTAAACTGTGATTTATGCTTTCGTCGACTCCGTGTTGTGCTTAATTAATAATTTTTGATGTGAAGCTAGAGAGGTTATGGATTTTGTAAACACAAAGCACGTTCTCAATCACGCACGCACGCACACACACACACACACACACACACACACACACACACACACACAATTTCTCCATCGACCCTAAAACTTATAGTTATAAAGTTATAACAAGCGTATTCGCGTTTCAAACCGCCGGAGTTGTATGCTTCGCCTGTGCTCTTTCAACGATCTGCCCTCAACCCGTGAAGCTGTTACCATTGACTGGAGAACGAAATACATTTGGCGAACTGACAAACACTGGAGATTCAGCACCACTCCGCTATATCGCGGCGCATCATTACATCGGAAGATGACGGGGGGGGGGGGGGGGGGATGTTGGAAGATTGTTGTCCCAGCGGCATCCAGAATTAATCGTGTCGTTCTACTGATGATAAGGCACCCGGATGTGGGCAAGGGATATTTTCGTCGCAGCGGCGCCCAAAGTCCCAAAATATTAAAGCATTTCAGCTTCTTGGCCCGTCGACTGACTCAATTAATGACAGACATCAGCCCCCCCCCCCTTAAGGGAGAATGCGCGTACTTATCCATTTTGACTTCCTGTTACTGTCATGTGATTGTCATGTGGTTAAGCTATATAATACCAAAGCATTTGTGACCTCTGACAACACTCACAATTATAAGTGTTAATTAAAAGTATTATCCCAAGGAGGCCTCTTGCAAGACGCCCTGTTGTTTGGGGCATGAAGCCCCCGGGGGCTCCTCCGCTCCTTGCCCCATAGACAGGTTCATTGTATAACATACGATTACAGCAATGAAACAAATTCGTGATCAACGTGTACATTTTCTGTATGTATTATCCGGGTTGCAGTGCATGTATCTTGGGATCAGCCAGAAAGATTCAAAGACATGTCTTGGGGGTATGCATGCTCTGATGAGTTTTGCTGGAGCTGTAAGTTCACTGATGGCTGAAAGCGGGCTATCTGATATCCTTTCCGAAGTGTTTGGAGGGGTTTTCCAAAGATGTTGAGTGATAAGAAGTTCCCAAAAAATGTACGTGCCCGGATTATGGCAGAGGAGGTAGTGCGTGGCCTGTTTATGGATCATCATTTTGAGAATACTGAAGACCTGATGAAAGCCTTGGATGCTAGTAAGCTCGAGCAGGACAGTGAAACTGTGGGTTGAGATCTTGGTGAAGCCTGTATTGCTGATGATGACATATGTTAGGAACGCGAGGGTGACTGGCTTCTTCACCTAGCTACATTTTAAAAGATGCTTCCATAATACATCGCTGCCGGTCATGTAAACTATGCACGGTATGGCCTGTACTACTTGCGTTCCATGGAGAAACTACCCCCTCACGTAGAAAGACTTTTTTCTAACGGGGCAACATGTGACACGACACATTCAGGTCACAAGGACAGTCAGTAACTGACAACATTCATCAAGTAAGTGGCGGCGAATGGCAGTGGCGGCGGCGAGTGGTAGCGGCGTCAAGTGGCAGTGGCGGCGGCAGCGGCGAGAGGCAGTGTCGGCGGCGAATGGCAGTGGCGGCGGCGAGTGGCAGTGGCGGCGGCAGCGGCGAGAGGCAGTGTCGGCGGCGAGTGGCAGTGGCGGCGGCGAGTGGCAGTGGCGGAGGCGAGTGGCAATGGCGGCGGCGAGTGGCAGCGGCGGCGAGTGGTAGCGGCGGCGGCGAGAGGTAGCGGCGGCGAGTGGTAGCGGCGGCGGCAGCGAGTGGCAGCGAGTGGTAGCGGCAGCGGCGAGTGGCAGCGGCGGCGGCGAGTGGTAGCGGCGGCGACGAGTGGTAGCGGCAGCGAGTGGTAGCGGCGGCGAGTGGCAGCGGAGGCGGCGACGGCGGCAGCGAGTGGCAGGGGCGGCGAGTGGTAGCGGCGGCGGCGAGTGGCAGCGGCGGCGCGTGGTAGCAGCGGCGACGGCGAGTGGCAGCGGCGGCGAGTGGCAGCGGCGGCGGCCGCGGCGAGTGGCGGCGGCGGCGAGTGGCAGCGGCGCCGAGTGACAGCGGCGGCGGCGAGTGGCAGCGGCGGCGGCGAGTGGTAGCGGCGAGTGGCAGTGGTAGCGACGAGTGGCAGCGGCGGCGAGGGGCAGAGGCAGCGAGTGGCAGCGGTGGCGAGTGGCAGCGGTGGCGAGTGGTAGCGGCGGCGAGTGGTAGCGATGGCAGCGGCGGCGGCGGCGGCGGCGGCGAGTGGCAGTGGCGGCGAGTGACAGCGGCGGCGAGTGGCGGCGGTGGCGGCGAGTGGCAGTGTCGGCGGCGAGAGGCGGTGCCGAGTGGCAGCGGGAAGTGGCAGTGGTGGCGGAGAATGGCAGTGGCGGCGGCGAGTGGCAGTGGCGGCGGCGAGTGGCACTGACAGCGGCGAGAGGCAGTGCCGGCGACGAGTGGTAATGGCGGCGGCGAATGGCAGTGGCGGCGGCGAGTGGCAGTGGCGGCGGCGAGTGGCAATGGCGGCGGCGAGTGGAAGTGGTGGCAGCGAGTGGCAGTGGCGGCGAGTGACAGCGGCGGCGAGTGGCGGCGGTGGTGGCGAGTGGCATCGCCGCCGCCACTCGCCGCCGCCGCTACCATTCGCCGCCGCTGCCACTCGGTGCCGCTACCACTCGCCGCCGCTGCAATTCGCCGCAGACGCCGCCGCCGCTGCCAATCGCCGCCGCCGCTACCACTCGCCGCCGCTACCACTCACCGCCGCTGTCACTCGCCGCCGCCGCTACCACTCGCCGCCGCTGCCACTCGCCGCCGCCGCTGCCACTCGCCGCCGCTGTCACTCGCCGCCGCCGCTGCCACTCGCCGCCGCCACTGCCACTCGCTGCCGCCATTGCCACTCGCCTCCGCCACTACCACTCGCCACCTCCACTGCCACTCGCCGCCGCTGCCACTCGCCGCCGCTGTCACTCGCCGCCGCCGCTACCACTCGCCGCCGCTGCCACTCGCCACCGCTACCATTCGCCGCCGCTGCCATTCGCCGCCGCTGCCATTCGCCGCCGCCGCTACCATTCGCCCCCTGCCACTCGCCGCCGCCGCTGCCACTCGCCGCCGCCGCCGCCGCCGCCGCCGCCGCTACCACTCGTCCCGCTGCCACTCGCCGCCGCCACCACTGCCACTCGCCGCCGCTACCACTCGCCGCCGCTGCCACTCGCCGCCGCCGGTGCCACTCTCACTCGCCGGCACTCCCACCCGCCGCCGCCACTCCCACTCGCCGCCACTCCCACTCGCTGCCGCCACTACCATTCGCTAGCTCCACTGCCACTCGCCGCCGCTACTACTCGCCCCGCTGCCACTCGCCGCTGCCGCCGCTGCTGCCACTCGCCGCCGCTACCACGCGCCGCCGCTACCACTCGACGCCGCTACCACTCGCCGCCGCTGCCACTCGCTGCCGCCGCTACCACTCGCCGCCGCCGCCGCTGCCACTCGCCGCTGCCACTGCCACTCACCGCTGCCAATCGCCGCCGCTGCCACTCGCCGCCACTACCACTCGCCGCCGCTGCCACTCGCCGCCGCCGCTACCATTCGCCACCTCCACTGCCACTCGCCGCCGCTACCACTCGCCCCGCTGCCACTCGCCGCTGCCGCCGCTGCTGCCACTCGCCGCCGCTACCACGCGCCGCCGCTACCACTCGACGCCGCTACCACTCGCCGCCGCTGCCACTCGCTGCCGCCGCTACCACTCGCCGCCGCTGCCACTCGCCGCCGCCGCCGCTGCCACTCGCCGCTGCCACTGCCACTCACCGCTGCCACTCGCCGCCGCTGCCACTCGCCGCCACTACCACTCGCCGCCGCTGCCACTCGCCCCCTGCCACTCGCCGCCGCTACCACTCCCCACCGCCGCTATCACTCGCCGCCGCTGCCACTCGCCGCCGCTGTCACTCGCCGCCGCCGCCGCCGCCGATACCATTCGTCCCGCTGCCACTCGCCGCCGCCGCCGCTGCCACTCGCCCCGCCGCTACCACTCGCCGCCGCCACCACTGCCACTCGCCGCCGCTACCACTCGCCGCCGCTGCCACTCGCCGCCGCCGGTGCCACTGCCACTCTCACTCGCCGGCACTCCCACCCGCCGCCGCCACTACCACTCGCCACCTCCACTGCCACTCGCCGCCGCTACCACTCGCCCCGCTGCCACTCGCTGCTGCCGCCGCTGCTGCCACTCGTCGCCGCTGCCACTCGCCGCCGCTGCCACTCGCCGCCGCTGCCACTCACCGCCGCTGCCACTCGCCGCCGCCGCTACCACTCGCCCCCTACCACTCGCCGCCGCTGCCACTCGCCGCCGCCGCTACCACTCGCCGCCGCCGCCACTCGCCGCCGCTACCACTCGTCCCGCTGCCACTCGCCGCCGCCGGCTGCCACTCGCCCCCGCCACCACTGCCACTCGCCGCCGCCGGTGCCACTGCCACTCTCACTCGCCGGCACTCCCACCCGCCGCCGCCCCTGCCACTCGCCGCCACTCCCACTCGCTGCCGCCATTGCCACTCGCCGCCGCCACTACCACTCGCCACCTCAACTGCCACTCGCCGCCGCTACCACTCGCCCCGCTGCCACTCGCTGCTGCCGCCGCTGCTGCCACTCGCCGCCGCTACCACGCGCCGCAGCTGCCACTCGCCGCCGCTACCACTCGACGCCGCTACCACTCGCCGCCGCCGCCGCTGCCACTACCACTCGCCGCCGCCGCCGCCGCCGCCGAGGGGCAGGGGGCAGGGGGGCAGGGACGCAGGGAGGCAGGGAGGCAGGGAGGCAGGGAGGCAGGGAGGCAGGGAGACCGACACGGAGAGAAAGAGATGTTAAATTTATGGCACAGCCATACTGTCGGTGATGGCGCGTTTTCATATAACGCTATAGTGAGCGGTTATTTTGTCAATAAGAGCGTTCTAAAAGTATTGTTAGTGTAGTCAGAGAGTGTCCGATCATTAGCTCCCTTCACGTGCTGCGGAACTAAGTGCATGGCACGATCGGGATGGGAGTCGAGATCAAGGCGCCTGCAGACTCCATCGAGTGAAACATTCAAACTTGGTCGCACGTGTTAACAAAACATTTATATTAGAGTGTTCACCGTTTTTAATCAGTTAGGATGATGGATCGTAGGTGTAGGCCTAACATCTACAGACTGGCGTAGTTCTCTTGGCATTAGTTCTCATAGACGAAGGACGAACAAACGGAGTTTGGTTTCGTCTTCACGATGTTGCGAGTGTTTCCGCATTGCTGTCGTTTCAAGTCCCTCCTCATTTATGCAAATGTACGTATGTGTCTGCATGAGATCTTTCATGTTGGCAATTTTTACGTTGATAATGCCCATATATTAGGAAATGCCTGGTGTATCGGGCATTTCTTAGGTGAAAGTACAAAACAGGTCTTCACTGTAGATGTGTGTGTGTGTATATATATATATATATATATATATATATATATATATATATATATATATATATATATATATATATATATATATATACTCGCCACCGCTACCACTTGCCGCCGCTACCACGCGCCGCCGCTGCCACTCGCCGCCGCCGCTACCACTCGCCGCCGCTGCCACTGGCCGCCGCCGCCGCCGCCGCCGCTGCCGCTGCCACTACCACTCGCCGCCGCCGCCGAGGGGCAGGGGGCAGGGGGGCAGGGCGGCAGGCGGCAGGGACGCAGGGACGCAGGGACGCAGGGACGCAGGGACGCAGGGAGACGGACACGGAGAGAAAGATATGTTAAATTCATGGCACAGCCATACTGTCGGTGATGGCGCGTTTTCATATAACGCTATAGTGAGCGGTTCTTTTGTCAATAAGAGCTTTCTAAAAGTATTGTTAGTGTAGTCAGAGAGTGTCCGATCATTAGCTCCCTTCCCGTTCGGTCACGTGCTAGTCTTTACTGTAGATGTGTGTGTGTGTGTGTGTGTGTGTGTGTGTGTGTGTGTGTGTGTGTGTGTGTGTGTGTGTGTGTGTGTGTGTGTGTGTGTGTGTGTGTGTGTGTGTGTGTGTGTGTGTGTGTGTGTGTGTGTGTGTGTGTGTGTGTGTGTGTGTGTGTGTGTGTGTGTGTGTGTGTGTGTGTGTGTGTGTGTGTGTGTGTGTGTGTGTGTGTGTGTGTGTGTGTGTGTGTGTGTGTGTGTGAAGCATTACTTATATATTATTTGTAATTTTTAGGTCAGTCTTCTATCGATGCGTTCGGACTAACAACCACGTCGAAGGATGGCACCGGCGTTTGAATAGCAAAGCGAGACGCAGTGGCAACCTTGAGCTGTATCTTCTGCTCAAGTTGCTGGCAAACGAGGCAAAGATCGCCAAGGAACGTTTAACGATCCTGTGGGACACCGCTTTCGCGTCATGTCAGCGAACTGACAAACACACCCGCGGCATGTTCTCCGCATGGGAGAAGCTGGTAAAGGGAGAAGGTGCACCCTGAGAGCGCTGAGTCAACTGACCGCCGTGTAGGCTACACGGACAGTGGTAGGATGTTGTGTTTTTGTATGAGATGATGGTGTGCATTCAATAAAATTGTTACATTATTTACCAAGGTGTCTCATTCAGACTTCACGATAGTAGCAGCTCGGATTAATATCGCCCATGTATATACGTATTATAGATTCACGCCGCCGCCGCAAGCAAGGAAAGATCCTCAGACAAATTACCTCCCAAGTTGAATAAGGTCTTTAACCAAGAACTACCCAGGGTACTTAAAAATCCAGAATTTTCAGAAATAATACTCAAATAATAATATTAATATATATTATATATTAGTGGACCAGCCAATATGTGATATAAAACTTTCATCGGCATTTTTTGTTAATAGCATGAAACTATGGTAGATGGATCACTCATAGCATGTGGGAAAAGGTGTGGGTGGATGCCACCCTTGATTTTGAATTTGAAGGTCATTTTCAAGGACGAGAAAGGTCAAAATTTGTATTTTTGTTTTTTGTATTAATTTGGACCACAATCAATAGATCTATCCAATGAAGTAATTTGTATGATCACATACTTGCATCTAACTAGTGTAATTGACAAGTAAACATTCACTTTATAATGTTAAGGTATAGGATAACGAAACACAAACGTACGTTTTTATCAAAAACACGGTTTTTAATTAAGAACTGTGTTGAACACTTGGTCGTTTTACTCTAATGTTCCCATGTACACTATGATGTCCAATAACGTGTCACATTCACTTCCTCCCATGTCTGTTGGCCAGCTGGGTTGCAGCAGTCCACCCCATCACACCCGCAAGCATACGTGCAGTTGAGGTTCGTTTTGAAGCAACTGCATCGGACCGTTCTGCACTTAGCCTTGCATCCACAAGTGACCAGTTCTAGACACGCATCTGGAATAGGAGGCAGTCTTGTCCATACAGCTTTCAAGCAGTTTGACTCCATCATCCATGCAGATATGTCGGTGGGAGAAGGGATGTCTATATGTTCCTGGTCTGCCTGCAGCCAGATCTTTGCTTGATGGTTGGCGCGTGCGGTGTGAAGTTCCAGGGCGTCTCTGGTTGGGGGTAACATCTCCAGACCAAGCTTGCCCTTACCGAAGAGTTGGAGTCTGGCATTGTCGACGGTTTGTTGCTCATGTGTGCCGTACAAGTGATATACAAATTGTTCAATGGTGCGAGTTCTCCATCACGACCAATCCCCTGCAAGAAATGCGGAAGATTCTGAAAAGTTGTCCAGCAAGACCGCTTGCCATGGCCACTAAACGCTGACGTTGTGTCACAACCTGTGAACGCGTGGAAGCCCAGCAGGTTATCCCTCAGAGGTTTTTCAAGTCTCTCAGACAGTGGATGTATTGGATAGCATTTCCTCTTCTTTGCTGTTCCAGAGATCATCCACACTTCTGCTGTTTGTGCTGGTATAAAGTGGACTAAAAGCAGCATGACATCCGTATCTCTGCAGATGACTAACACTCTTTTGTATCCCTGGTTCACTGCCTCACACGAATGGAGTACCAGCCTGGTGTCCGCCTCTTCATGGTTTCCTTGAAGCTTAACTTCGCTCCTCCGTGTTGACCTCGCATGTGTAGCACAAGAGAATCTGCCTCCTGTTACAAGCTCACATTGTTCTGGTAGAACTGTATCCTTTCTCACGACGATCTCGGTCAAGAACCTGGCGAGAACGGCCTTGTTTTCATCAGATGCAATAAAGTTGCTCTATACCTGTGGAAGTGGGACATTTCGTCCTTACGAATTGGCCTCTTCTTCCCCACTCGCCTTGACCTTGTCACTGCCTTGATCGATTGTTGCCCGTCAACTCTTGTTTTGTGACATATGAAGTGACTTGTGACATTGTTCAAGAATACGTCGGCATAGTCGCCAAATGTCCGACACCCATGTAGTTTTCCAAGAGCTTGGATCAGGCCATGACCGTCAATCTTCACACACGTCTTCATGTTGGCTTCTGGAATTGCCGAGGGTATAGGAGTGCAATCCGCCAGGACATTGATTAGCACTGACGTTTGTGTCGAGTTCATGTCGCCTCCATGCTTGGCCAGAGACGGTGGGACTGGGGACAGCACATGCTTCAGGATACTCCCCATTTCAACTGTTCGACCCGCGGTGACAGCATTGAGTAATCGCTGCAGATGTTTTCTGTCGGCTTTGACAGTATTCTGTACATTGTGTTTGGTAGTCACGGTTGCTTTGTACAGAGTGGCAAAGGTTTTCGAGCGATGTTTCTTAAGCACATCATGAAACCCCACAGTTTCTCAGTTAGGCGTTGCTTCACGTTGGTGATAACATGCAGTTTCCCCCGTTCTTCAGCTCTTAGGAGATCACTGACCACGTCAGTCGGGGCAAAATCTTTGGATGCCAAAGATAACAAGGGTTTGTCGCCACTTATCGAATCCATGTCTCCATCTTCTTCTTTTCTCAAAGCAGTATTTACTCCGAATACGTCCAAACGTGTAAGCTGTGTGATAAGCTTCTTCACGTCATCAGCATCACGCTTCATCTGGGAAGGAAGGCTGTCACTGCGGGTGAAAGTGGTCTCTTCCTCCTCAGATTCCAGGTTGAAGAGGTATCGCGTGTCCTGTGAGATTCGTGAGCGTTCGGCCCAGGTGACACAAAGCTTGTCCCTACTTTGGGCATTTCTTGTAATGCCTATGATGCCGTTCTGCATCTTGCATGGTTTGTTTATCCACTCAGTTGCCTGGTCAGCGGGAATTGGTTGAATCGTCTTTTGGTTCTCTTCACAACGAAGTTCCCTTGAATGAACTCTGCGTAGACCTGTGGTGCTGTAATTTCAAGCAGTTTCATATCCGCAAGATACACAGGTCCCCATCGGGCATACTTTGTGTGGTCATAGATTGTGAACCATGGCAACATGTTATGTATACTGACATACACACAATACGTGTTTGGTTTTGAAAGCAGGATAACTTTGCAATAATGGGTATGAAAAGAAAACAACATTTCGAGATAATCACATTTTTGTGTTGAATTATCCTATACATCTCTGTGTAAATGCAATGTTTAACACCTTATATCTCCGCCAATACTTGGTATAACCGTAAAATCTTTACTGGTTTGTAAAGATCTACTCACATAGAGTTCGAATCATCACGAAAATAAAAACCGACATTTTGACCCCAGTTGACTTTGTGACCTTCAAAATGACCTTCATGTTCAAAATAATGGATGGTAATATCGCACATGGTTGTGTTATCTTACCAACGGTCAACGTAGCAAGAATTTGTTTGTGTTGATTTGAACACTATCGATCGATAGAACAGGGCATAGTTGGCCACTTGCGAAGCAGAGTTCTATTCTGCGGTTGTCACCTCACTTCTTAAACAATTTTCCCACATATTGGCAAGTTTTATTTAATCCCAAATCATGCCAAGGAACGATGTTATGTATACTGACATACATACAATAGGTGTTTGGTTTTGAAAACAGGATAACTTTGCAATAATGGATATGCAAACAACTTTTACATACAAGAAAACAACATTTCGAGATAATCACATTTTTATGATGAATTCTCCTATACATCTCTGTGTAAATGCAAAGTTTAATAACTTATATCTCCGCCAATACTTGTCGTAACCATAAGATCCTTACTGATTTGTAAAGATCTACTAATATAGAGTTCAAATCATCACGAAAATAAAAACCGACATTTTGACCCCAGTTGACTTTGTGACCTTCAAAATGACCTTTAAATTCAAAATCGGGCGTGGCATCCACCCTAGTCATTTTCCGCATACCATGGGTGACTCATCTAGCATGGATGCCCGCTATTAACAAACAATGCCGATGAAAATAATTCTAGAGCACTTTTCAATGTTTGGCTGGTCCACTATATTATTCGCAATGGAATGACAAGCAACGCAAATAATACGCAAGTAATACAAATTCCCCAATATTAACCAAGAAATAATTTTTAAAATCCTGAATTTCACAAATATTAGTCAAATAATAATATTAATATACATTATATATTACTCGTTATGTAATGACAAGCAATGCAAATAATACTCAAGTAATACAAATTCCCCAATATTAACCAAGAAATAATAAAAAAAATCCAGAATTTCGCAAATATTAGTCAAATAATAATATTAATATACATTATAATTTTATTACTCGCTATGTAATGACAAACAACGCAAATAATACGCAAGTAATACAAATTCCCCAGTATTAACCAAGAAATAATTTTAAAAATCCAGAATTTCGCAAATATTAGTCAAATAATAATATTAATATACATTATAATTATATTACTCGCTATGTAATGACAAGCAATGCAAATAATACACAAGTAATACAAATTCCCCAGTATTAACCAAGAAATAATAAAAAAATCCTGAATTTCGCAAATATTAGTCAAATAATAATATTAATATACATTATATACTACTCGCAATGGAATGACAAGCAACGCAAATAATTCGCAAGTAATACAAATAATTCCAAAATTATATATATAATACGCAAGTCAGGACGGATGTTTTGGGACAGGATGTTTTTAGCCGAAACATCCGGCTCTCATCAGATGCAGCTAAGGCAATTCTACCGAGTGTTGACACGTGTAAGCGCACGATTGCCAGAAACCGAACACAAGAGTACCTGGCCGAACCAGCCAGTTTGGTAAATCTAAACATTCTTCCTCCTTGGACCCACACCCTAGGACAACAACAAGATGAGTTCCTCTTCTTCCACAACGGTCCACAAGCGGCACACAGAATACTGATAAATGGTTCATGGATGGAAACTTTGCAATGGCTCCACCACAATTTCTACAGATCTACGTGATCCATGTGTCTCTAGGAGAGGTGACGATCCCATTGGTGTACGCATTTCTGCAAAACAAAACAGAAGCAACACATCATGAACTGTTCACTGCTATACTGAATCGCTGTGCAGTGTATGGTATGCGACCTGACCCTGATGTTGTCAGGTTGATTTCGAGTTGGCCGTCCCTCGTGCTCTGACAGCTGTGTTCGGGCAACACGTACAGGTGCAGTTCTGTTTCTTCCACCTGACACAGAGCACATGGCGGAAAATTCAAGAGATGGGAATTGCTACGACATATCGTACAGACAACAACTTTCGCCATTTCTGTGGCATGCTTGATGGACTTGCGTTTCTGCCACCAACTGACGTCTCTGCTGGCATGACACACCTACGTACGATTGCACCAGCTTTGGCAGTACCACTGGTCGACTACTTCGACAAGACGTACGTCAACGGCCACTACAGACAAGGTCGGCCGCAGGTGAGAGGTATCAGGATGGTGCGAATCGCTCCCCTGTATCCTGTGTAGACGTGGAATGTGCACAATGCGACTCAAAATGACGACCCACGCACAAATAACGTCTCTGAGGCTTGGAACAACAAGTAGCGTCACTTGATTGGTCACCAGCATCCCTCGATATGGAAATCCATCAAGTGCCTACAGCGGTAACAAGAGTGTGTGAGCGCCGTCATTCTCTAGGATGCAACAGGCCAACCACTCTGGAAACACGTGAGGCAGGAATACGTCAGACTACAAACACGACTGAGGAACCTTTGTCGTGACTATGTCAATGGGGTATTGCAGGTGCCGCAATTCCTCGCAGCTGTTGGCCATCTGGTTCGTTTGTAAAAACACTCCGCTGAACATTACTACCTTCTTGGACACTAGTAATATTCCACTGTAATACGACAGCACATGACATTCCCAATGTGCATCACTAGAAGAGTTATATTAATAATTGTATATATATATATATATATATATATATATATATATATATATATATATATATATATATATATATATATATGTGAGTTTGAATTAAAATGTGACTGGACACACAACTGTTTTTTTTTTATCAAGTTTATTTTACATTATGGATACATTTTTATTAATCTTTAATCTTTAATTAATGCCTTTTAATTAATGCCTTTAAAGAATATTTATTGGTTTTACCAAAATGCATGTTACCAAGATGCCCTATAACCAAAATGTCTGTTAACCAAAATGTCCTATTACCGAAACGTCCTATTACCGAAATGTCCAATTATCGAAATGTCCTTTTACCGAAGTGTCCGTTACCAAAGTGTCCTTTACCAAAGTGTCCTTTACCAAAATGTCTGGATACCAGGGTGGAGTGAATGACACATTGACCTTTACTAGACAACTGGACTAGTTATTAGGAATGTTTTCTTAGTCTGCCCTTATCTTTACTAGTGTAAGGACCAGGGGACTAGTGCGCAGTTCTAACCAGTTCTATTAGTAAATCAAAACTATTTTAAATACAAAATATGTGACATTTGGCGTGAAGATCGTAATATAAGATTCACGGACAAAATACAATATATTTGGATACCAACAAATACAAATAACGAGCACTTTGGCCGTTGTTTTCTCTTATATCAACGAATATTATTAAACTTTGATTCAGATTATTACAGAAAAGATTTGAGAAAATATTTCATTGTTGTAGGATGACCCAATTGTTATGTCTCTGTTCTACCACAGTAAAAAAACAGTAACTTCATATTATTCCTGCCCTTGCTACTTTACAGACCGTTTCACAGTCCGCAGTGCCTTCTGGAAAAAGCAAGTCTACTGCACACCGCCCTAAGTTGGTATGTACTACACTGTTCACATTGTTGGAAGCTCACTATTAGTATAGATTATTCTGTTTGTGTGATGTGATACTAGTACATAACATTATTAACATACCATCAAACCATCGCAATGCTATGTTTGACAGATTCCACGAAAGAGGATTGACCTACTTCCACCATCACCTCATCAAGTGAATACCCACAGCTGGGAAATATTGAGGTAAATATAATGTGTATAATAATATATAATAATGCCTTCTTTTGCTCCTATATCCTCAAAGATCAAGCTCAGTAGGATTAAACAAACTCATAATTGCTGATACGCTGTTGTACAAATCTTGAAAATAATGCGATAGTGCATCAGGAGTCAATGCAATGATTTTAGATTTTAGCGAGAAAAACGAGGAGAACGCGTGACTAACCTTGCTAAACAATTTTAGACATGCTGAAGTTTTGCTATATTCTTCTTTGCGATATTGTAAAGGAGGGAATTGTAGTAGTCAAGTCTGCTGCTTACTAGAGCTGTTGCAATGGTTTTAGCAACGGAAAGTGATATAAACCGGCGAATATCACGGATATGGTAAAAACAGCAATTTGTAAACAGTTTGAAATTGAAGTTTTCATCAAATGTTACTCCAAGATTTAAAACTGAGCCAGCTGGTATGATGCTCTGACTCAGGATATGTGTGGGGAAAAAGCCGTCGAGTTTTGTATGCTGCGTTGAGGTACCAATGATGAGAAATTCGGTTTTATCTGCATTTGGCTTTAATTTACTGTTTTTCATCCAAACGGAGATATCTTCGAGATAATCCCTCAGCTGGTTTTAGGAAGCGACAAGTATCTGGTGTGGTCAAAGAAACATAGATTTGTGTGTCATTTGCATAAAGGTGATGATCCAAGTTGTGACTCTGGATAACAGAGGCTTAGTGGTGTTGTATATAGAGTGCAAAAGCAAGAATCCACAAGAGGTGGGCAGCATGTCTGAGAAGCAGTTACATATTTTAATGGCTTGCCACCTATCAATAAGGTATGAAGTAAACCAGCTCAGGGCTGTGCCAGATATCATATACTCATGTACAGAATTTTTTTCTGATCTATGCGAACAGATCATTTCTACACATTACAGCTCAAGATTTTGGCCTATCGTAAGTGTCAGTAATAATTTATTTCACTACCATGTACATCTTTCTTTCCAGCCTTCACCAGCAAAGGTGCCACTATATGGTACACCGAGAAGGACCAGGCTGGACCATCCGTATAGTATGGCACGAATGGTGGACGTTGGTATACAGACAGAGACTCGTCACGTCACGATCAAGTTGTCAGCTGACCCATCCGTCACACCACCACTTGCACAGCCCCTTGACACTGAACTGTCAGACCAGGACGATTCGCCAGCCATGGAGAGTGGATCGTCCTACAGACCGTCATCCCGCTCATCTGTGTCTACCGATACTGACAGCACGACACACGGCTCGCCAGTCACCAGTTCAGTGAACAAGTATGTCATTTTAGGGACCAACTTGATGAACTTCTGGCCCACTGCAGTAAGTGTGGTCAGCCAGTGACGAAGAAACGGAGATTCACCACCGGGTCAATGCTGTCAATCCACATTGAATGCCACGGTGGTCACTCTTATGTTTGGCAATCACAGCCCGTGATAGAGGAGGTACCAATGGGAAATGTGCTGATTTCAGCGGCAATCCTTTTCACAGGGCTGACACATTCACGAGTTGCAGAAATGGCCGCCTGTTTGGGTCTCCTATTCTACACACAGCCTGTCTACCAGAAAGAGGTGCTCTTCCCCGTCATCCAGGAAGCAGGGCAACTGGAAAGAGAAGGGACAGCCCTTGAGGTAAAAGACGGCGGCACTGTGACACTGGCTGGGGATGCGCGGTGTGACACCCCAGGGCACAGTGTGACACCCCAGGGCACAGTGTGACACCCCAGGGCACAGTGTGACACCCCAGGGCACAGTGCGAAGTACGGGTCGTACACCCTGATGCACATCGATGGAGAGGGGAGGAAAGGCATCAACCGAATAGTGGCGATGGAATTGATTCAGGTGTCAAAGGTGAGTCAGCATTGTAGCTACACAATATCATACCCTTACCATGGGACACATAATGATTTTCAGGTAATTTTTTTTTGCCTATTTCCATTGCATGTTTTTGAAGAAAATGCGATAGTCTTTATAGTTAACGCAATGCATCTTTTTCAAGCATGTATATATATATATATAATGGAGCCTGTTATGTTCTTATTTAAAAATAAGTTAACATTTCATATCAGATTATATATATATATATATATATATATTTGGATGTTCTGTGTGGTTAAAAAATATTCACTAGTGTATGAATCATCGATATATCCATACATTAACAATTATATACCCATGTCTTTTTTATTATTATTTTGAAAATATGTTGTTTTCTCACCCAATTTACCCAGTGTATTTTGTAATGCATATATCTTGTAAACTCATCTATTCTTTGCTATTTATAGTGACTAGGTTAACAACTCCAACCACTTGGAGTCGGAGGGTTTGCGGCGATGTCTCAAGCAAGTTGTGACCGAGGACGACATGGATGTCACCACCCTTGCGACAGATCGCCATCTCATGATTGGAAAATTATGAAAGAAGATGACCCAGAGTTGAACATGCATTTTGATATAACAAACTATGAAGTACACCACTGTATTTTAGTATGCCAGTCAGTGTTACAGATATTGCAATGTGAAGCCATACCAGATATACAGGGTGACCCAAAAAAACCAGAACCCATACAAATGTTCATTAATCCTACATAGGTCCATCAAATTTCTTCAAATTTGGTCTATTCAAACGTCAGTCTATGGAAAAGTTTTAGCCAGTTTGCATAGTTTTTATGTTCTTTTCAAAAAAATAAACATTTGCTCCAAATGTTGTCCTCGGCGTTGAAGGCACACTTGCACATGTCGCACATAATTGTCAATGACTCTCACACATTCCTCCTTGGGGATTTGCCTGATCTTTCCTGTGATTGCTGCCTTCAGTTCACCTGTTGTTTGAGGATTGTTCTCATACACATTGTCCTGGAGATACCCCCACAGATAAAAATCTAGGGGGTTTAAGTCTGGTGAATGCGCTGCCCACTCAACATCACACCTCCTGCTGATCAGTCTGTCATCAAATCGCTCTCTAAGCCAGGCTAGGAATACATTTTATGTGGGGGGTGGCCCCGTCTTGCTGAAACCACTGTTGATCTCGATCCATTCCTCTGCGTCATCCCAATGATGCCCAAACCTTCCTCAGTACTGCCACATAGCGCTCCCTGTTCACCATTTGAGGTTGCTCATTTTCATCCTCAAACCAAAATGGGCCGATGATGCCATGTTTGGAAATGGCTACCCATGCTGTGCACTTTTTTGAGTGTAACGGCCTCTGTAAGACATCCTACCCTACACAATAGGTGAACTAAAGGCAGCAATCACAGGAAAGATCAGGCAAATCCCCAAGGACGAATGTGTGAAAGTCAGTGACAATTTTGCGCGATGCGTGCAAGTGTGCCTTCAACGCAGAGGACAACATTTGAAGCAAATTATTATTTTTTTGAAAAGAACATAAAAACTATGCAAACTGACTCAGGTGGCTAAAACTTTGTGGACAGATCATCCATAGACTGAAGTTTGAATAGACAAAATTTGAAGAAATTTGATGGACCTATGTATGATTAATGAACATTTTTATGGGTTCTGTTTTTTTGGGTCACCCTGTACTATTTTTAGGTCTAGTACAGATACGATGTCAGGGTCACAGTACACCCATAAGTTCACCAGGTATAAAAATTAGGTTATAAAAATACTGGAATAATTAATTATCACTTATTGGTTAAATATCTTTCATCACATTACATGTGCGCACATTAAATAACTTATTAATATGACATACAGGTGACAGTAGTGAATATTTGGATGGAACAAAAATTGCTCTGCATTTCAGCTTGATCACCAGCTGGATGTCTGGCATGTCGGGAAGGGCATCAACAGAAAATTGACAGCAAAGGCCAGGGGCAAGGGATGTGAGGACCTCCTGCCGTGGATCAAGAGCATCTCAAACCACCTGTGGTGGTGTTGTGCTACCTGCAATGGTGATGCGCAGTTACTGAAGTAAGCCTAAAAAATATATACATATTTATTTTATAGTAAATGAAACTTAGAATAATTATGTACTGTATGTAGTGTAATACACCATAACAAAACAGATGTGATAATTTCACGTACACTTTTCAGTCCATTGGACCAAAGGACTTATGTCATCACTTTGTGTGTGCCATAGACGCGCCACAAAAATTTAAATTTGATTGGCATGTCTGTAAACCTCCTACGGTCTAAAAGGCCGAAAGGTGGTAATGTTTTTTATTTTCCTATTTTATTCAAAAACTTTTACTTTAATTTTGCATATATGTATCTGAGAGTGTCTTCATTATACACAATACATTTGTAATTCACCAGTGCCTCCAATTCAACAGGGCTTCCAAAAAGGCAATACGATAAAATTGTGTCTGTTTCTGCATGGACTTTTAGCACATCTGAGGACATGGAATTCATGTGGTGATCTGTGTGCAGGCCTAAATGGGCAAACTGCATGTCTAACTGCTCTTCCCTTGCAGTTGTTGGGGCTGCATTAATAACCCAGTAGATCCATGGATGGTTGCTGCCTGCATATTTTACACTATATCTTCATTTTAACTAACAATTTTATCTTCAAGTTGTGTTTATTTTGATGTTTAATTAGCTGTAAAATGATGTGACTGATGTATTGTATTAAAGATATTGTCACCTATAAGTGACAATTTAAAAAGATAGTTAATTTATATTCTAGATAACTATAGAGTGAAAACTCATACACTTGATCGATATTGTTTGCTGCTTTCACACAATATGGCTGTATTTCTGATCACCTCATGAATAACTAGAGACAATGCCAATTACGTGATGATGCAATGAATTATTTCCCGTTCCTTTGTTGTTGGTTACAGAGAACGATGGTTATCACTGCTACATCACATCATGGCCATCCATACGTGGACAGTGAACGTCCCATTTCATTCATGTGCCCACGCTGTAAATGCTGATGAAGAAGATACAACGATGTATCTTGAGCAAGATTCGGCAGCGTTTAAGGCCCTGAAGTGCGTCATCACAGCACATCATGTTCTGAGAGCCCTTCCCAAGCTCACTCAATTCTGCCCCACTGGACAGGTGCAGGTGTACCACAGCTGCCTGCTCAAGTACTGCCCCAAGAGGCAGCACTTCCACTGTGAAGGTATGACAGCAGTCATAATTGCAATGGGAGTTTTGCAATAAATTGTGTTTGAATTCTTGCTTGTGCAGTTCTGTGCACATTGCACCAAGTTATATAGTAATTGGAGCATAGCTTCATACTTCCTAGATAAATGTAATCAGTTACTGTGTACGCTTATGAGTACAGTGTGCTATGTAATAGTGATATTCCAGAACTGGAAAATTAAATGAAATAACACGTCATTATTACCAAATATAATATAAAAATACAGTCACTGTATATACATTTCATACAAGGTGAAACAGTAAGAACATGTGATAATTGTGAGTGGAATGTGATGCCTGGTCAGTATGTTGCTATTTAACTTACAGTTTCTAATTTGGCCAGTGTGTGATTACTAAAAACAACCATTTCTGACATGATTATCAAGCAAAATTACCGAAAATGTGGACACGTGTATAATCATTAATTTTAAAAGTGTTTTAAAGTTGTCCACATATTAATGCAAGCACTATTTTTAGTTGTAGGAATGAAGGCACGTCAGATGCTGTCTGCACTAGCCTGGAATTACCGGCCATGCCCTGTCCCAGACATCCCTGTCGAAACAGATGTTGTGTTCAAAAAGCAAAGAACAAGTTGGAGGTTGCGCAACAGAACGCAGTCAGCCCGACACAACCATAGACCCATGCTGATGAGCCGCATAACCGATGTGGTGACAGGGAAAGGTGTGCTGCTTCCAATCACTGTACCAGCAGGGGTTGTGAACGGGGCAAATGTGCCTCAACCAACTAAGGAGGATCTGCTGGCAGCACGGCTCACTCATTGTGCTTATTAGTTAGTCTCCAGTGATGGCACGGAACCTTGTCCTGTCTGTAGGCAGTCCACCTGAGGGACCTGAAACAAATGTGTTTAGATAAATATACATATGAAAATTAATCCTTTTCATTTAGTACGTGTATGTATTATTAATTTCAAACATGTGGTGCATTAAGTATTACAAATTGTGTTGCAGTATTATTGCTTATTATATGTAATGTTAGTTATACTTTTAAATCGCTGTGTGCCCTTAGCTCCCATATCTTGGAAACCGTTGAGGATCTATTTATGTAATTTAGAATAAACATCAGTTAGGGAATTGCTACTAAACACAAGAAATATTTATCCAATTGGACCATTCTGAAGACTGTCAAACATATACATCTTGACTAAAACCTCTAATGACAACTGTCACTTAATAATTACAAATTCATTATTATATTACAAAGAACTTCAGAGCACGTTGGTTCATTTTATTAGTTATAATAACTAATATTTTGTTATTGATGTTGTATTATGTTTCTTATTTGATGCATTTACTTTTTTTACAACAAATATAAAAAATATGCACACAGTATACTTACTTGTTTGTTGGTCGGTCTAGTTGCCAGTTATCTCTCCATATGTTGTTCAGTACATTCCAGAGGACTTGCTGCTCCAAACAGAGAATTTCGTAATACACAGCTACCCACCTGTAATAAAAAAATCGAGCATTAAGAAATGTTTTATGTGAAAACATAGATTATTACTCTGGATGAAATAAAGCGTGAATTCTTACACACTTCCTGTATTCGTCTTTATCATAGACTCATTATCTATGTTATATTTGACTCCATAAGATAAGATACATGCGAAGTGTTGAGAAGATATAATATAACCTGCAGTTTATTTTCAAATGAAAAATAATCTCAACTACGTGTCATTGCTGTGTAAGCGGTGCACTTAGGTCATGATATATTCATCAGTATAGCTGTTATTGCTAATGTGATGAGTGTCTACGGGGATACAAAAAACAGCAAGCTATTGACACAATACTATGACTTAGAATGCATAATTCGGACCCACCTCAATGTTGCCATTATGACTGTATCTTTGCCAACATTTGATACTTGACTTTGTTAATTAATTCATTTAACATCATCTTGCGCATATGTATGTTGTATAAACGGCGCATCTTACTTAGTCTTAGCCTTAGGCTTAGCAGACTTTTGAAGTGGAAAAGACAGCACGGTCAGTATTTAAAAAAACTGTTTATCGCTCATTCCATGTGCACGGCGCAGTGACACATGCACCGTTGCGCTTGCGACTGGCAGAAATCGGAGCTCTATTTTGGTCACAAAATGCAATATTTTTGAAACATAAAATATATGATAAATATACCTGGGACTGCTGATTGGTCATGTTTTGTTTAAGATTAGAGTTTGTGTGAGGTATCCAATATAGGCAAAAATAAAGTTATAAAGGCACAATTGAGGTGGATCCGAATTCTGCATAAGTGCCGAATACATTAAATACATGCATAATGTGCACCTTACATGTCAAAGTGAAGGCAGAGAGGAGGAGGATGTATCAAATATTTGTGACTCAAACTGGTCCGTCTGCGCTGGCGATGAAAGCCGAAGTGAAGACTTTCCCAGCATGCTCTACCAAGCGAGACAAGTCACTTTTTTGGGGGGAGACAAGTCACTTTCTAGTATCTACATAAATATTATTCTACTAGTAGAATTTCGCATTTATGTATCCTACCAGAAAGTGAGTTAATGTGTGGTTGTAGCTTCTTTGGTGCGAACAATATGAACACTGGGCAACAGTTGTAGTGTGAAAAAGGGCAAATTTTATTGCCAGATTACCTCAATGAAATTCAATGTAATTAATCCCAATTACAGCCTAACTACATTATAATAAAAACTAATGCTAATCTTCGTATTCCAAGCAACAAAGGTGAGGGGCCAACCGCCACAGACACGGTTCCTTACGAATAGTGTTCCCCCACCCAATATATATATATATATTATATATATATATATATATATATATAATCTAGCTGTTTCCACATCTGCCTATCTTCCCTAATTGCACTTCTTCTGCTAGATGGAACCCGAGCTTCCAGTATTCATCTAGATTGATTCCCTTCATAGCGTTTCCTATATCCTACACGCACGCACGCACGCACGCACGCACGCACACAATTTGTATAGGGTTTCATATATATATATATATATATATATATATATATACGTATACATATATTTTGCTCACTGGCACCAAGCTAAATAGAAGTAAAGGGAGCCTGCTGTGCTTTGCTCAGTTTATGGAGCGTGAGATAGCGAGAAAGAACAAGCAACATTGGTGGAAAATGGCAATGCCTTTAATTACATAAACAAAGAGAAATGACAAAGTAAACAAAACTATGGGCATTGCCGTTGGCTTAGATAAATAAAGCCAATCCCCTAAGAAACATAAATGTGGGATTGCACGAGAAATTATCTAAACAACTAGCTATCTAAGCAAAATAAATGTGGGGGCTAGAAACCACCCAACACCCCCACACAAATATATATATATATATAATTATAGTCTAGTCTTTTCAGTTCTACTTTCAAAACATTATTATAAGGTGGTGATATGCAGTTTCTATACATGCGCGATAAATGTAAAAGTATATATATATGTGTGTGTATGTATGTATATATTTATATATATATATATATATATATATATATATATATATATATATATATATATATATATATATATACACACACATAACATACACACATATATATAATATATACTTTTACATTTATCGCGCATGTATAGAAACTGCGTATCACCACTTTATAATAATGTTTTGAAAGTAGAACTGAAAAGACTATAAAGACACGATTATATGTGATTGTGATTAGACCAGTGTTGGAATATGAAAAACTCAAAAGAGAGCGTTACAATTCGGCAGACCACCAGCGGAATATGTTTCTTTGGAACAGAGTCGGAGACGACGCAAGGCAGACCTCTGCTGTATAGGTATTTAAATACGTAAGACACCTCAGAAGTAGTGACAGCAGCCTCATTGAATTTTTTTTAGAAGCGATTGAGGTCTCTGGTCACCGGATAAAACAGACGAAACAACCAGGTAAAGAATAACGTACACAACCGCCACAAATAAATAACCTGTCGTTGTTTCGCGCAACTTTGAAATAATAACTACTCCCTTAATGTCGTCTGCTCGAGAAGGCTGGCGCAACTTGCGCTGTTTCGACGGTATTACATTCTGATTCAAGTAATTATTTATGGGATGGCCTTACGATGGCAGTCGTAAGTTTTCTTCTTCGTGTTGTTAGCCAGTGTTATATTTTCACAAATAATAACGTGAATATACCCAATTTTGCCCACAAGTTAACGATCACAACAATTCCGGAGCCGGAGGCTTGTCGCATTGACTAGAGTTGAGTCTTGACACCCTTGTCACGCTTGTGCTTGTGCCGAGTCGTCGAGTTGTGCCACGTCAGTGTCACTCGGGCGTAAAGTTGAGCCTGAGGTAAACTGTAAGCCCGAGAAAGGCCAACAACCAGCCAACTTTATTACTGAAGACTGGAACATTCATCAGCATTTCAGCACGGCTCCTGCGTCGCGGTGTCTGGGAATACCGGGGCCGGGGGAAGAGGGCTGTTGGTGCTTCATCGACTCAGACTTTAAGTTCAAGTTCAGCGCGTTTCCTGACATTGTCTTGACTTGAGTTATCATTCGGATAATTCAAGACAATGTCAGGAGATATTTGAAGTAGAAATCGGGAGATATAGGCCCCACTTTGGCACTTATGTACATAAGTGCCCCTACTTCTATTCTGGGAGACCGAAATATGACTCTGAATCTGGGAGACTCAGTAAGTCATAGCATAACTCGGCCATAAGGTCAAGGAATTTTTGGGAGATTGGCCGCATATACAGTGAAACTGAAAATGAGGAGGAAGTGTAGTTAGAGTAGACAGTCAAGTAGACTAAACGTCTAAAGAGTTCCCACGTGGTCATGGCCATGGGCTGCATATGGATGTTTTCTGTGCATATAAATCTGTGCTGTAGTTGCAGATTTTTTGTGAGCTTGAGATTCTTCCGGATTTTGACACTCGGTAGATGGCATATTTGAAACAGCAGATGTTGATTGATGCGGGATCTGTATCGATCAGACATTTAGATGGGTTTTGAGACTTGGTTTGACTGATGTGTGGAGGCTGGCTCAAAAGATGGATTACTGATATTTTTATTTGTTAAATGTCAAACCATTACAACCACAACTGGAAAGATGTCACTCTAAACATAGAGTTGTTGTAATCTCCTGTTCTTAGGTTATGTTAATATATTACTTTGTCATATAACTAACTGGAAGATATTGTACTGAATATTTTTTCTTTCTAAAGCCAAGGAACTGCTTTTCTGCTCATAATAGGCAGAGCCTTAATTTGTAACAGGAAGTCTACTGTCTACAATGTATATCGGGAAACGTAAACATTTAGGGTATTGCCATTATCTCTGGCCATGTTGGCATTATTGCCAATACATTTTATTTTGAAACTGGATGTTTTATTTACCACTTAAGCACGTTGTGGGGTAATCTGTCAAATTGCGAATTTTCTATAAGCTTAATAAGGTAACTAGCCACAATTTGGCAAGCAGCATGTTGTACAATCATAAGACCATAATATTAAATAATAAAATCTAACCTAGGAGCAGACACCCTTGTTTTAAAACAGCATAAAACATTACAGATGTCATGAATTATATACTTCCACCCATGTCTCATTGCAGCCTGAACATTACGAGCAGATGCCACGAATAACAAAATAACTCGGAATCATTAAACATGAACAACACTGATTGGAATCTGGATGGCCTAGATGGTTTGTTTTTTGACACAAGCAACAAAGTTGCTAGTGGAGGAGATGGGTATGAATATGATATAATTGTATTTCTTCCACAAACACAGTACACAAATGTTCAACATACAAATACATTTGCATGTGTGTGTATGAGCACGTGTGTGTGCATGCACGTGCGTGCATATTGATATTATACAATAAATGAATATTAATGTTGTTTAGACTGAAATAAAAACTGCTAGTGGAGTAAATGTTGATGTAGTCTATGGCTATGATTCATTTGTTCGTTCGTTTGTTTGTGCCTTTATAAGTAAAAATAAATTACATACCATACAACAGACGTAACAGTTGTTTCATTCAAACAGAAAGATATTTGATAAACCTATTTATAAGATACAACGTTTTTATATTTGGTTAATGACTGAGTGACACATTCACCTTTCATTTCAGTGACGTATTTGGTTTTTCTAAGGGGCATAGTCACCACAATGTGGTACCACCACCCCCTACAACTCTTGATGAAAATTTCTTGTCACAAGCTTTCAAGGATACACCCTCGTTGGAACACATCACTTTTTCTCAGTTTCAAGGAATCACTCCACAGGGTAATTCTACTATTCACAGCTGATGTGTGTCAGCATACTGTACCATTTTATTCTTTAAAATGGTGACGCATGAATTGTTAAACTACTAACTTATTTTATGTAGATGTTGTAATACTACAGTGTTGAATTATGCAGAAATAGTGTAAAAATGAACACCAGTGGACTGACACACGTTGCTCAGCTTAGGACTGACCTTGTTGCTCATGTCACTCCCCAGTCTCCTTTCTGTCATCACCCTAGGGAGCTTCCATTAGCTGCCAGAGAAACACAGGATAGGTTATACAGATATCACAACCAGTAAGTAGAGAACAATGTGTTTGCTAAAAGTATAAAATATCTTTTCTGAATCATCTGTTTTATGTACCTGAGTGTATGATATAAAAAAGTTCTAAATTTGTTTTATACTATGACTGAACATAACCGGTGCTTCAGCTGGAGTCTTGAACCCACAAAGAACTGGAAAACGTCAAAACGTTTTGCAACAGTTTTCAACAAATCACAAGAGCCCCAAGAGTCCAAGAGTGGGAGTGGTCGCTCCTCTGACTACACCAGCTAGGTACAAACATGTTTTTCTTGTTCTTTCTTTTACTATGTAAATTAGATAAAGTACTTCCTTCAATGTAAATTACAATTTTTTTTGCGAGCCACTGCGATTTCTAAAATATGAGTCATTGACCCTTTGAGAGTTCCTTTGCATACTTGTGTGTTATGGTTTTGAATGTCTGCTTACCCTGGTAACAAGATGGACTTTAACAATTTAACCCAGAGTCTCCCTGCCTTCTGTGTTTAAATACTGTCTGGGAGGTTATCTTGTTATAAAATTATTAAAATGTCATGCCAAAATCAAATAGTTAAATTTTATAGTCAGATTAGTTTATGATAGTCTGTTGGTGAGATTGTATGTGTGGCAAATTTTATTTGGACTAAACACATTACCATGCAGGAACAAGAAACCACTGTTCCGGGCTCCTTACAGAGGTGACACCTCCGCCAGCAGTGATAGCCAAACCTCTCAGGTTAATCAGAAGACAAGACAAGAGTTTCCTCAGTATGCAGGATGGTCAACACAGCGATGTAGCCAGCAACCAACACTTCAATCGCCCTGTCCATATCGGTCCAGTGAAGACCTGTTTTCTTCAGGGCCACTGTCTGGGGTTGTTGACACTCCTACATCTCTCTTGATGCTAGGTAAGATGAATTCAATCCAGTTTAGCAAAAAGTATGACATCTTGCCCTATACAGTACAGCAGTATAAGCAGTATAACATTTGGCAGCTATTGTTGGGCGTTTGTGGCCAGTAGGTACAAAGTTGCAATTAATGTTTTGTATGGCAAGGTAATTTTGTGAGCTATGCTTAATTATGGCAGTGAGAGGTGTACGAACAATAGCATAGGATCTTTATTTCGTTGACTTAAATAACTGCACTTTATTTAAAGTAGCTGCGAAGAATTGTTAATGACATTTGACTAACAGTCTGGTTGAAAGTACATGTATAGATAAGTTGCGTCTAAATGGACAGCAATTTAACCTGGGTAATGATAACATGGGCTATGTTAGCATGAGTTAAACTGCACAGTGTCTACATGAAGCATCTCAGTGCAGTGAGATGCCTGCCTGCCATGCCATGCCTTGCCCTGCACCTGCACCTGCACCACGCCTGGCCTATGCCTGGCGCGTGCATGCTCTGTGCTTGGCCTGCGTCTGCTCCGTGGCTGGTTCGCACTGGGTTCATGAAAAATTGTGAGGCAGCCGTAGCCTCGGTTAACTTTTATTGCGGGAATTTATCATACACTGTAGGTCTCAGGTAGTTTCCTCCAAACAGCCCAAACTTGGGCTAACGCAGGAGATGTCCTTAGTGAGTCCACTACAGGTTACATATTTACCCCCTCCCCTGTGTGGGATGTTTTACTTCCCCTGGCATAGACACCAGATAGAAGGGATCACCGGCTTTTAGTATCTCTTCCAAAAGCCAGACAAATGCACTGTGTTTTGGGCACCATGTAGATGCATATTCCAGGTTAAAAACATATAGACAAGGCTTTAAGACATTCCAATCAGAATGGTATATTTCCTACACTTTTATCTTTAGTCCCTTTGTGCAGTGAGATTGTAAAAGTATCTTTGATGTTTAGGTGTGACACCAGATGGTAGTGCTCATGGAATCCTGAAACTGCGACCAGTCACAGAAATACGTATCCTTTTATTTAACTTATTCATGTCAGTTATGCATATTTACAAAGTTATAATTGATAGTAGTTAGATAGTTTATTTTGTGTTTTGGTGAGTTGTCACTGGCTTTGCCTGTAAGACTGCTTGTGTCAACATTAGAGTGGTCAATCAACAGTCCCTATTGTTTCTATCGTTTGGTTTTTTCTCCAACTCTCATACTCCTTCCATGTCTTTCAGGCTACCTCACCTCCTTTCCCCTCCACTCTCTGGGCATCTTCTTTCTCTGCCAGCTGTTCTCCTCCCATTCTCTCAATGACCAGCTCACATCAGCTGACTTGGTTCTCAGATCTCGGATCTCTCCTTACCACATCTGAGAACCTCAACCTGCCTACTGAACATTTGCCCCCAGTCAACTGCCCAAAGAGGATCATCTATGGGAATGGTCTTTGGACTTCTGCTGTCATGCCTGAGTCATCATATGTGTTTAATAATGTTGTTCAGTGGTGTAGATTCCCGCTCAAGCCATTTGCTTTTGAGGATGTTTTTCAGTGATGTTAACTCGTGCCCAAGCCACATGTGTTTGAGGCTGTTATTTGGTGGTGTGGACTTGTGCCCTATCCATCTGTTTTTGAGGATATTGTTTAGTGCTGTTGACTCATGTCCAAGTCATCTGTATTAATCTGTTGTTCAGTGGTGGTGACTTGTGCCCCTGACATCTGTATTTAAGACTGTTGTTCAGTGGTGGTGACTTGTGCCCCTGACATCTGTATTTAAGACTGTTGTTCAGTGGTGGTGACTTGTGCCCCTGACATCTTCTTCTTCTTCTTCTCATTGCAGCTCAGCACTCTGTAATAGCCACGAATGTACGTGGCTAGAGTATTGTCGAGCTTTGGTCAGTCACAAGTAGTGGGTGGTGTTGCGCGAGGGGGGGGGGGTAATAAGACATAAATATGTACTTATGTAGGCATTGACTGCAGAAGCCTTCTAAATGAATTGAGTGACTGTTTGCTAACTAATTGTTGTGTGCATTTGTTCCATGATTTGATGGTGCTTGGAAAGAAGCAGTGTTTGTATGCTTCGATGCGGGTGAATGGTCGTAAGTAGTGGTGTGTGTTGCCTCTGGTGCATGTAGGAGCGGCTGTGAGTGCGGATGTTGATACGTCTACTAAGTTGTTTGTAATTCGATACAACATTACGAGCTTGGCTTCCGCCCGCCTGCTTGCAAGGGACACCCAGTTCAAGCTTTCCAGCATGGTGGTCACACTGCTGCGTCGTCAGTAGTCGCTCTTCACGAAGCGTGCAGCCTGTCGCTGCACGTTCTCCACAGATTTGAAGTTTTTCTCTGTGGACGGGTCCCATACCGTCGAGGCATACTCCACGATTGGCCTGACAAATGCTTGATAGCATAGCGTTTTGATAGCCTCGGGGCATCTGTTGATGTTGCGCTGTAGGAAGGCCCTGGTGTTGTTGGCTTTCTTTGTCACATTGTTGATGTGTTCATTCCAAGACAGAGTTCTGTCTATGGTTACTCCAAGGTACTTGGCGCCTTTAACTTCCTTTAGTTGATGTTCATGTATGGAGTAGTTGGTGATCTGTGGTTGAGGATGTTGTTTAGTTGTGTTGACTTATGCCCATGGGATCTGTTTTTGAGGATGTTGTTTAATGGTGTTGATTTGTGCCCATGGCATCTGTTTTTGAGTATGTTGTTTAGTGGTGTTGACTTGTGCCCATGGCATTTGTTTTTGAGGATGTTGTTTAGTGGTGTTGACTTGTGCCCTTAGCATCTGTTTTTGAGGATGTTGTTTAGTGGTATTGACTTGTGCCCATGGCATCTGTTTTTGAGGATGTTGTTTAGTGGTGTTGATTTGTGCCCATGGCACAAATTCTGTTTTTGAGGATGTTGTTTAGTGGTGTTGACTTGTGTTCTTGGCATCTGTTTTTGAGGATGTTGTTTAGTGGTGTTGACTTGTGCCCATGGCATCTGTTTTTGAGGATGTTGTTTAGTGGTGTTGACTTGTGCCCTTGGCATCTGTTTTTGAGATTGAATGTTGTTCAGTGGAGTTGACTCATGCCCAAGCCAAGTTGACTTGCAGTGCTGCAGGATCTAAAGTGTAAAATCTAGAAAATTATGGTTCAGTTTTATACTCACTGATTGACTGCCTTGACCATAGCATCAGCACATAGGTACAGGACTGTGTTCAGTTTCCCCTACTTCAATGCAGTCCAGTCCAAAGTACTTGATGATGTAAGTAATTATAACAGTTCTATTTGTAAATACACATACAATTGCATATTTCATACTTTTTGGTTCATTTAAAAAGACGCTGTTTTACCAGGTTATTTTCAGTGTTTTAAAGGTTTAGGTATTACCTGTAGTTGATATATAATGGGAGATGGCAGGACCACATCCCGGAATGGACTGGCATGACGCTGGGCACCACCATGGGGAAGGCTGAGAGGTGAGAGGAATGGAGGGAGCTGGTTGCCAGGTCATCTGTGGCGCCCCAATGGTCCACTAGACTACGGGATAGGTGAAGTGAAGCGAAATGAAGAAGATATATAAATATATTTGGTTGATATTAATGTGCAAATGGTAGGTTAGATTGCTACTTCTGGAAAGAGCTTAGAAATACCTTTAACATGACACTTGTATAATTATTCTGAGGTGATTGTAAAAAACGTTATGCCAATTTAAATGTTGACAGTTGAAGTATATTTTATTATCATCCCTTTGTTTTACAGTAAAACGTAAACAGATGCTGAATTATAAAAGTCAGAGGTTGCATCCTCATTGTGCCATTTCAGTACTTGGAAATCATTTTTCAGTCAACACTTTCTCAGTTCACATCTCTGCGTAGCTGAATACCCTATAGACAATTATGGTTTGAAGACGTCTGCCAGGGATCAAGGTTAAAATGTTCTATCTTTACCTGTCAACAGGTGTTCTACACTGACAGGCCTATTGTGCTGTGTGCTCCAACTGGCTCCGGGAAGACGGTCATCTTTGAGTTGGCGATCATTCGCTTACTCCTTCAACAAGCTGGGCCACCTACAACCAGCTGCAAGATTGTCTACAGTATGTAAAAGCGCAGTTCCGCGGTGTCGCACGTTCATTTCAGACACTAGCTATGCACTGCATCAAAAGATAGAAAGTGCCACAACTTTGTACTATCATATATTATAAGAACCCACTAGGACATAATTGTCCCATATAAAATTTGTTTCCACCTGTAACCATTTTAGCTATACATAAATGTATGTACAGGGGTTCCTTATATAAAAATTATCTAATGGCGTGTTCCAAGTTAATTTGGATTTAGTGTAACTGGTTCCATAATGTTGTGCTAATCCACTTATATAGATTCCTAATTGCTATAACAAGTTTATTAATATAGTACAGAAAATGCACAATACAGACGTTTCAAAAATTGGATTTATGAGCATTATGTATGGTGTTGGACGTGGTGGGGTGTCAGACGTACATTTTTATGGACGTCCGACACCACTTTTTCTATTACAAAATAAAACTAAATATTGTACTGTTTTATTAAAACACATATAATTAACATTGAATCTCATTTAGTATATTACAACAATTCTGCGGCTCTCGAGATATAAAATGTACTTTTTTGGTGTTCGACATTACATGAGGTACATACTTATTATCATCTTAATTAATAATCAATTAAAAATACACCTACATTTTTATATTACATAAATGAACAAAGCACATAATAATCTGACTAATAGTGTTATAGTAGATATGGTGATAAATTGTTTGGTGGAAATAATCATGAAATATTTTCATTATTGTTTTCCTATCTTTAGTTGCATAATAAGTTATTACATAATGCATACTAAAAATAAATTAATGTGATACCAGAAACTTGGGAATATTTCCTTTCATATGCCAGCCTACTTGCACCAAATGAAGCAATTTAAAAAAATGACATGTTGGTTTGCCCGACTGCGGAATTGCCCAAAAACTATATCCGTAACTTTTTTTATCTTGTCATAAATCATGTTCATTGATGGTGAGATATGTAATGCATGATGTGTTTATGTTACATGTTCAGGTGGTTTAACACCAGACGTCCCAGGTGATACAGATTTAGTTGTCAATTTGTTATGCCAGATTACAATCACCTTCTATGTTTATTATCAATAAAGTAAATTTTATAAGACATATACACACCTCTGTGTGACTTCTTTCATTAATCAGGCATGTTAATATCAAGTAATCATATCCATTATGCAATCTTTGGCAGCCAATGAACGGCTAGCGTGGAAGCCATTAATATCAATCACAGCGATTATTGGCCAGTTTTTTTCCTCAATATAAACCAATGTCACTTGAATAATTTATTTAAGTAATACTGTCCATACAAGCCAGGGCTGTTTTAACTTGCAAACTACCTCTGGCAAATCCCCTATGAGAAGTGCTTGATTTAATTGAGTTGAATTGCCTAGGTAATTTATTGACGTTGCCAATCGTGGTGCCTAACACCTGCCCTAATTTGAAATTTCTGGGAATTCCAATTGATCTACCCATTCCCCCATTGCTCGAGCAACTGTGTATTCAAATATTTGTTTCTACATCCCAAACATTGCAGGTAGATGCGTATGGCTGTCACATGCTATCACATTTGGGCGATTGTATTGGCTGAAGTTAAAAGAGGAGTGCTGGGGATGTGCTGGCTGATGTAATCAGCTGCAGCGACCCCTGGCACATGAGAATTAGTAATACCAATCCATTCCATTTGTTTCACTAACAGTTATGACAGTTATAGTGGGCCAATAGACTTGGAACTATTAGTTCATGTAGTGGCCAGCTATTTCCTCTAAATACACCCTGTCTTATCTGTAGTAATTACCCGTCATGGCCAGTCATCTGCCAGACAGGCAGACAGCTAAGCCCCTGTTACCCTCATGCTTTTGCAGTGGCCCCTATGAAGGCTCTGTGTGCTGAGAGATATGAAGACTGGACAAGCCGGTTCGCACCAGTTGGTCTAAAGTGCATGGAACTGACCGGGGACACGGAGATGGACGACTACTTTGATCTACAGGATGTCCACATTATCCTCACTACTCCGGTATGTACGTTGCTCTCTCAGTCAGTCTTCTCCCTTGGGCTTCACAAAATGGGGGAAACACGTCAATTTTTTTAGGTAAACGCAGTTATTCTTTTGATTTGTAAATCCAAAATGGCCACCACTGAGCAGGTATTCGGTTATAACTTTGGATCTAGTAGGGCTAGATACTGAAACTTGGTATCAGTTCCGCCTGAAATTGACATTCCAGACATGCCTGATGCATTTATTTTACGTTTTGATGCATATTAGATGAGAAATCCAACATGGCGCCTCATCCATGACGATCGTCGACAGTAGAAAAACAATACATGACATTTCTTGAAAGGTGGCTCCTCAATAGTGACTAGTATGGTCTTAGAGGAGTCTCCTGACCGTAAATTGTATTATTAATTATTATATACTATTACCATGTTTGTTGTGATTGTTATATTTGTATTGATTCTGAGTTGTTTGACATGGATATAGTGTACGCATTTGGTTGAAATACTGGTTGAATAAAAAACATCATTCATTCATTCATTCATTCATAGAGCCCTTGCTTATCAAATATAATACCTTCCCGATAGAGTATCAAGTCAAGATGGTGGTGGCCATTACATGTACCCTGCATGCAAATATTTTGGGGTAATTTTTAAGGAGTTCGATGGAGTCAATTGCTAGGGCTCATACTACATTAGGAAAACTCAGTTGTTAGAGGTGGAAGACCAGAACCCTATGTGTAGTGCAAGATCGGAGGGACAGCTTCAAATATATCGAATTAGATAGGAAGTTGGAGCAGTCCATCCAGTGGCCATCAAAGAGTCAGGGAGCCATCATTGGCCAGACACGAATATTCGCAGTTGTGGTAGAGTTAGAGCTGATCTTCCATGAGATCCTGCTCATACAGAACAACTGCCGTAAGCTCACAAATGAGCGGATGATGGAGCATCATAAGACCATCATGTACCAGGAACTCAGGAGCATCAAGGCCTTTATTTTTGATGCTAATGTCTCTCCAGTCTTCTTGACTTTGTGCGAGCTGTAGCAAATCCCTTCATTATCAAAGCGAGTCAGATTGCATAACTTTGCTATCCGAACATTAAATCAATGATGTTCGGTAGCAAAGAATTATCATCAAATATGGTGTAAAATCGTAAAATGGATAGGTCGGGCGTGTCGGGAATGTCAGTTTTAGGCGGAATTGATACCAAGGTTGGCTTTCTAGCCCTTCTAGATCCAAAGTTATAGATAAAAATCTGGTCAGCAGCAGCCATTTTGGATTTCACGCTGCAGTGACCTTATGCCATGGATTTTCAAAAAGCACTTGAAAAGTGTTCAAAGACATGGTATGTAGAACACAATTTAAAAGAAACATTGCGTTTACCTCAACATTTTTACGGACCTATTTAGCAGACCGAGGACTATTGCAGCTTTTTATGTCATCCTGAAATTTTAAACGGAAAATGAAGGATGTATTTTCCTGTTATACACCTAAAAGAATGACTACTGACTAACCATTTGCAGCTACAGTAAACAAAATTGCTTCACTGGTATGACACTGCCAGGGTCACTTTTATGATAATAAAAATAAGAATCCAGTAAAGATCTTTTTCAAAATCAAATGTCTGGTTTCCTCAGAACGTGATCTCAAAATTGTGTTTTGTTTCCCTTAGAAATATTTTTTACATTTTATATATACGTTAATAAGCTTTTTTGTACATTAGCAGTTTACTTTTTGTAATGAATAAATGATACAATATACATACACACACACACATATATATATATATATATACATATATATATATCAGCAAATAATTATCTCAACCATATAAACACAGTTACTAGAAAGAAGCATTCCTTGTCTTACCTTATCCCTCACTCCAGATGTAATTACCACTTGTATTCTTTTTTCCCAAGTACCATTCGACTTTGGAACTCCCTCCCTCAACATGTTGTAAATAAAAACAGCCTTGATTCCTTTAAGAGGAATATCCAGACTTTGCATTATTCCACTTTTTAGATATAACTAGTTCTTTTCCACACATTATGGTTTACATTCACTAATTACTGTTCTGATACATTGCATTGCACCCAAAACGAAAAATAAAATATATATTTCAGATTTTTCCTGTTCGCTCGCCTGTATCGTCAGCATGTTGAGGCTAGGCGGTATCCCGAAGAAGAAGATATATATATATATTATATATATATGTATATATATATGTGTATATATATGTATGTATGAATATATATATATATATATATATATATATATATATATATATATATATATATATGTATGTATGTATATACATATACAATAATTTAATATAAAATGTATCTATCAAGTCAAAGAATATAGTATTGATGGATCATCTCAGTGTCAACATTGACTGTAATGACTCATTTTCTGCAGGAGAAATGGGACAGTATGACTAGAAGGTGGAGGGACAACAGGTCTCTTGTCCAAAGTGTCAAACTCTTTCTCATCGATGAGGTAAACACAGTCTACACACAGACACACGCACACGCACACGCACACGCACACGCACACGCACACGCACAGCCAGTACCCCTGGCTGATCACTCTGCCTGAATCTGAATTTTCATTATAATAAACAGATCATATTAAATAGTTCATAATAAACACATATTTCAGCCAAACGTTGCTTGTGTGGGTCAGTATTGAGGATGCGAACACATAAAATTAGTGGGTGGTATTTCCATTGTTCTCACAGCTAAAGCAGTCACGACTGGCAAACTCAATTATATTACTAGATTGACTCAGCTTCTGCACTTCACATAGGGGATCTCCCAGGGCTAGTTTTGCAAGACAAACAGCCCAGGCTTAATTGCGAGGAGGTCTCCTTGATTCCTGGTTGGCTGCGGTGCTTCATAGATACTCTACAGAACTGTCTCCTAAATGAGTAGTATATGGTTGTGACTGGTTGTAGATTCACCTGCTCAATGACAGTACGCGGGGGGCCACGATGGAGGCTGTGGTGAGTCGCATGAAGACCGTCCAGGTGGCGCTGCAGTGGCAGGTGAAGGCGGGTGCGAGTGACAGTGACGGGCCTGGTGACATCAGATTTGTGGCAGTCTCTGCAACCATACCAAATGTACAGGATGTGAGTTGTGAAGTTTCTTTATAGCATGTTGTGAAGTACCATGGCTAGATCTGGCATTGGTCAGTTACCTGGGATCATATCATCTGCTGTATTTCAACACTTGGGTACGATTGTTCATTATGCATTATGCTTCTTTCTTTTTATTTCTATATTTTGTATTACTATACTCTACTTTGCTGGAAATTTACAGGTTTACCAAGTTTAGAATTTCCAACAAATTTGGATGTCACTATAGCACTGTGTTGACTGTCACTGTGTAACCATTATTTGTTTTGTGCTCGCACCGGCATTGTGTTTCACGCCCATGTATTGTATAACTGGCACTTGGTTTCCGAGATGTCCCAGCATTGGGATTGTTTGTTTTGTGCTGACATCAATGATCGGTCGCATTTCTCTTGTACATCAGCACATCGACTGGGCCTCAAGGCAATGGTTTGCAAAGTTCAATCAAGATTCATGAATACTTCTCATTTGGAAATCGGATAAATAGGTTGCATCTAATTAGGAAAGATCAGTGTAGTGCTATGCTGAAATGGTGTATGCATATATATGTATGCATATATATATATATATATATATATATATATATATATATATATATATATATATATATATATATATATATGCATCATTCTTAAAGAGAACATTACTTCTACCTTCTTAAATAACCTTTTAGATTTACGTTTTTTAGCCTTCTTTTATTATGTTTTTATTAGTCTAAGTAATTATTTGAACATGTACATGTAAAGCACCCTGAATAGTTTTTAAACTAAATTTGGTGCTATATAAGTTTATTTATTTATATATATATATATATATATATATATATATATATATGAAATGAAAAAATATATAATTATATATAATAAAATATATTATATATATGTATATATATATATAGTTTATGTACACACACACACATACATATATATATATATATATATATATATATATATATATATATATATATATATATATATATATATTGGCACTAGCTGACTACTTTTGTACTTTTTACTTAAGTAGTTGTTTGAGAGGTTACTTTTAGTTTTAATTAGTTATGTATCTGGAGTACTTGGTCCAGCACTGACTAGCATTATGACGAGGCACAGAGCTTTCTGTGGAGTTTACTTTGTCTGTCTCATTTGTAGATTGCTGAATGGCTGGGATCAGCCGAGTCACTTGCAATATATCACAAGTGAGTCTCTTGTACTATGTACTACATATGTATAATTATTATAATTTGTGTATCAGAATGTCAATTACACTATGAATGTGTATTTTGTATACTTGTGCATGCGGTAGTGCATGAGTGCATTAATGCTTACCCACTAAAAAATAGTTTGATGGGTCATTTCAACAATTCATAATTTCTCAACAAATTTACCTACCAGGATAACATTGGTACCATTGTAGAATGGAATTGTAGCAATTTTACATGATACTCATGTTGCCAAAATGCACATTAAAATATGAAACACTGTAACATGTCATATAAATCTGTGCAACAGTGTGGTGTGAGTGAATGTGCAATAAGTGTATTCTACACTTCTCCACATAGGATGGATGACACCTGTCGTCCAGTGAGACTGCGAAAGGTCGTCCTTGGGTATCCTTGTTCGGACACAATCTCTGGGTTTCGCTTTGATCTCTCCCTCAACTACAAGCTCGCCCGCGTCATCCAGACGTACTCAGAAGAAAAGCCAACTCTTGTGGTATGATCCTTATAACACCTGCATTTTATCGAGAATTTTCTAACAACTGTAGTAATGCTGTATGTAAATAATGTTATGGGATATCTGTTTCTATACGTTACACCATGCCATAATTGTTTTGCAATATATATCATCATTATCATCATTGAGCAACCATAGTGTCCCGTGGTTGGGCGAAGGCCTCAGCTTGCTGCTTCCACATCTGCCTATCTTGCGCTATCATACATACAATGGGTTGGTTGTTCTGAGACCAACGAGCGGGAAGGTCTCGAGTGTTTGGTCAAATTGGTTGAGTCAAGTGAATGCTACTGCCAAATATATATATTGCCATACGACCAATAAGGACATGGAGAAAGGTGAGCCTTGCTACTTTGGTTCTAACTTTTTTGTGAAAGTCGCTATTAGTGGGGATTGTGGTATGGAGGGCAATATTCCACGAACTCGTGGCCAAACGCACGAACAATGTGGCCAAACACACAGGACTGTGAAGGTGACAATTGAATTGGAGACACAATCAAGATGACGATGGCAGTGAGAACGCGAAGGGGGAGTTCCTGCACACCAATTTTGGAGGAAGATGAGCAATCCACATTTAATCTATGCATATTAAGTGTGCTTCAAGATCAAGAAATAATGCAAAAAATCAAAGCGGCACTTTATCAAACTGAGCTTGCTGAGGAAATAAAAAATCTGAAGCAGACGCTTTAAATGATGAGTGACAACCTTAAAGCCAAAGACGATCGCATTGACATGCTGGAAACAAGAGCGCTCGAACTTGAAATACAACTCAACAATATTGAGCAATACGGTCGCAGGGCCAACTTACGCATCAGCAGTATAGCGGACCATGAAGGAGGAGAAGACACAGTGGAAAAAGTAATCAAAATATTCAACGAAACCATGACTTGCAGCCCACGAATCAGCCGCAGCAACATTGAAAGGGCTCACCGCCTAGGCAAGCAAACGACTAACAAGCCAAGAATAATAATCATCAGATTCAGTTGCAAGCAACTAAGAGACACTGTCTACAAACAAAGAGGAAACGTAAAGTCGTTCAACAAAGAAGAAAACCCAAAGATCTTCATCAACGAGGATCTAACGAATCGACGGTCTGCCCTAGCGTTCGAAACACGCAAACTCCAAAAGTCGGAAAATATTGCAGACTGCTGGACAGTAAATGGAAAGGTTTTGCTGAAGGAATGAGGTGAGTTCTCAGGTAGACCTGCAGAAATACTAATAAACACTTTAATGCATGTATGCACTCATGTATACAGACATGACCATGCCATTCATGCATACTGATATGGCACATAACAAATATTAATGTCCCTTCCATCCAAGAAAAGTTCTGGTTATGATAATTTGAGTCAGCTTGGTGTAACGATATTTGGGGAGCAAACAGTTTTACTTTTGGCTATATTAATAAACAATAGTTAAGGGAATTGTTCCACAGGAATTGAAAATTGCAAAAATGATACCTGTTTTTAAGTCCAACCCCAATTCTTCTGTTCGTTCTATGATCTTATCTTGATCATCGATTTCCTGCTTGTCCAGGAGTGTGATCAGTCTGTCTTGGCCTAGCTTCTGCATTTTTCGCAATACATAATTTGATGAATTGGTATTGGTTAGCATGAATATATATATATGTATACGTGTGTGTGTGTGTGTGTGTGTGTGCGTGCGTGCGTGCGTGCGTGCGTGCGTGCGTGCGTGCGTGCGTGCGTGCGTGCGTGCGTGCATACTTGCATATGTGTGTTTGTGTGTGTGTGTTCATTCATGTAGATTAATACTTTGAGATAATATATATATATATATATATATATATTAATAGTTTGAGATATATATATATATATATATATATATTATATATGATGTGTAGGCTCAGATCCAGTTATGCCTAATCACTTTTCCCACCATATAGCATACATCCTATACTTTGGTGGACCTATACTATGCTTCTACCCAGTGTTACACTCTGTAATTTTCAAAACCCGATTCAAATTATTCAGTGTGCTGTTACTGCTCTGTCAGTGCGACCATCTCAAGACCACACAGACATGACATCATCACACAGCTACACCTTCACATGTGTCTGTTTCAGTTCTGTGCCACCAGAAAGGGAACAGTCCAGGCAGCAGCAATCCTTGCAAAAGAAGCCAAGTTTGTCATGAACCCGCAGCATAAGCAGATACTACTGAAGTATGCGAACTCAGTAAAAGACAGCAAGCTCAGAGGTATTGGACAGTCCTGTCATGTTTATTAATTAACCCTTTACACCCCAGCCAGCTGATGTTACCAACTCACCAGAACTATCCACATATAAGGCAGACTAATGCTATATGCAGTGTCACCTTTTGGGTAATTGTGTGCTAATGTTGTTTATGGAATTGATAATTGCTACTTTGGAGATGGTATTTATTATTATAAGTACTTGAGCAGATCTGAGGACAGGATAACACACATAAATAAAAACTTGCCTCCTTTAAAACTTTTTTGTCAGATATGGTGCTCAGTGGCATTGGCTACCACCATGCAGGCATGGACATGCAGGACCGCAAGCTGATGGAGGAATTATTCACACGTGCCCATCTACCTGTACTGTGTAAGTTGTCAAACTGATGGAAGAATTTTTCACATGTGCATATTAAATGATGGAAAAACAGTGAACAATATGGAGTACATACTATTTCTGTTAAGAAATAACTACATTAATACTTTTTGAAAACTTTGATTTTACATATTTAATCTGAACATTCCAATCCAGTCAAACATCGAAACCACCCCTGAATAAAACTGTGGGGTGGGGGGAGCCAATATCTGAAATGGTTATTACAGATTTGGCCATGTGTGGTCGGTTCCCCCACCTTTGCTGTAAAGCCTGTATGTTAGTTAGTACACGTATAACTATAACTAGGTGGTTACATTTTACATTATTGTAGTTATTGCGTCTAGTTTTACATAAACGTTGGCTTCCTTTCAAGCTCGTGTACAAACATACATTTGGACTTGTGTTATTCTGTTTATCAGCAAACTAGCCACGTTTCTGAGGCACGAGTTTATCTGGTAGTGTTGTCGCACATAAAGGTTATGATTGTTGTGATGGTGACAGTGGCCACCAGCACCCTGGCCATGGGTGTCAACTTGCCAGCCCACCTTGTGGTCGTCAAGTCAACAGAGCACTACGTGATGGGCGTCTACCAGGAGTATTCTGAGGCTCAGGTCCTACAGATGATTGGGAGGGCTGGCAGACCTCAGGTATGACAGCACTGTTGTTTGTTATTTATTGAACTGTGTACCATTTACCAGTGTCCATTGACCCAGTATTGTTATACGATTTTTGAATGTTTTTTTTAACTATACAATTTGTATTTTGTATGGTAAGTTACATCACCAACTAACAATCAATGATTTTCAATCATCCATAACTATGTAAAACTCATAAAATTGAATGAAACGACAAGGAATGTAACACATACTGGTGTTCCCTTCTGTCCGAAAAGTACACATCCAAAAGAGTAGGTGGCAGCCATGTAAAAATCCACAATTTCTTATTTGTCCGATTAACACAATTGTTGCATCTCCTGGTTGACTCAGCCCATAGAAATGATGGAGTGACCAGTCTCTGCATTGGTCACTACCAGGTAGCATATGGCAGTTAAGATGGTGAAATAGAATAATTTATCTTCACTTCTTTTGCTCTTTCAGTTTGACACAACGGCTACAGCTGTTATCATGACAAAGATTGCCACAAAGGTAATAATAGTAAAACATTCATTCTGATTATAAATGATCTTTTTTGACACACTGCAAATTTAATGTTCTGTCAACATTTTGATGACCTTTGTTGTTCTTCATGAACTACATTGTGGGATATGTTTCTCCTTTAACTTGCTAGATGGTGTTTAACAGTTTGTGGATGTCAAACAATTTGTAATCAAATTAATTAGTCAATATTAGTCAGTATGAGAATTTGAAAGAAATTTTTAAACTGTAACCTAGAAGACACTATCTGCAGATTGTGTGTATGATATTGGAGTAAGTATGTTTATTATAAAAGATAAAAATAAGTTTCAGATGTGTGGGCTACACATAGAAGCTACATATACACATAGAAGGTACATACACACATAGAAGCTTCATATACACATAGAAGCTACATACCCACATAGAAGCAACATACACACATAGAAGCTACATACGCACATAGAAGCTACATACACATAGAAGTTAGTGTTAAGCTTTCCTTGACCACGTGCCAACTGTGTTTTATGCCTCAGATGACAGTCTTGTTGAGTCATGTTAAATGTTGATCTCTCGGATCAGTACTAAGTAGTCACTTGAGCAGTCGAGTAAGGCAGGCTTCTGTTTGTTTCAGAGCAAGTTTGACTCTCTGCTCAACGGAACACAACTCATCGAGAGCAGGTAGTGTATCAGGAATGGGTACGGCAGTACCCTTCCTAATATGAATGGAATTGAGTTTCCCTGTTCATTCATATTTCCGGCTGAAATGCTGTCCGTGGCAGGCTTGGCTCCGTGTTCGTCCTACCACCAATCAGAATTTGAGCCCAGGCCGTCACCAGTGGTTGAATGCCCACCCCCCCATTTTGCCGCATGTTTGGCTATTTTCCACCCCAAATCAAAATTATGCGATCTCGCCACGGGGATCAATAGTTCGCGGTGCCAGCTGGCAAAAGTCCCTGTTACCTGTCACTGAGTCGAGGGTTCCCATGCGATGTGACCGTCGGTGATGAGGAACGTTCTGCAGTGGCGCAATTTCACCTGGAAATATGAATGAATGGGGAAGGGAGGTGGGCGGGGGGAGGTGGTAGGGGCGAGGGGGGCTTGTATCCTTACTTTAACTCGAGTCTCAAACGTGTATTAGCTGCGAAGCATTTACCCTGTAGTAGTGCCACTCCCATTCATATTACCCCAGTCCTGCTTCATCCTTGAAGTATTTACCCACTAGTATATATATATATATATATATATATATATATATATATATATATATATATATATATATATATATATATATATATATATATATCACATACAGTTGTAAGGAATGATTCCAGTCAGTTTTGAAATATGATGATTACCACATTTGCTGAGAAAATAAGTTGCTACAGTGGCACTGCCTAGTGAGTGAAATGTGTTAAATTAATCTCTTTCCATTCCGTTGCAGTCTCCATGAGCATCTCATCGAGCACCTGAATGCGGAGATTGTCCTCAACACTATCAGTGATGTGTCGGTCGCGCTTGAGTGGATCAAGTCCACCTTCCTCTACATCCGCGTCATGAAGAACCCCAAACACTATGGTCTGTTCTCAGTTCTCATCCACTTAGTGATATCACTGCTGTCATACTGTCTTTGTGATATCACAGCTACATCTGTGTCCTAAAAAAAACTCTCAACGCTATGGTCAGGGTATTACTCTTAGCAATATCACTATTTACTTTTCCAAGCAGTGTTACCAGTTCTTCAATTCTGAGTACAGTTGAACCTTGCTTTACGGTCAGTCTGCAATATGGCCACCTTGGAATTAAGGTCACCCTACCAAATGCTTAAATTATTTCTGAATAAGATGAATGGATTAAGTGATTGACGGATTGACGGAGAGTGGGTCACGATACAAGGCAAGACTCCGCACGATTGGAGCTGATTGGGGACTGGACACAAGAATAATATTCAAACAATGGATGACAGTTGTAGTTTCTGACTGATGAATACTAGGAAAATCAGGTCTTAAATATCTTGTGTTATACCTTTCTTATATTAAATATCCGATTTAATATTGAGTTTACCACACACTATCATAGACATTATAGCGATTTGCGTGGTGCAGATAATAAACACGATTTTAGGCCGTATATGTCTTTTACGGGATTTGCATTTTACATTGCTGTACGTTGTGGTTTCGATAAGTACCCGTACTTATATCTGACAAGTTGTCTAAATTCACATAATCATAATACATGTATATGTTTTCCCCAAACAAGTTGTACATTATTAGTCAAGATCGCCAAACACAAGTACTTACCGCTAATGTCATGGCAACCACCATAATAATCAATTAAATTTCATTATTTCCGTGATCATTGTCACATGCAAAGCATTCCATTGCTTCTGCAAGTAATAATCCTTTGGACAATATAACTGAAACACGCTATTTGGGAACAGTTTGTTTATTACAAACAAAACAAAGTCCTGTATGTTAACATGGAGAATATGGATTTCCTGCTCCCAACTGCCCCCAGCCGCCCCAGCCTCGTTTTCGCGTGCAAGACTTACACGCCTTATTGACTGGCTGGCTGGCGGGCGGGCGGGCGGGCGGGCGGGCGGGCGGGCGGGCGAGCGAGTGATTGACACAAACTGCTGTTTTTAGGAATAGCAGCTGGACTAAGCAAGCAGAGAGTGGAACAGAAGTTACAGGGTTTGTATTCTACATACATTTCAAACTTCTTGCAAAAATTGTATTTTAATATGTGAGTTTTGTAAAGTGAACATGAGTCATATTGAAAATGTTGTTTGCAGTTGCTGACAATAACAACACTCCCAACTAGAAATAATAGAATTGATTTCTTCTTTATATACTTTTATTAATAGTAATATACTCTATTATATGATTTGCCAAACATAATTTTTTATTTTGTTGAAGAGTTATGCTTGCAAAACCTGAATTCTCTGGCCAATATTCAGCTGGTGAGGATGGACAGTGAATGCCTCGACTTGAAGCCAACAGGTTAGACTTAAATACCTGCTTGTTCGTGTGGGACAATCTCTACATTAATGTATAATACTGTTGATTTTAGTTGATTGTGGGATTATGTAGTACACGTATACTCATACTGTTTTACTATCATTTATCAGTCCAAAAGCCAGATTTTGCTCCTAGATTGTATATTGCTCATTAACAATGATCTGATACAAGTGGTTACTAACTAATGATTAATCGATATATCAATACGTTGTGATAGTCCCGCATACTACCTAGCTAACCCGCCAGGATCCCACTGGCCTACTCCGTTAGGAGACACCACCGTCTTGCTACTCCTTAAATGTATGTTCCCACTGCACATACAGCCTCTTATGCAAAAAAGGAACGCAAGACAAGTGATGATTGAAATAGGCCAATTCAATGACATTGTTTTATGCTAATAGATAAATCATGTGATGTCCCATATATATATATATATATATATATATATATATATATATATATATATGTATATATATATATATATGTATATATAGTTACAACCGCTAGCTTGCGAGGATGCTCTAATCTAAACATGCAAGCAGTTGGTCGAGATGTATATATACAAGTGTGTTTCTGTCTGCAGACACAGGCAGACTGATGGCCCGATACTGTGTCGCGTTTGAGACAATGAAGAACTTCCACAAGATCACTGGCTCCGAGACAGTTGAAGAGCTTGTACGTGACTATAGACCCACATTCACTGGAAATGTATTTAATTTAGAGCGCTGTTGTGATTAACTGTTTCTTTGTTGTGACAGGTCTCTTCTGGTACAGTTGGTCACTGGTGTATAATGTCACACTTGGTTGATTATTTGTTTATTTAAACATTAGCTGTGTGATAAATGATACAAGAGTGAAGACAACTATGTGTCGAAACAGTTGATGATATGACTTCTTGTATATTGTCACAGTTAGTCATGTTTACGATCCTGTTGATTGTCTGTCATGACAGTTGATCAGACTGACTGCTATGTTGTCACAGTGTGTCCTATTCACTGTACTGTTGGTTGTCCATTGTCACAGTTGATTGTAACTGACATGTGTTGTCACAGCTGACTACACTGTGCAGCAGTCGTGAATTCAGTGACATACAGCTGAGGACAAATGAAAAGAAAACACTGAACACTATGAACAAGGACAAGAACAGAATCACCATCAGGTCAGTGCACCATCAGGTCAGTGCACTATCAGGTCGGTGCACCATCAGGTCGGTGCACCATCAGGTCGGTGCACCATCAGGTCGATGCACTATCAGGTCGGTGCACCATCAGGTCGATGCACCATCAGGTCGGTGCACCATCAGGTCGGTGCACCATCAGGTCAATGAACCATCAGGTCAGTGCACCATCAGGTCAATGAACCATCAGGTCAGTGCACCATCAGGTCAATGAACCATCAGGTCAGTGCACCATAAGGTAACTTCACAGGTGGCTAGTTGCCTGAATATAACATTCTTTTTTATTTCTAGTAAATACTCTTGTGATAGCAGTTAACTGGCATAGCAACTAGCTGGTAACAGTTTGATGGAATCGAATGAGAGATTCAGGCCGTGCACATCCTGCTTGATGCAGGGGTGACCACGTGGTCTTTTCCAGTTCGTGTTTGGTGGGTAGGATTGGTATAGCTTTGCTATAAAATAGTCTGGTGCCATTCTTTACAGTTAATAACTGAATCATCAGAGACATCACTGAGCAATGTGTAGTTGAGTACAGATGCAGGCTGCTGACGGGTGTGTTGTATGACAATGTTATTTCTGATATAATGGAACAAGGCTCGAAATTTGTCAAATTATCCACTTGTCCAGTGGACAAGTACCTGGTACGTTGTTGACGCAGTGGTGAAAGTATCAACTCTCTTGGCCTATTAGATAGTCAGTGATGAGGTCTCCAAGCTGTAGGAAAGGATTGATGTATTGAGGACATTGAACATTGTCAGCTTAATTTTACTGACATGGAGTGTCTACATTTTTTTTTTAATATGTGACCAATTATTAGAGCAGGGTCCAGTGGTCCAGAGAAGCAAATGAAAATATATATTTAACATCACTTTATATCTAACATTACTTTATATCTAACACTACTTTATATCTAACACTACTTCGCTGACTGTTGCCTTCAGATTCCCAATGTCAGGCAAGATCAAAACAAGTGAGATGAAAGTGAACTGGTGCGTATAGTTTTTATGTTTTCATAAAATCAAACAAAGAAGGACAAACTGTCTGACAGACAATAAGGACAAATGTTCTTTATTTGACACTAGTGCAGGGCATTAAGCATTCACAACAGTTATTCTAGTATTAACTATTACATGCTTCTATGTTGCTTATTCACAAATTTCTAGTCATTTCTAATACAAAGCCATGTAGAAAATACCAGTAACACACTCAAGAATCCAGTGATACATGCTACAAAAGCATAACTAAAATAACAACACCTCCCTGCATTGTCAAAGTTACATGGTGTGTTCAATGTTTTGACTGTCTTCAGCACCTTAGTTTAGTCATTCTTCCAACTTGATGAACTTGTTCATTAATTCTGAAAAATTGCCACTAATTATGTGCATCACAACAGAATGTAAAACTAACTGTATTTTTTACAATTTCAGTTTGATCCAGGTTCAATTGGGGTGCATGCCCCTTCAAGACTTTGCCCTGCAGCAAGACACATCCAAGATATTCAGAGCTGGTCTTCGCGTCAGCAGGTGTAAGTTGTACATGTGCCTTTACCGTCTTATGAAAGAAGTTTGGGAATAAAGAGACTTAGTTTTAAAGGAAGTTGAGATGTGTTTGTCAAAGTTGACTCCAATGTCATGTAGGATTTATCAGTTTTGGTTGAGGTCTTTTCCCAATGACTTAGATGAGTCAGATATCAATGTCTGCAGTATCAGTAATGTTTTCAACAGTTAAGTTATATTTTCTTCACAATGCTTACTTGTGTTATATTCTTGCCATATGTACTTGCATAGGTCTGTTATATTCCTCACCATGTCTACTTGTGTAGACCTGTTATACTTCTTCACCATGCTTACTTGTGTTATATTCCTCACCATGTCTACTTGTGTAGACCTGTTATATTCCTCACCATGTCTACTTGTGTAGACCTGCTATACTTCTTCACCATGCTTACTTGTGTTATATTCCTCACCATGTCTACTTGTGTAGACCTGTTATATTCCTCACCATGTCTACTTGTGTAGACCTGTTATGTTCCTCACCATGTTTACTTGTGTTATATTTCTGCCATGTCTACTTGCATAGGTCTGTTATATTCCTCACCATGTCTACTTGTGTAGACCTGTTATGTTCCTCACCATGTCTACGTGTGTAGACCTGTTATGTTCCTCACATGTACCTGTGTAGGTCTGGTGGAGGTGTTGTGGCAGAGACAAGACTTCAAGGCTCTACTGAATGCTGTCTTACTGGCCAAGTGCTTCAAGGCAAAGCTGTGGGAATCATCACGACACATGTCGAGGCAACTTGCTGGCATAGGTAAGTCTGTCTGTATGGTTTCACTTAATTTCTGATGACATTTCTTAAACAGTCATACTGGCATTGACCCAGGGTTATAGCAATGTTGTGTTTGTTTTCAAATGCATGATATTGTTTATGGTTATGGAAATATTGATATAAATATTTGTTACTTTGTTAAGATAGAATGCCTAGAGAACATGAAGTGACAGTAGCAAAGGAGCAGTGTAGACCAGACATTAGAAAGTTCTCATTTTCACAAAGAACAGTAAATTAATGGAGAAGATTATCTGCTGATTGTGGGAGGTGTTATAATATGTTTAAACAATAAATTGACATATATCTCAGAAGGGTGGGGTACACATAGATAAATTGGTTGGACTGTCGATAACCCAGATAGCTTCCTTGTCCACCTGCCATCATATCAAGAGTTCATACTCTATAGGTGACAACCTTGTTAAATCTTGTTAAATCTTGTTAAATCATTGTGTCCTGCCAGCATAGGTCATTGCCGGATGCTGTCTGTCAGGCAGGACTTTTAAAATTGTTTCAGTTATCAGTCCTGTTTATGGCTTGTTTGGACATGTTGGAGTTGGAATACATATAACACAAAACAATTATGTTTGTTTACAACTTAGACTTAGTTCCTTCTGTTCCTTTCGAGACATCAGGCGACGGGCTTTTGCCATCTGGAACAATCCTTCACAAATTCCTTGGCATCCTTCCAGTTGATTGCCATTTCTGCCAGATAGAAGATCTGGCAGAAATGATCTATTAAATGTCTTGCCCACTTTATTGCAATATGTGCTATCCTTGCAATATATGCTATTTACAAACTAAACTGTTTTAATATCACACTACTAGTCAACGTTCTCACATTCAAGACAGCACACTTCTTGTTACATACAGTGCAACATGCTCATAGTGAACTACTTTGTGGGTAGCTAAAGAGTTTGTTATATCCATGAATTTGTTATAAATGTATACATGATTATTTGCTAGGGGGCCGTGATCTGAGTGACAGTTTTGATAATATTCACTAATCTATCAAACGCAAAGATTTGTTGTTGCGTAACATATATTTGCACGCGTGTCCACACATACAAAATGTTTCAAGTTAATTATATTTGAAGAAGTCCTATGTTTTTGTTTGTTTGATGATGGCTGAGGCACCACACAAATGTAATCTTCCAGCCAGTCGTAGTGCGCTGCTGCATTGTTTGGCTGCATATGTACTATCTATGTAGCGAGCATTAACTATGGCGGGATGGAGCCACAGTCAGCCACTAACACAAAGTGACACCAGTTAATCTGCTTTGAAGAAATACTCCATTGATGTTTATTTGCTGTTGGCTAGAGCAGAAGACAAAAGAAATTACTCAAGCGTGTCCCTATGTGCTTGCAGCATCATGTGACTGTGCAGCCCTGGTACTTGTATCTTGTTCACCTAATTACTTAGGTGCGGGCGTTGAAGCAATGTACTGCCACAGCATCCATGCTTCCATGACATGGGTGGGGTGGGAAGTGTTTGCGTACAACCAGGCGATTTTCTGGTGGAGAAAAATTTGTTATAGGGCAAAATTTGTTTTTGGCAATATTTGTGATCGTAATGTGTGTGAATGCTTATAATAAAAAAATCTGTACATAAGAAATTGTTTTGTTATATCCATCAATTCATTATATGTGTGTTCGCCATAAGCATATTGTACTGGATTACTATTGACTAATTCTGGGCATAGGAGCTTTAAAACTAGTTTGGCCTCAGAATGTGTCACCTGTCATCTGAGTTGTCTGTCCTAGGAACCATGCTGTCTAACGCCCTGGTCAACGCTGGCATGGTCTCATTCCAGAGACTGGAGGACACCAACCCAAGAGAAATAGAGCTGGTTAGTGTGGCTCCTTATTCTTCATCCCTTCAACCTGTTGTGACTGTGACATGGCACTTGTCTCCCCACCCCTCCCCCTTGCTTAGGGAGACTGGGGATCCTACTGGAGTTTTTTTAGAGGACCAAGATGGGCTTTTTGGTGTGAAAATAGCTTGAAGAAAACTGTAGAAGTTTTCAGACCTGGTGTTCTCCCACTCAAGACGGACTGACCTTGAGAAGACAATTGTAAGAGAAATACGTATTTCTTGACTAAAATACAAATGTCACATTTTACAGATAGTAAACCGACACCCTCCCTTTGGCAGTCAAGTTGTGGACGCTGTGAAGAGGCTTCCTAAATATGAGGTCTCCATTGAGCAGGTGATTCAACTGTTATGTGAACTATATGGCCAACAGGGTTAAGTAGGTAAACTTCAGGTAGGCTTAAATTTATTTGGAATTGTCTAAATCATTCCAACTCCGCACTTTTGGAATGGTGTCTAAGTATTTATATCCGTGTCTCTTACTCTCTTGACTTGTTCAAGTGTTTACTGTGTTGCAAATACATCATAATGTAGAGTATCACAGGACGAAACTCTCTTGAGCATTGCAATATGCAGGAATCATGTGAACATGCCATCTACAATACTTTTTAAGTATAGAAATACACAAGATTCTGTTGAAACAGAGCAGATACAATAACCTTAGGTATTGCCAGATATGAATTTTGCTGTACATAATACCTCTTCTTGAGTATTGCAATACGCAGGAATCATATGAACATGCATCTACAATACTCTTGAGCTTTGAAATACACAACAATCTTGTGTATTACATTAGACAATAATCTTGAATATTGTCAAACTTGGCACTCTTGAATGTTGTAGTACATAATATAAGTATTGAGTAGTGCAGTACATATAAAGTCTGTAGTATGTAAATAAACAACACAGTTGTGTATTGTAATAGCAGCACTCCAGAATATAGCAATGCACAATACTCTTGATTATTGCCAAACATGATACTCTTGAATATTGCAAAACACAATACTCTTCTTGAGCACTGCAGTACACACTACAGTGGAACATTGTGTCAGACAGTACAGTAGTTTTGAGTATTGCAATACATAGCACTCTTCAAGCATTTCCGTATACACTAATCTTAAATACTGCCAAATATGATACTCTTGATAATACACTGCTGTACACAATACTCTTCTAGGCTATTGCAGTGCACAGACCTAGACCATTGAAATATGCAATACTTGTGCATTGCAGTAAAAAAGCACTTTTGAGCATTGTAAAACAAAATAATCTTGTGTCTTGCCAAACATGATACTCTTGATCAATGCAGTATACAATGATTGTGAACATTGCAACACATAACACTTTTAAAGTGACAGTGTCAGCTCCTAGGTTTAATGTTTTCATTTAATATTACATTCTTATGACTTCAGCATGCATGTTGAATGTTTACTGCCTGCCAATGTGTGTTTAGTTACTTTACTAAGCGCGGAACAATGTTCACAAGTTGAAAGATTCCGCCACCAACATGTTCATATATTAAACAAAACATCCAGTTTCAAAACAAAATTGATTGGCAATAATGCAGAGGCAAGCAGAGTTAACTGCAATACCCTTTGATGTTTAAGTTTAACATTCTCACATCCAAGACAGCAGACTTCCCTGTTACAAATTACTGCTCAGCCAATTCTGGGCAGAGGAGCTGGCTCCTCCCTTTAAGAATTGCAATGGACAATTGTCCTGACCAGAGTAATACACAACACACTTGAACATAGCAACAGACAGTACACTTGCTTATACAGTATACAATACACAACATTGCAATTACACAATACACAGAATTGCAATAGACATTACTCTGATACACTGACAATACCCTGACCATTACAAAACAATATTTTTCAGTACAGCAACACACAACTCTTCAGCATTGCAATATACAATATTCCAGAGTGTTGCATCCACCCGTGGTGGCTTGGGATAAGCTAGTTAGAGGGAGAGCCTCCTACATTTGACTGAACAGTAATGTTATACAATATAAATCAAATATGTTGTATCGTACAAACTGCCCAAATATGTTTTAATGAAATGTTATGCTTTGTAATGAATCAATTGTTTCCCCTCAGAAAAATCATTAGCATGAATGGCGAAAGCCATATTGACTGCATAATGTTGACATTTGTAGCTCTGCCCCCTTTATGTAACGACCTTCCTGGGAATTATCCATATAGCTCCTTATTTGAAAATTTGAATGACAGCGATGCAGTTTGAATGGTTAAATTCTAAAGATGGTTTCGCTTCGGATTGTTAAAACATATTTGGGTTTCTATATAATAAATGTAATTTATAATGTATAACATTGTAACATAATAAAAATTAATATGAAAACAGGAGGCACTTTCCTTTTAACTTATTGACATGAAAATTCAACACGACCCTTTTTCTCGGCAGTCAGCGTCGTATGCGCCTGACACTGCAGAGGTCACCGTGACAGTGAGTTTGGCAAACAGCGATCTCATTCGAGACAGAAGCACGGCGGCGCCAAATCACTGCTGTGTCCTCCTGGTGGGGGATGTTGGCAACAAGGTTCTCTACAAGGCGAGACTCAGGTAGTTAACTGTATTTCTATGTAAGGCTTTAGTACACCCCAACCTTGCTTTGTGGTCACTTTGGTAATACAGCCACCTCACAATAATGGCCACCCTAGAGAGGTGTCCCAGATTACTTTCACAATATGTCTGAAATTAATTCTGCTGAATGTGTCACCTGCCAGGTAGGTATTCAGGTCACCTTGGTATTCAGGTCAGGTCAACTGATGAGTCCCACAGGTGACCTTAGTAGGGAAGTTCCACTGTGACAACATGTGAAATGCAGCTAGTGTAATATCTTGATAATGGATATATTAAACAAAATTTTGCTACTAATATATTTAGTATGGCATGAGATTAATGTTTTTCAGGGTTTTGTGTAAAATAAATCCCCAGCATGCAAAACGAGTTATAAACTAAGTGATTGCTATATGTGACCCATCTTAAAAAAATCGGTCGGATGTCCGTAAATTTTCAAAATTGAGTTATTAGTACCACCGGAAAGAGCATAATATCTGCTTTCATATGGTATATCATGCTAGACGATATATCTCGATTCTAGCCGAAGTTATAGCTTGACAAACATGTGTGGGGTAGAAACCTTCAAAGTAAGAAAATGGCCTTCAAAGTTGATGCAAAATATTCGTGGAATGTACCTTAGTTACCATGGACCGATCTTTTTGAAACTTGGCATGTTGGAAGATAATGTCATTCTTAAGATACTGTGTTAATATGAACACAAAATGTTTATTAGAAAAACAATTGCAGATTAATTAATATTTTATGCAATTACCTTCGTTGTTAAGAAAAGCGAACAAACTCTGCTGCTGTTTATGCCTTGGTTAGGATGGACATATCTGGCTGAAATTTGGACAACTCAAAGATAGTATAATTTTCATGATATTGCATTTGCTTTTCCCAATTCCTCATCCGGAGAATCTGACAACGTCTCTGCGGATCGGTCAGCGCGACTTGCGTAGCTGTGCCGTGTCGTAATCATTCTCACGAAAGTCGAATTCAATATTCGTCTTCGTCAGTGATGTAGTTCGCAAAATTGTCATCCTCGTCATCGTCCGCCACGCTTTCATCAGTCACTTCCTCCAAAAAGTACTCTGATCGCCTCAATCAAACTATCTATTTGTGCCCGATCACTTGCATCAGAGTTTAACAACTTCGCCACACTGCACGCCATTTTTGCTTCGTGTTCGCTCGCTAACTAGGTCAGCAGTGACGCGAAGTAAATACACTGTGCGCGCATGCGGTTATGCAAATGTTCCACGCTGGACCAATGAGAACGGTTGCCGGAGCTGTTGCTACCATGTGACCCCGGTTTGTTTACCACAGTTGAACGAATAGGGGGTCTATTCCAAGCGTTCTGAAGGCCTGAGAATGCATGCATTAGCATAGATATGACCATATATGGACAGATGACGCGTTAAGCTACGCGGTGATACCCGTTATGATAGGGATCGTCCCAAAATGAGCGGCAAAGAATGCGCGCAATTACTGGCATTTTTGGCTTTGTATTATGGAAATGGAGCGGAACACTTAGCACAGCTCTACGCAAATGTCTTTAAAATATATGAAACAGAGTTAGTTAGATGATAACAAGTGTGGCAATCGATAAAACGAAGACTAAAGAATCATTTTCAGGGAAAATCTCAAAATTGACGAATGCCCAATTTTTTCACAAAATCGGCATTTACGGAAAATGTGATTTACCGACATCCGACCGCTTTTGTTAAGATGGGTCACATATGATATAAAACAGGAAAATACCAAGTGGCCATTTTAAGAGGTAGTCATTTCCGAAAGGTTGCCATTATGAAGGACTCTGCTGTGATGAATGTAAAGTGAAAGTTGTGGGGTTGGTGTTGTAGTGATGCCATGTTGCTGAGAACGGGTCCATGGAGTAAAAGGCTGGACATAAGGCGAGCTGCCAAGGGGGAAGAACTTAGTGTCAACTTCATCAGCCAAGATTGGGGTATTATCTAGTTACACGACTGCCACAACTTATTTGATAAAGAACGTCTATAAAGCTCTTGACAAAATTCAGGTTCATAGATACTTAGGAATAATACCATGCATATTGCAGATTAAAACAATTCCTTTCGTGTTGCTTTGATCACGTGTTGATCACATGATAATCATGTTGTTATCTCACGTGATCTTGAGCTTGCACTGTTTTTTGAAGCATTATAGTGCTATATGACATATGCCAATGTGCCTGTGTTATGTGGTTTTGTAATACAGTGGAACCCCTCGTTTAAGGCCGCCCCCCAAATCAGAGTGGGGCGGTCTTAAAAGAGGGGTGGTCTCTCGTGAGGGGTTTGCAACATTCAACACTAGGGGGCGCTTATAACGACTAACATCAACACTAGGGGGCGCTTACAACCACTAAGTAGTAAATACACAAAATAAAAAGTAGAAAATAAAAAATGAGACAACATATTAACAACAACAAAATTATTTATTCTGTTTATTTTATGTGTGACACGTTTCAGTATAAGTTTAATTTTGAATCGTTTTTTTTATAATTTCTGATAAAGAGTATTCTCATTTTTAATCGGTTTTTAATAATATATGATAAAAACTATTCTCACTTAATTTATTTCAAATTCGGTCTGAGGGGCTAAAAAGTGCTGCCACCTAACGGCGTCTGGGTAACCGCACCGCGGTCGCCATTTTGTTATTCTTTCCAGCGCCGCAAAACGATCTTTTACTTTCTGATCTAATCATGAAAACGACCTCTTACAGCCGCGAAACTTCCTCTCTAATAACTCATAGTTCATATACATACGCTAGGTCATAAATTTAAATCATTTAAATTGCTGTGAAGATTAAAATTCACCAATCAAAATCATGTCAAACTAAAGTCGACATCGCCGGCCACTGGCACTGTTGCCAGCCGTAGATTACCGTGGCGTTACGTCGATATTTTATCGCGGTGTCGCTAAATCTGGATTCCGGTTTTATCCTAAACTAACCTAAAACTTAGCCTAAGTTTCTAAACATTAATCGTACAAAAGTTTCTGAACTTTAATCATACACAATATGGATATTACAGTAAGCACAGAGTTTCGCGTAGCAATCGAGGGTGACCATATCCGCCACGATGTCTTGCCGGCGAGTTCTTGCGCGAGTTTGTTTCGTGAATTTTATTTGTTTCAGTAATGTAAGTGATTTAATTGTATAACATATAGTGTGTGTTTATAAATATATAAGATATGTGAGGAAAGTCTAGCGGCTGTTAGATGTCGTTTTCATAATTCGATCAGAAAGTAAAAGATCGCCAAAAATGAATGGTCGTCGCCAGGCGATTTATTGTTTTTATGGCATTGCGCGTTAGTCATGCGTTTAATGAGAGTTCGTTGCGATATTTAGGTTAAAAAACATGCTGGCCACCTATCGGATGGTCGTTCGTCAGGGGTAAAATTCAAATTGCCATGGTCGTTGGTCGCGTCTGCCGGGTGGTCGTTGGTGAGGGGTCGTTTATACAGCGTAGGCATTCCGTCAATGAAAAAACGGTCGTAAAAAGCGGGTGGTCGTAAATGAGGGTGGTCGTTCGTCAGGGGTTCTACTGTATGGAGTAACTTTCTCATGAATCTTGATCAGATTATAAAAACTGTTCTTGAGATAACTAAATAACATTCTTAATAGGCACTGCATCATATCAGTGATATGCAGAACGGATTTAATCAGAGTCACACCTCCAGCTTTTTTTTATTGTTAATACACCATGCTCATTAAAGTTTACAAACTACACTTCCAAATATATGTCATTTCAATATTTCAAATGTTACCCTATTTTCTATATTCATTAACATGTACAATGGGAATGTTAACAAACATTTCAGATTCATTGATGAGCATAATAGTACCATGTACATTGCTAGAAAAGCTGGATTACAACCTCTCACTTTACTAAGTAAAACACGTTGCTTTGGTCACAACCACTTTATGAAGAGTAAACTATATTGAGGCAGCATGTTGTTGTCTCATGGTTTAGAATTTGCACAGTTGTTTGAAGCCAAATAGTGCCAAATATTTGTCATTTCATATCTTAACATGTTCTAGGTACTACCCCGTCAGTATATTTTCTTAAACACATCCAGTGGGAATGTTAACTGTGGTTTGATCCCTGTAGCATAATGTACTTGCTGTGTTCTAGTTGGACTTGACGTTCAAAGCTCCTACACACCCTTCTACAGCGGGGTGAAACGGGTGTCAAGAGGGCACGCTGAGAGTGCAGTAAGCATGGTTTGTGTGTCTCATCCATGCCCTAGTTTAATGTACACTCAACAACATTTGGTGATATTTAATAACAGTAGTAATTGTACTCACCACTGATGTAAAGTGTATTGGAGACTGCTGTGCTTAACTTGGTTTGTGTAATGAAAAATGGAAAGAAAAACACATAAGGTGTGGTTGGAAAATGGCAATGCCCATTAATTAATACATCTAATAATATCAATAGTAACTTTATTTATACATTAATATCCAACGTAGACGTCTGTTCAGAAGTGGTTACAATATTCAATATAATTTAACACGTAACTTAGATAAAAAATAATAATAATACAAGTAATATATAAATAACACATACATATAACTTGTGCATTGTTGTACAGCACTGAACTTTAGAGGGACTAAAAGTGAATTACAAGCGATATTGATGTAAAATATATTATGTATCAATGTAGTAAAAATTAAATACACACACACACATGTATTTATATATATATTTTATATATATGTATATATATATATATATATATATATATATATATATATATATATATATATATATATATATACATAAACAACTGTATACCCAGTAGTTATATATTAGTTAATTCATAAATAGTATGTGACTGCAATAATACATTATTAGTTTCAGTTTAAATTTTCAAATAATAAATAGATGTGTGGTAGAATGACTAAAGTATGAAATTACGACGACTAAACATTAAAAGTGGGTAATATGTTTAAGGTGTCACGAGCAACTCCTGGCCAGAGTGTGAGAGATAACTTAAAGACGTGCCACCATCGCTGCCTCCACAAGGACACATGTGCTCATGAGTGCTGTAAGGTTGGCGTGTCAGTGAAGACCAAGGCTCCAGTCACTGGCATGATGGAGAGTTACAGACAGGGGCTGAAGACGAAGCTAGATAACATCACAGGAACACCCAACCGTAAGAGATTGAAGGTACTTGAAGTGGTGACTTATGTGTGTTTGTTGCAAGTAATAACAACGGAGTATGTAAGAACAGAATTCATTTCAGATAGCCACATATAATGAATATATACCCAGCTAATAAAATGACATTCCCAGAACGTTATTTGCTATGTTACAATAACATTAATGGTAACATTCTCTTAATGTTTTTTGGAAAGTTTTCTTAACGTTCCCATAACGTTGTTTAGGAATGTTACTGCATAACCTAATTATATCCTTACATTAACTTTTAACCTACACTACGTTGCTGGGTACCTCTCTTCCTCACTCTGCCTCCCTCCCTTCCTCCCTCTTTAATCCATTCTTCCTTTTTTGGTCCATGTCTTTTCTCCACCAGTCTATTCATGCCTTTCCTCTTACTCCAGTCCTGTCTACTTCCCCATCTTTCCTTCATCATTCAACCCCTACCACATTCCTCCCTCCCTCCCTCCCTCCCTCCCTCCCTCCCTCCCTCCCTCCCTCCCTCCCTCCCTCCCTCCCTCCCTCCCTCCCTCCCTCCCTCCCTCCCTCCCTCCCTCCCTCCCTCCCTCCCTCCCTCCCTCCCTCCCTCCCTCCCTCCCTCCCTCCCTCCCTCCCTCCCTCCCTCCCTCCCTCCCTCCCTCCCTCCCTCCCTCCCTCCCTCCCTCCCTCCCTCCCTCCCTCCCTCCCTCCCTCCCTCCCTCCCTCCCTCCCTCCCTCCCTCCCTCCCTCCCTCCCTCCCTCCCTCCCTCCCTCCCTCCCTCCCTCCCTCCCTCCCTCCCTCCCTCCCTCCCTCCCTCCCTCCCTCCCTCCCTCCCTCCCTCCCTCCCTCCCTCCCTCCCTCCCTCCCTCCCTCCCTCCCTCCCTCCCTCCCTCCCTCCCTCCCTCCCTCCCTCCCTCCCTCCCTCCCTCCCTCCCTCCCTCCCTCCCTCCCTCCCTCCCCCCCTCCCTCCCCCCCCCTCCCCCCCTCCCTCCTCCCCCCCTCCCCTCCCCTCCCCTCCCCTCGCCTCGCCTCGCCTCGCCTCCCTCCCTCCCTCCGCTCTTTACCCATCCTTCTTTCCACCCTCCCTTCCTCCCTTGTCCCTCCTTTCATCCTCTCTGCATTCCTTCCCTTTCCCTTGAAATCAAGTAACGTTTTGACTTGATTCAATTTGTAATTAATGTCCCTCCCCAAACTTTCCATGTAATCTTTCTGCACCTTCCTTATTCCATGGCTTCCTTCCTTCCTTCACCACCTCTTGTGGTAGTCTCATGAATATCATAATACTACAGTTTACTTGGTGGATTAAAATGTAGTAGTATTGATATGTCACACATGTGGACAGTCTGAAAGTGTTTTTGTAGATTATTAATGGCTGTCATATATTCTGTCTCATAACAACCTTCTGTTCAATACATACTGCAGCAGTTCGCCTACACACCAATTATGAAGGCAAAGATGACGCCAACGGTACCCGTGGCACCAACTACAGCCTCAGGCTGGGATCATCTCCAGTTGTATGAACAACGACAGCAAGTGTCGGACATGTGGGGTAAAAGACAGATGTTTTAAAAACAAATATGTATATGTGCATGCATGTTCGACTGACTGCATGTTCGTGTGTTTGTGTAAAATCTCACAGATGCTAATGCAAAGTATGCTAAATTTATTTCTAGTGTTATGAAATAAAAAACAGTTAAAACATGGTGGTAACTTTAAAAAATGAATACTGACTAACAAATTAAAACAAACAAATTGGGACTTAGACTAAGTTAATTTTTAAACTTGTTAAAAAGTTCAGTTGTGGGGAAAAATATGCATACTTTAAAAGGATGGGAAAGAAACTTGGGGTTTAGCGTCTAGTTAAATTATCCATCTAACACAGGAAAGTTTATATTGGCCGCCTATGTAGAATCTAGTTTTGTGGTTTATCCCCTATTAATTCTGATACAATTGATTTACATTTCAGTAGCTGCAGATGAGGACTCAAATGTGAAGAGCTGTGACATCACAGACAACCAGAGTCTGTGTCATGATGACTTTGTCATCGAAGACTTCCAGGATGAAGCCATTGGACACTGGTCTGACCGTTGTGCTGTGATTGACAGTGACAATGATGAGGATCTTACAGAGTCTCTTCCCACAATAACCAGTAGACCCAGAGGGCGTAATAACCATCCACCAGATAACATCAACCCTGCGGTGGTGGCTTCGTCAAACACTCTCCCGCGGAGTGAACCAGGGACCAGGGTTGACAGTGGACACGAGAGTAGGTCAGATGTGGATAATAAAACAAGACAATTGTTTAAATTCCGCAAATGTCAGTACGGGAACACTCCCTCTTTGGACACTGAAAGGGGTTCTGTTTCACGCCCTTCAGGGTTTTCACCCCACAACTGTGCAGTAGGGTATGTTGGTGATGTGTCTCGTGTTAGTGATGCCTTCGTAGCTAACACAAAGGATATTTCTGCAAAGCCAGTGTTGTGTAAACAACAAACTATTCGATTCCCAAGTGAGAACAAGGGTTATAACACAGCCATAGCCACTGGGAACAGGGTATATGGTTCTGGGGTCACAGGAATGCAGGTAACACCCAGGATGAGTTTGTTCGAAAACAGTGAACAACACAGTATGAATAATGACTTCACACCAGCCCAGAATACAAAACACCAAAATGGTTCTGGGATCCTTCCAAGAAACAAGTCTCAAATGTCTGAATCAGTGATAGTGGAGAAGTATAATCCGGACGACTTCGCTGACTTGGACTTTGAAATGGACTATCCATGCAGTAAGTCTGTTTGAAGTATTCTTATCACAGTAATTTTTGTTTAATAATTAATGATTTCTGTGATCTTATTCACATTAATTTGCAATACAAAATATATAACTTGAATTTATTTTTTATTATTATATTGTTATTTTATGTTACGTTTATATTTTTAATAAAAAAAAAAATCAGCACAGTAGTATTTTAATACAGTTATTACGTTATACAATTCTAAACCATATTTTATGTTGTGAAATGCCACATAACAATCTTGGACCTGGTGCTGTATTAAATAAAAGAGAACATTTTTATAGTTTATTCTTCAGTGCATGTATGTGTCCTGATTAACTAAGTGTTTGTCATATGCAGCCACAAGAACTCCCGGGCTTATTAACAAAGCTGAACTTGGCAAGAATCGATATGGCAGTAGAAGTACAGCCGAACTTGGCATAGGTTCACAGATGTCTGAACGGCAGATAGAGGGCATGGCAAGGCTGTCACCAACGATATCGTGGAACAAAAGTAATGGTCTAAAGTCATCTGCAGAGCCACCTGAAGGCAATGACAGGTGTGTCTCTCATTTAGAACTGAGGAGTTTCTTGACCACAATTTTAGTTGATTCTATAAATGTAAATTCAGCAATCTGTTATTCCAAAACTAATTTTAATAATTAGACATGATAGATTTGCAAAAGAACTGCCTGTTATTCTGCATTGGCAAGATGTCTACCCTCCATTTAAATGCCCTAATCACGCACACATGTTGGCATGTTAAAGACACCAGTGCTACAACTTGCCTGTGATTTGTATGGGTCTAACTAACTACATATTGCATCCTGGTGTTCTGCAAGTGGTCAGTTCCTGCTGCTTGGTGTGGAAGACTTTGCTGACTCAGACTGGGACGATGACATCAATGTAGGAGATGCAGGGTCAAAGGTGAGTGTCTAATGCCCTCTTCCAGACATTTTGTTCGTTGAAATATGTATTTTTTTAACTAAAATTCTGTTCAGATACCTATTATGTTTTTCATTGGTTATAGCTGTCCTGCAGAATTCTAATTCCATGTCTCACAAACTACCAGGCTGATAAGTATTCCAGCATCAAACAAAATGTTCAGCGTGACATCAAAAGTATTTGCTCTTTTGTTATTACAAGTTTGTTCTTCAAATGATAATTATTATTTTATGGTATGTTTATTTGTCTATTTAGAAATCTAAGACAAATTTTGGTTGAAGAGATGCTTTACCAAATAGGTAATTGTTATAATAATATTTCTGTCTTATTGCATGTATATGTGTCTCAGTTAACCAACTGTCTCTACTGTGCAGCCACAAGAACTGATGGGACCAGTCACTCACAGAGTGATTCCCCCAACCAGTCTTATGTTGGGAAGTGACACCCCCCTGTCCTCAACCACCATCTCAGTTCAGTCCATCCAACCTCCTCCTGCCAGTACTGCCGATTTCTTCTCTTATGGAAACAGGCAAGATTAAGCGATAATTATTATGACTTGTGTTTCAATTTGACTGTCTAATTACATTTTACTGTACAAGCTGTCGAAAAGTATGAACTTTTACTTGCATTTCAATTGTGTGCATATGAATCTTTATTATTCAAGTCAATATTTACAATGGTGATATGCAACAAAGTACAGCTTCTTCGTTAGTGTACTTAGGTAATTTTTTCAGATAATTGGTATGTATGCCCAGGTAATTAAGTACAATTTTATAAAATACTAGTTATAACAAAGTTGTTTTTATCTAAAGGAGTACTTTTGTTTACTTTGTTACAATATTTCCATGTTCAGTCGTCAGGGGATCCTATTGCTATGTCAAAATCTATTAATATTATGCAATCATGGAAATTCACCAGCCAGGTCACACTCGTATTAGCATACAACGTACCTGGTAGTTAGTCTATGCTAATGAGTATTACTGGATTAAGTTTCTAGTAGAGTACCGGGTAATATAGTTGTTTTAATCAATTTGTGTGCCAGTTGTGTTGAAATTAAAATGTTAGTTTGTACTTTACTCTCAAAGTTTTTTGAAGTTACTTTTACTCAAGTAAATTTGTTTCAGTGTACTTTTACTGAAGTAGAAGTACACAATAAAAGTAGCTCAGTCCACACTGTATGTTTCATCTGCAACAGATCATCTCAGGGATAAGTCAGTTATTGGACTAAAAAAGGCTCTGTATGATTGCAACTGAATAAACTTACATGCAGCAATAAAAAAACGAAATGTGCTTTTGTCATATTTATTAACATCTCTGGTACACCTTGTATACATAGTCACAATTATATACCGCAGTTGGCGGAACGGTGGATATGAGGCCATGAAATAATTATAAACTTATAGCAGCATTGTATAAATTGATTGGTGGAGAATGTTTATCTTTTTGTGGCTGTGTTCAGTGCCTAAAACACAATGGGTGAATTGAACTGACAGTACAACATTTAAACATCATTCATTAGTCTTCCATCAGCATCAGTTATAATATAACAAACAGCTCCACAGGCACAACACAACAAGTTTAACAGAACTACATACAACATTTAGTGAACTACCCATGGATAACTCAAATCTGATTTTCATAACAAGAATCAATTAAATGTTTGATTGATCACCACAGAGCATTATTCACGATCACTTATAAAAACAAAATGATTAACCTCATTGACAAGAAGAAGATTATAGATCTTTCAGGAGTCTACTTCAATTTATAATTCAGGGATCTCGTCAAACTTTCGTCGCACATGTTTTATGTACACATTCATTAAATTTCGTTATACCCAGTCAGCACTGAAACATGTCCTTCATAAACTGACATTAGCAACAGCCTGTCAATAAAAAAGTTACCAATTATTACTTTTAAATGTATGAAAGCTTGACATGTTTCCTTATAGTATACAACATTAATACATCAGTATGATTGAAGCATCATTTTCATGCATATTTTATATGCAATAATATGACCTTTGATTCGGAAAAAGAAATGGTTTGAATTTTTTTGCAATATAACCTTATCCATCTGTGGATAAATAATGTCATCTGACTAATGAAAATACAGCTGATTACGACAGCTAATAATGGCCACACTGTATAGAGCAGTTGGTGGACCCTAAATAAAATAATTTGAAAACAAATTAAAAAAAAAACTGCATTTACAATGGATTGATGTACCCAGGTAGATGTATGCAATACACAATGCAAACAAATATAAACATACTGTACACATAGTTATCACTCATTCTGTATGATTCAAGAAAATACTGAACTTTGAAATTTAGCAGGAAAGCTTCTGCCAATTAAACAGAATATAGCATTTATCACAGGTGAGCATAATAAAGCTGCCAGTACGTGATCTTTCAGCAAATTCTTTTTTGAAATGTTTGCCTCACAACAGCTGCTGACATGCTCACTAGACTAGTAAGAAAAAAAACACATGACAGTGATGTGTCATCAATTGTGTTTAACTTCTGATGTTGCAGAAAAGAAGAGTTGGGAGCAGATATAAGCGATGACATATTTGCTGGCATCTTCTAGGCTGATCAAGTATGGAAAGTATGTGATATGCTGCCAATGATAATTATATATTTAACCTGGAGCTTTAACTACCGGGTATATTATTTCATGAATGTCCAGTTAGGTTCTTCTTGTTACCAACTGTTTATGTATCATCCATTTACAAAGGTCTCGCAACGATCCAGAGGAAGGCTCTATTTTATGTTGTTTACAAAACTTTGCATATTGTTAACTAATTTACTGAATGACTGCTGCTGCTTCAGGGAATATTTTTCTGTTCTGTTATAAAGATAAGCCTGTCCTAAGGTGGCCATAATTGCAAGGTGGCTACATTAGAAAGGTGACTGTAAAGTTCGAATGTAATCGTTTGTCGTATACCTGAAATAATTAATTCAAAATGTTTTGCGAAAACAGCCTCCAGCAGATGATATGTTGTGAACAATGCTGAGAGACGACTACATGTACTTATTAGGGTTTATCCATATTATCATTTATTTCCCAGACATGTACTAATAAATTACTGCTGGATGACAATGTTATTGTTCGTGTTTTGTGTGTTTACATGGCAGTGACTGCAATATGACAAGCTGCTTCTCTGAGGACTCTCTATTATAATGTTGACGCTAAGACCTACTACAACACTTGTCCTGTTACATGCTTTCAAATAAGTATATGTGACAGAGTCTTTAATTTTTCTACATAAATTTTTAGGGTTAGGATTTCAAGTAACTTTTTATCCTGCTTCAATTTCTACAGCGTCACATCTATTTTTTGTGTGAACAGAATAATGGTCAGCTATAATTAACAGTGTCTTGTAACCAGTGACAAATGTGTTGCTGGGTCTAACAGAACACAGGAGAGGATACTAGCGTTTCTTATTATTGAAGATGGTGAGAAAACAGGCATCACAACAATTTAACACAAATGTAAATTTTCAACTGTACAGCCGCTATCTAATTTGTAATTTTCAGCTGTTTACTGCATACCTTTCGCATATGTAACAAAAATACTTAAAATAAACTATAAAAATAGATGAAAAGTAATTTTATAAATTCAAGTTACTAAACATTTGATGCGGCCATTCTGGCATAATCACGAACAACAATACAACAGACCCTTCGTATTTTTAAAATAGCAAATTATAACAACACCAAACATTTGATGTAATCCTCTAGCATACACATAACATAACATACAATCAAATTTTAAAAGTAAGAAATTTCTCAAAATGCAAGAGGAGGCCTGAAAGACAACGATTCAGTGAGGCGAATCAATTGACAGACAGTTGTGGCAGTACTTCTCCGCACCGAGCGTCCACCCTCAGGTCTGCCAGGTGATCTGCTCGTGTTGTGCCGATGTTTAGGATCATGATCTTCTTCTCGCGTTCTGCGGCACGCAGTAGGAATCTGTATCCAGAGTAAACCTGCAACAGAAGCCAGACAACATCTGTGACACTAGGTGGCAGTTTTATTCCAGCTATATTGCCATCAAAAGAACATTTCAAACAGCATGGTAATTTCTTCAAGGCTTCAACTTTATTATAATTTTTCACTTATTCAAATTGGGTGTCAACCATGCAAAATATTTAGTAAAACGTTTAAAAGTTATAAATCGTAATTTAACGTTTTTATTCCGGACGCATAAACTTACTTGTTGATCTATATAACACTTGCCATATATAATAAGACACCATATTCTTGTTTTCGTGCAGAAGTGTAAATTGGAAAAAATCAAACATTTATATCAAGTAGATAGGAGCTAGTCAAACCAAATGCAGCTTAGATGTAATATGGTGGCAGCCAGTGGTCAAAGATATCCAAGATTGAAAAATTATTTAAAATAAACTGTAACGCCATGCTCAATTGGTTAGTTATCTAAATGGTATGTTCTTATGTTTGGGTAATGGTTGTTAAAGTATATTTCATGCTTTCACCCCAACTTGAATACATGCCCTAGAATAAATTTGAAATTTTCAAAACTGCAATCTGAACTGAGGAAGTAGCTTTGAAAACCTCCAGACACAATACACTAAGAGATCATTCATAAATCATGAGTTTACTCAGTACTCACACTGAGAGATGATCCAATAACAAGTAGACCATCGCATTCGTGAACCTTTTCAAAGATGAAGTCGACCACTGTTTTGGGGACATTGTCCCCAAAGAATGTGACATCAGGTTTCAGAATGCCACCACAGTTCTGACAGGCTGGAACCTGAAAGAGAGGCACCATTGATTACTGTAATGGATGATTTATGAATACTTCTGATAAGACAACAAACCTGCAGAGGTGCCAAATAGCACTAATAAAAACTGGATTAACTTTTTGTAATGAGGATTGTAGATGGAAATCTGTTGCCATGCCTCTCCTGGTGTATTCATGGGAGAGTATACTTGCTTGCAATACAGAATAAATGAGCTGGTACAGTTCTTAGTAAATGACTGGCTGAGGCAAACTTTAAGATTTCTAAAAAACAAACAGAAGCACACAGTTGCAGGCCTACACAGTTGTCATGTGTGTGAAGCCAAGATTCATACTAGCTAAAACCCCAGCAGACCTGTTCAATCAAACGTCATCTCAACTTCTCTGGGAAGCATATAATACAGTCCATATACAACGATGCAATTCCCAATGTTATCCAAAAAATTCATAACAAATTAACCTGTCATAATACACCATATCAGTGATAATGTTTACTGTTTTTTTCTTCATATGTTGTGTAGTCCAGAACACAAACAACTAGAGGTAGAATAGTAGCCACACCTGGAATGCCTGAACATGTTCGTCGGTAAGAAGAACATCTCCATCTGGCGCCAATTCGACAGCCTCTGGCAGTGTCCAGTCCGGATTGCATTGATCGAACTGTGTCTGTAGTTCCCACCGGTTGATGACATTAGAACAGGACAGACAAGACACCCGGTGTGAACTACCGTGTAGCTCGGTCACCCTCTCACTACCCGCCTTCTGGTGCAACGAGTCAACATTCTGTGTGACGAGCCAATGGATCTTATTCTTCCTCTCCCATTCGACCAACTTATGATGTGAAACGTTTGGCTCAAACGTGGCAAACTGGGGCCAGGCAACAAAGTTCCGTGCCCAGTACTGTTGCCGTGCGGCAGGGCTGCGTACAAATTCTGCATGCTTCATTGGTCGACGTGATGTGCGTGCGAAAAGACCGACGCCCTCCGATCTGTAGTCTGGAATGCCACTTTCTGTTGATATGCCAGCACCTGTGAGAACCAGCAACTTGTTGCTGGTTGTGATCATCTCCTGCAACTGTTCTACATGGTTCTGGTGGGCCGGTTTGCACACAGGAACAAACATCTGACGCATACACTGTAGTAGCTTCATCCTTCAAGGCTTGATATGATCAGTCTTCTGAAGAAACTTGTATCTAATGTGGAAACTGTAAAATTATCAACATAAGGTTAGATGGTTGTTATTGTTACATATGAAATTGAATCAAAATTTAATGGTGTTTTTATAAAACCACTGTATCCAGTTTGTGTTGAAGACTGCAGAAATGTTTTGCACTTATTTCCAGGCTTTTCTGTTTTACCAATACCAACTAAATTTCACTCATAAGTGCTGCAATTCACAGACTTTATGTACATGTACTCACCAGTCACCACAGTATACAAGCTGGTTTTGAGTTGTTTGTCTGGAGTCCTTTGGTTATGGTATTATTGATGTATTCCCATTCAGCTTTATGCATACTTCTCCTACATGTTTTTTGGATGAATTTGTAGTTTGTCCAATTGTTTGTTTCCTTAGCTTTCTTATAGTCTTCTCTTTCGCTTTAGTAGTTGATGCAGCTTCCCATTTAACCATGGGAGGTTGCATCGGCTGGAGCTCAGTTTTGATGGGATATGTTTGTCAATAGATTCTGTTAGCATATTCTTGAAGGTTGCATCACCTGCAGTGATTCAGTGCATGCACCTGTGTTGTTTTGGGTTTTGATTTTGTTTGACAAGGTGTTAAAATCATTAAGGCTTTCCCAGTCAGTGCGAGCAAATTGGAAGATCTGTCTGCGTTGTTTATTTTGGTATTGGATATTTACGTCAAAATCTATGATAATGATGTCGTGGTCAGATATACCTGGTACAGATACAGAGTGTGTTACTATTGTAGAATTTGTAGTGAAGACTAGTTCTAACAACTTGCTTTTCTAGTGGAACTATTATGGACTTGCGTTAGTTGGGCACTTTCAGATACGTCGATGAGGAATTGCTGAGTGGATCGATCTGGACTACAGGTGTTTATGTTTCCTATTTCCCATGACATGTTGGGGCAGTTGAAGTCTCCGCAGAGGATTATTTGTTTTGAATTTCTTGTTATCATTGTTAGGGATTTATTAAGTTCTTGTATGGTTTTATGCATCAGTGTATGTGGCATGTAGAAGTAAGCTATTAGCATGTTTTTGGTTTTTTGAAGTTGTATTGTTGCCCACATAATTTATGCCCTTTCTCTTGAGACTGATAATTTTACCTGACAAGAATCTGAAATGACTAACTGGACTGGAATGTGTAAACATTTGATGGTATGTAAACTTCCTTGATTGCTGATGTGTCACTGTCAGATATATTTGGTAAGATATATGATCATAAGAAGCCACTAGGTGGTGACTCGCATCTTCAACTCGCAGTAAAACTCACAGTAATCTGAAAGGCTTCGCCGCTAGACGTCACCACTTAATTTTTCGTGATCGTTAGATCCTAAAATAATTCCCTGAGCATCTGTGCGCCTATTTATAGCTAAGATAAATGAACACGATATTGACGTCGGCGTTTTAAATGATGTTTGCATGAATACAAATAAAATGCCAGCGACACATGACATCGCTGCGCTACAAAAGACAGTTGTGGCGAATCCGACGGGTGATCAGCCAGTGACAGTGTCGCAGCTCGCCACGGCCACGGCCCACGGCCCACGCGCATGTAACACTAACAGGACCAGCGCGGCGGTTGCGCTAATGAATCGCAGGCAACAATATTGTTTTTAAGCGATACATGTTTACGGAATAATGCAACATGCACATATATCCCTACCAGTATCACTGAAGCCATCCAGACCGAAAGTATGCGTGTGTCAATACAGTACTTCCCGTGTGACAACAGCGCGCATCCCACCGTCTCGCGCTGTTGTTTATCAATGAATGTTGTTTGTATGCTGGTGTCGTGTCATCGAATTACCTCTGTAAAGTGTCAGGGGTCTTCTCAAAGAAGTTGAAAGGGAGGAGTAAACATTTCAACAGGGACACAGACTAGCCCAGTCTGTCTAGAACCGATGACGTATATCCAAATCGATCTGTTTTACCATTCGCTTGCTCAAGTTGAATAAAAATAAGTGGCGCAGGTTAGACTTAGAATGTCAATCTTTTTCTATACATTTCTTCTGATATTGGCAAACAACGGTATTTTTGAATAATTAATGTATCCAACTCATTTAATTGGCCAGCATAATGCTAAAATTGTATACAAATGATATTATGTATGCTACGAAAATATATAGTATTGTAACATTAAATGTGCGATTGAGCTGTATATACGTAGCTCGGTCGAGGTTGGACCGTTTAATTTTTTTTAAACTGGTTATTATTTATTCATATATATTTAATCATTCTATTTTGGAATATTAAACCATAGAAATATTACCAAAACAACCAAGTTGGCCGGTATATATGGCAGTTCATATAGTAATAATTATAATTTACTCAGCTTATACAAATATTACAGCATATTTGAAAATGTTTTATAGATTATGTGCATGAGCAGTATTGAGCACTATATATATATAATGTAATGTGTATGATACAATGTAATTTTTGATACACGTTTCTTGAAACTAGGGTCTAATTAAAAGTTACAATTAATGCATGGCATATTACATGCCGTACTATAATTTTATATACAGTGATTATAAACGCAACTATATATATATGTTTGCATTTTATTTTCTAACTTAGTACAGATTAGGTTAACACACATCCATTTTGGTTGGAATTTGTGTTGCAACATTGTGTGAAGCGATTGTATAATAAGTGCACTTGCATGCATATCGTTCAAAATAAATCAGAACTAATTATCTGCCCTAGATTTCTACACCACCATGTAGATTTTACCTTGGTAGAACATTTCAGCCAGGACACACTCAGTGCACTTCCAGGTCATGCCTATTTTTGGTCTGATTTCGGGGGCGACGTCTTTGGGACTGCAAATCGGTGAAAGTATTACGAAGTTACCGGGCATCCTTATGGTGTTTTCGGTACAGGTACTGCCTACCGAAATAGGTGTTGATGTCTGGTGATTGCAAAAAGAAGGTCATGGAAGATTTAGGTGAGCTTTAGTAGCCTTTACGCGATATTTCATTGGTAAATTCGGATGCATTCGCAAACTTGCGCGAAGACATGCCCCACTCCCACTGACTTGGCTTAAAGTTGAGTAGCAATGGGTTACAGTTTTTCTTAGCCATAGGCTCGACGCTCACGTGTTGAATTATCTGACTATATTAAATAATGAAATGGTTAAATTGTCATTGGTCCGTCTGAGCGATTACAAATAACTTGAGTTGCCTAATATGTGTATGATCTTTAAAAAGTACCCTATCCGGCTTCGCGATTCAGCCTGGTCATGGTTCACTGCCATATTAGACCTACATAGTTAGTAATCTACCCCACCCACAAACACACATTACGAATCATCAAGCGTACGGTAATGAAACGTACCGTGGATATCCCCATGATAAATCAACATAAACAGGGTAGGCAGATTTTAAGGGGTTTGACAAATAAGGCGAATTATAGCAGGATGATTCCCCAGCCTGTTTGTTATCACACACTCATCGTCTTTATCTTGGTCAGCCATCTGGTGAAGTAGCTGCTGGCAGTTTGTGGGGCCTAAACCTGCATTCCAGTCTGTGACACTGAGATATGTGACAGATAACACCAGGGTAGGCCTACACCATATGGTCACAACTACACTGCCTTCCACACAGTCTGTGTAGCTATAAAATACTCTATTGTATTCAGAATTTCAGTGTTTTGGTATAATTGATGTAACATGCATTTGACATACTAGTTATCATTCTGCTTGATAACAGATTGGACTCATTCAATCTTCAGAAAGTGGTACATTTGTTATGGATGTTTTTTGGTCATTTTGGATTTATAATGCTTGCTTAATAGTGATTTTCTGCTTCTAAATACAGCCAACAGGAATAGTAATGTAGCTGTTTAGTATATATTAACATCTTACATAACTACTGATTTTTTTTAGAACTTTATTTAGCTTATAAAATCAGTTTAGGCTAGTATTCAGTTGTGACAATTAAAATATAATTATTTAATTAAAGTAGCGATTTTCAGAGCAGTTGTAATTATATGATGAATTAGTGATTTATGTAACATCATTGCAGATTACATTTTTGAAGCCAATGTAGCTGTTCCACATTACTGTACCATTATTATGAACATTTGGCAAACATAAGAGATGCATAAATGAGATGACATTATAAATTCAGGGATATGTGTGCATTTCTGTCAGTACAGTCCATAAATTGCATTACGGTGACCCAATTAAATACATGACTACCCCTGGGTAGGTGCACATGGCTGTTCAATAAAATAACTGGTAGGCCAAGTTGGCATGGGAATTCCATCCTATCTTATTTTGTAATTGGACACCAGTAGTAGACCAGTCTGAACCAGCATCTCTATCTTTAACATGTCTCTATAGTCCATATTAGTCATCCTACCAGCAGTGGGCAAAATCAAAACCCATCCCCAGTGTCAATACAAGGTACAGATACAAGTACTGTATTCATTCTGCATTAACCGGCACATTGATAGCAAATCAATCATGTGTAGCTTTATCTTCCATGCATTGATTTTATGCCAAGTCGTATTATTGCATCAGTGCAACCATCGTGATATACAGTCTGGTCAGGTCCCGTTATTGAGCGAGTGTCCAGTAAGTAAGTGTTATGTCAGCTACTCAGTTGTTACAACAGTTTATGCAGTTCACTTTTAGTGCAAACAAATAGTTTCAACTGGTGAAACAATAGTTTGACCCACTTTAGATCCACCCATGAAAAAACAAACCATAGGCAGCGAAAGGTGTTAACTGTCATACAGGGAAAGGAACTATATGTTACCTCCCAAAGAAAACAACACATACCGTATTGTCCCTAATAGATGCGCAGTGTGCGAGTGGGAAGGCTTGGGTGCACGTCTATTAATTTCTCAAAGGACTGTTTCTCAAATTCGAATTTGTTGTAATTGTTTGTCTTGATTGATGCAATAAAATACGGAAGCGGCACCATATGTTGTTTTCATTGTTGTCACTCAGAAACTTTACGCGAACAGTTGGCGGTTAATCCAAATAAACAATTCCGATTTTTGATGCACACGACAGCCTTACATTTACCATATATTTACGGATATATAATCCGTAACAATAACAGTTCAGTTGCCCTATGTATAATTATTATTTTTGAATAGCATTAGTATGGGTGCGATCTTTGCTAATAATTGTAGCATTTACTATGTTGCATTTTTGCATCACTCAAGTACATCTAAAAAAAGGGGTGGGTGTCTATTAGGTAGTGCATGTCTATTAGGGATAATACAGTATTTCTGAAGACGTTTGATTCTCTTTTTTTTACCTGCCCACCACATGTCCAGTGAAACTCCTACCCAAGTTAACCCAACTAAAAGACACGTGATCAGGTCTCTAGATAAAGTTATGTTTTGAACTAGTTTACGCTACCTGTGGAACAACAAAACAAGATTGTCACAGTATTTGGAACTTTTCACATGAATATATTTGGAACTTTTGCCATGACCATTTTAATTTCTGTTAAGAAATTTCAGGTGATAATAAAGATAAGGTAACTCCACAATTTCTCCATCTGAAGAAGAACTGACAACTCAGTGTTGAACTGAGAAAATAAACCTCAATTATTACCTTTGTACTTATTCAAATATGTCACTAGTTGGTAGATCACAGACAGCTGTCCAGTGAATTTAATAAATATTAAAGGAGACACGTGGACTAGCTAGATAGCTTGTGAGTCAGTGAGAGGAGACACACTTACAACACTTAGCATATCTAATCTATACAGATTACAAGTAACACATGAATGTGATGTTTGGAGTGAATCTTATCATTAGTTTATAAATAAACGATATATATATATATATATATATATATATATATATTATTGATAATAACACTAATCGATTCCAGCTTGGACTGGCTATAAACAGTACTATTTATATAATGAACTACTATATATATTTACATATTGTAGTTCATTAAATAAATAGTACTGTTTATAGCAACTCAAAGCTGGAATCCATTAGTGTTATTATCAGCATTAAAATAACCGTAGAAAGTCAAGTGATGTATAATTGTTAGCCCACATGGTTCAAGTTGATATGCTGACAACAGTGTCAATGAGGATTGACTTGCAAACGTTGTTGATTTCATACATGAAATGAATGGAATGACAGCTGAAGGAATTTTAACCACAGTATTCTCTATCGACTGTCTGACAGACTGACACAGTCATTGTTGTAGCAGTAAATATATAAGCAGGGAGCACATTAAACCTGATATGTTGTATAGAAGAGGACATGACACATGCTGCTGCTTCCATTGTTACTCATTTGTGAAACTGAAATTATCATTAACCACAAGCCCACAACCAGGCTATAGTAGTGTGATATTTTTATTTCCACTAATATAGTCCAGCAGAGCAGTTTTTATAATATCGTAATAGGAAGTCAATTTCTTGAATTATTATGGAAATTTCATAATGGTATGTCCTGTATCTGGTAGGGACGTAGGGTGGTACTGGTGGTGGTACTACCACTCAATAAATGAGCGCAGTTGGCATCCTTTTTTCAACTGCACAGGTTGTATCTTCAGTTCTTCATTAATTAGTTTATTATTATTATTATTTGTTGCATTGATGAACATTGCATTGTTATTTAACTGGGGTTGCAAAACACGCTGTGTTTGGTTTTAAAAAGTAACAACTTAAATTTGGGATGTTTTTTCCGGACTAGTAAACCGTTTAGTGGACTAGTAAACTTTGGCCTTTAATAGTCTCACTGTCTAGTAAAATAAATGCTGAAGTTCTACCCCTGTTGCATAACGATAAGGCCCTGGTGTTCCTGGCATCACATTCATGACATTGATCCAACTAACCACTGGCTCAACTTTTCTGTTGAAGTTGTTACTTTGCCTAAATGCTACACAATTATGTAACAACCATTCAGCTGCCCTAGCTGTCAATCACATGTAAATTATGTCAGTCAGATACTTGTATTTGATTGACACCTGTCAAAGTTAATTAACCAAGACACGTTTAGCCAGCTAGATAGTCCACAATCATTACATGTGGTTGTGCAGTGATTTGAATAAATACTGAAATTTATATACTAAATTCCTGAGTTATTATTTATTTTGCTCAGAGCTCACCATTTACCAATGGTGAATGTTGAGCACTGAGCACAATTCCTCTACTGTTAACTCGGTAGAGGAATTGTGCAGTAGATAGCCCTGGGCCCAGGCACCTTAGCTAGTATCCGGTTACTGGAACACACAGTGCTTAACCTAAATAACAACTGCAGTTTTTCTGGCTACTGAAGTGGCTCTGTTAACTGGAAGAGATCCTTGTTTATGTCTGTAATGCCCCCCATGGTTTGTCTGCAATATATTATCTAGCCAGTTACAAAAGTTCCCTAGCATTTGCCAGGAATATAATTACTCATTAACCAAATCATCATCACGCTGTGGACTGGGTAAAAGCCGGTTTACTGGCGTGTATAAATACATATCCAGTTGTCTCATGATCGGTTGGATCATTGGATGGTTCATTAAAGAAGTAGCTGTTTATTTGATATGCAATTATTTAGCACCAGGTACTTCTAGTTTGCCATTGTTGTTGTAATGGCAATTTATAAAGTAAATTTGTGCAACATACAGCAGTATCCAAATGAATACAATGGTGCGGTTGATTCCGAAGTGCAAACATTAATATAAAATGATATACTGGATCATGTGACCTGCCTACCAACTAGGTCATGTTGACCTTAGGTTGTAGCTGCTGGGTCATGCTGACAACTGGATCTATACAATGGGAGTACACTTGACACTGGTGCCTATTTATGATGTTGTTTTTGTTATTATAAGTCATATTCATTGTTCTTTTCCAATTGCTTGTCCTTGTGATGTACATAAACTTAATTAGTAACTCTATGTACTGTTATGTAATTTTAATGGATTACCAAAATGTGGATGAGTCTTGCTGCATTAGTGTTGTCAAGTCCACTGTGTGGCGCTTCTGTCCTTGAAACCGTTTATTTTTTTAATGCAGTCAGCCATCCACTCGGACTATTAGTGATTAGGTAACATCCAGACTCATATCACAGCAACGAACCTTGCCTGCTGTCGGTATATTGATCTAGCCATAATACATATAGGGGGAGTCTTTATGCCCAGTGAGAAATTAATAAACTCCCATCCCTGCCCATCTACTGGAGATAATATGGTATTACTAAACAGTTGTACCTACCAGTAGTTTCACTTATAATAATAATAATAAAGCATTATGAGAAGGGCAAGGTTGTACTTGTGATGCTTGATTTGTCCAATGCATTCGACACAATCAATCACGACATCTTGATGAATCGACTGCAACATTCGGTCGGCATTACAGACGCAGCACTTTCATGGCTACATTCGTACATCACTGAACGTTGCCAGAGAGTCGCTGTGGACAGCGCAACATCAGCTGATTGTGTCATGAAGTGTGGCGTGCCACAAGTGTCAGTACTTGGACCAATTCTGTACTGCATATACACGAGACCCATCGGTGACATTGTTGCACGACATGGCCTGAAATACCATTGTTATGCTGACGACACACAAATATATATGGCAGTGAAACATAACCAGCCAATCACAGAAGCCATTACAAAGATCGAACAATGTTTGACGGAGGTGACTGACTGGTATGGAAAGAATCAACCAAATTTGACAAAATCCTGCCCCAGGTTATCCCTTAAGTTGAACACTGATAAGTCAGAGGCAGTCATCTTCTTAACAAAAACAAAACAAAACGATTTGCCTTGTAACATTTCCGTGACAATTGATGGACATCGAGTTGTACCTAAACCATCTGTACGAAACCTTGGAGTCATACTCGACAGTGGACTCACTATGCAAGCGCAGGTTGCTCAGATAGCAAAGTCTTGCTATCACCAGATCCGCAACATTGGACAAATCCAGTCAAGCATCACTGATGAAGCGTGCAAAAGCCTAATACACGCACTTGTCACTGCACGCCTCGACTACGCGAATGCACTGCTATACGGCCTTCCGCAGACAACGCTGCAGCGTTTGCAACGTGTGCAAAACTGCGCTGCCCGGCTCGTCAGCCGCACTAGAAAGTACGACCACATCACGCCAGTGCTGCAACATCTGCACTGGCTACCGATTTGTGTGCGCCCGACATACAAAGTGCTTATGTTTGTTTATTCGGTTATGCACGAACAAGCACCGTGTTACCTCGCGGAACTACTGTCACGTCGTCAACCCAATCGCCGACTGAGATCTGCGTCTTTGCCACTGCTGACACTACCTGCATCGCAGACGGTCACTCACGGTGATCGCCGTTTTGCCGTAGCAGCAGCCGCTCTGTGGAACGGACTGCCAGACAGTGTTAGGACGGCAAAGACACAGCCACAGTATAAAACACTTCTAAAGACACACCTTTTTAGATTAGCGTTTCTGTGACGTGATAATGTGGACTTTAATGACATACATTTATCAATAAGCTATACAATTTTTATTACGCAATTAGTATCATTATTAGCATTTTAGTATGATAGTTTTTATGATTGATTAGCTATGTTATTATTATTATTATTTTAATCATATACTTTTTATTTAAATTTATTTTATTTTAGCATACTGAAGAATATTAAGTAATGTAACGCCTGTGCTATTTTATTTTATTGTTTCATGTATAGGCTTATATTTATAGTGTTCATATGTGTATATATATGTGCGTGCGTATATGTATTTATCTATATGTATGTATGTGTATATATATATATATATATATATGTATGTATGTATGTATATATGTATATATAAGTTTAGTTACCTTAATAATATTTTATCATCTATATATACATATATCTATTTTAGTAATCATTTATCATCCAATTTTAGCTACTATTTTTACATTTATGTGAAGCGCCTGAGAGCAATAATATTGATTCGGGCGCTATACAAATAAATTATATTATTATTATTATGTATATTTATAAATCCAGGTTATCCTGTTCGAAGGCACTTGCATAAAAATAACTTAAATTTAACCAACTCTTGTTCGGCTGCATAACTGCACCAGTCTAGTCACTTACCTGGCTTTTGAATTTGAATGTTATCTATGTGAGAAGCTAAAAAGTATATTTTATTGTTAGTTTGTTATTTCATAGTTGGCATGTCTAACTATACTGGGGTGCTGCCGCCCTGGTGGCAACATTGGCAGAGCATTGGTCTTCCAGGCAGATGTGATGGGCTAAAAAGTGCTCTCACCTCATAGAGCTTGGGAATTAAGGGCAACCTACTAACTGTAACATTTCTAAAGTGCCGAGTAAACACCACATCCCAGTGTAATGATATTAGGGTGAAAAACGTGCGATAAGACACTAAGGACAGGCCAGATGTCACCAAACACCATACATTACATAATGCATGTGCACAAAGCTACCAATAAAACATGTGTTAGCGAAGAACAGCTGCTTTTGTATCCCAACTTGAGAACAACAAATACTTTTTTATGTCTATAAATATAAACATCCAGGGTTTATCTAAAATGGGAATCAAACAGCAGACTTGTAATTGTATATCATGTTTTTTAACTGACTGTGCTTGAGTGAGACCCATAGTTAGTAGCAGTTTGGTGGCACAACATATTGCCAGGTCTGTGCCAGTTGTTTGTCTGTTTCTGACAGACTACGGGTCTACCCGGGTAGCTCAACGCACACTGGCACACGCAAGGACCAATGAACCACTTATTTAACCCCAAAATGATATGCAGGTTGCAGTCCAAAGTGTTCACGAGTGAATTTTACATTTTTTCTCTATCATCTGCACAATATCTACAATATATAAAGACAAAAGAAGATGTAAAATAAACGCCTACATTTTTGAGATGCTCCATTACTCCATTAGTGGACAGTTCCTATTGATTATAGGGATCTGTGTTTACATTTTTGTTTACGTTCTAGTTATAAATAGATACCTGAATATGTGCCTAAATATATACCTTCTGGGCTGCTTTTACTACTATCTATGTGCCTATGTCAGAATGTTGATGACATAAAGGTCGCCTTGACATTAGTGCATACTAACTTTATGAAATTCACGTAACACTTCACAGATACCAACACAGTGTAAATTATTACAGGTGTATTTAGTTACATGGAAATAAACATGTGTTTGACTAATGTTACAACTTCTCCAACCCAGTTTAGTTGTAGCATAGTTATAAACCAGCTTATACCTACTCACCCATTGGGCAACAGACCAGGTGTAATTTTATCCAAAATATTTTCATCTAACATTTGTAGAAGTGGTGCCACCTGGGGATTAAGTCAGACACTGAAATTGGCAGCATGATAAAATCAGGGTCTTGTTGGAAGGTTGAAAGCATGCTGGAAGGCAGAGGCAGGTTGTATGAGCTCAGTGGAATGGTGTTCTGTTCATGTGCTACCCACCCCGGCATACATGAGTGGCCTAGATATATAGGTTTATGAAGAGACCCATCATTTGGACGTCACGAGTCAAACCCGATTTAGATGGGTGGGTAAACAAATGAACAAGCTAAAATTTCTTTAAAAGCTATAGATATGCATTGAAAATGGGTGTCACATGTGTGTCACATATTTCAGATCATGAAAGGAGGAGACAACAGTAACAATGTGTACAGATGACAGGGAAGTAGAAGGAGACAACAGTAACAATGTGTACAGATGACAGGGAAACAGAAGGAGACAACAGTAACAATGTGTACAGATGACAGGGAAGTAGAAGGAGACAACAGTAACAATGTGTACAGATGACAGGGAAGTAGAAGGAGACAACAGTAACAATGTGTACAGATGACAGGGAAGTAGAAGGAGACAACAGTAACAATGTGTACAGATGACAGGGAAGTAGAAGGAGACAACAGTAACAATGTGTACAGATGACAGGGAAACAGAAGGAGACAACAGTAACAATGTGTACAGATGACAGGGAAGTAGAAGGAGACAACAGTAACAATGTGTACAGATGACAGGGAAGTAGAAGGAGACAACAGTAACAATGTGTACAGATGACAGGGAAGTAGAAGGAGACAACAGTAACAATGTGTACAGATGACAGGGAAGTAGAAGGAGACAACAGTAACAATGTGTACAGATGACAGGGAAGTAGAAGGAGACAACAGTAACAATGTGTACAGATGACAGGGAAACAGAAGGAGACAACAGTAACAATGTGTACAGATGACAGGGAAGTAGAAGGAGACAACAGTAACAATGTGTACAGATGACAGGGAAGTAGAAGGAGACAACAGTAACAATGTGTACAGATGACAGGGAAACAGAAGGAGACAACAGTAACAATGTGTACAGATGACAGGGAAGTAGAAGGAGACAACAGTAACAATGTGTACAGATGACAGGGAAACAGAAGGAGACAACAGTAACAATGTGTACAGATGACAGGGAAACAGAAGGAGACAACAGTAACAATGTGTCCAGATGACAGGGAAACAGAAGGAGACAACAGTAACAATGTGTACAGATGACAGGGAAACAGAAGGAGACAACAGTAACAATGTGTCCAGATGACAGGGAAACAGAAGGAGACAACAGTAACAATGTGTACAGATGACAGGGAAGTAGAAGGAGACAACAGTAACAATGTGTACAGATGACAGGGAAGTAGAAGGAGACAACAGTAACAATGTGTACAGATGACAGGGAAGTAGAAGGAGACAACAGTAACAATGTGTACAGATGACAGGGAAACAGAAGGAGACAACAGTAACAATGTGTACAGATGACAGGGAAGTAGAAGGAGACAACAGTAACAATGTGTACAGATGACAGGGAAACAGAAGGAGACAACAGTAACAATGTGTACAGATGACAGGGAAGTAGAAGGAGACAACAGTAACAATGTGTACAGATGACAGGGAAGTAGAAGGAGACAACAGTAACAATGTGTACAGATGACAGGGAAGTAGAAGGAGACAACAGTAACAATGTGTACAGATGACAGGGAAGTAGAAGGAGACAACAGTAACAATGTGTACAGATGACAGGGAAGTAGAAGGAGACAACAGTAACAATGTGTACAGATGACAGGGAAGTAGAAGGAGACAACAGTAACAATGTGTACAGATGACAGGGAAACAGAAGGAGACAACAGTAACAATGTGTACAGATGACAGGGAAGTAGAAGGAGACAACAGTAACAATGTGTACAGATGACAGGGAAGTAGAAGGAGACAACAGTAACAATGTGTACAGATGACAGGGAAGTAGAAGGAGACAACAGTAACAATGTGTACAGATGACAGGGAAGTAGAAGGAGACAACAGTAACAATGTGTACAGATGACAGGGAAGTAGAAGGAGACAACAGTAACAATGTGTACAGATGACAGGGAAGTAGAAGGAGACAACAGTAACAATGTGTACAGATGACAGGGAAACAGAAGGAGACAACAGTAACAATGTGTACAGATGACAGGGAAGTAGAAGGAGACAACAGTAACAATGTGTACAGATGACAGGGAAGTAGAAGGAGACAACAGTAACAATGTGTACAGATGACAGGGAAGTAGAAGGAGACAACAGTAACAATGTGTACAGATGACAGGGAAGTAGAAGGAGACAACAGTAACAATGTGTACAGATGACAGGGAAGTAGAAGGAGACAACAGTAACAATGTGTACAGATGACAGGGAAGTAGAAGGAGACAACAGTAACAATGTGTACAGATGACAGGGAAGTAGAAGGAGACACCAGTAACAATGTGTACAGATGACAGGGAAGTAGAAGGAGACAACAGTAACAATGTGTACAGATGACAGGGAAGTAGAAGGAGACAACAGTAACAATGTGTACAGATGACAGGGAAGTAGAAGGAGACAACAGTAACAATGTGTACAGATGACAGGGAAACAGAAGGAGACAACAGTAACAATGTGTACAGATGACAGGGAAACAGAAGGAGACAACAGTAACAATGTGTACAGATGACAGGGAAACAGAAGGAGACAACAGTAACAATGTGTACAGATGACAGGGAAACAGAAGGAGACAACAGTAACAATGTGTACAGATGACAGGGAAACAGAAGGAGACAACAGTAACAATGTGTACAGATGACAGGGAAACAGAAGGAGACAACAGTAACAATGTGTACAGATGACAGGGAAACAGAAGGAGACAACAGTAACAATGTGTACAGATGACAGGGAAGTAGAAGGAGACAACAGTAACAATGTGTACAGATGACAGGGAAACAGAAGGAGACAACAGTAACAATGTGTACAGATGACAGGGAAACAGAAGGAGACAACAGTAACAATGTGTACAGATGACAGGGAAACAGAAGGAGACAACAGTAACAATGTGTACAGATGACAGGGAAACAGAAGGAGACAACAGTAACCATGTGTACAGATGACAGGGAAACAGAAGGAGACAACAGTAACAATGTGTACAGATGACAGGGAAACAGAAGGAGACAACAGTAACAATGTGTACAGATGACAGGGAAGTAGAAGGAGACAACAGTAACAATGTGTACAGATGACAGGGAAGCAGAAGGAGACAACAGTAACAATGTGTACAGATGACAGGGAAACAGAAGGAGACAACAGTAACAATGTGTACAGATGACAGGGAAGTAGAAGGAGACAACAGTAACAATGTGTACAGATGACAGGGAAGTAGAAGGAGACAACAGTAACAATGTGTACAGATGACAGGGAAACAGAAGGAGACAACAGTAACAATGTGTACAGATGACAGGGAAACAGAAGGAGACAACAGTAACAATGTGTACAGATGACAGGGAAGCAGAAGGAGACAACAGTAACAATGTGTACAGATGACAGGGAAGTAGAAGGAGACAACAGTAACAATGTGTACAGATGACAGGGAAGCAGAAGGAGACAACAGTAACAATGTGTACAGATGACAGGGAAGCAGAAGGAGACAACAGTAACAATGTGTACAGATGACAGGGAAGTAGAAGGAGACAACAGTAACAATGTGTACAGATGACAGGGAAGTAGAAGGAGACAACAGTAACAATGTGTACAGATGACAGGGAAGTAGAAGGAGACAACAGTAACAATGTGTACAGATGACAGGGAAGCAGAAGGAGACAACAGTAACAATGTGTACAGATGACAGGGAAGTAGAAGGAGACAACAGTAACAATGTGTACAGATGACAGGGAAGTAGAAGGAGACAACAGTAACAATGTGTACAGATGACAGGGAAGTAGAAGGAGACAACAGTAACAATGTGTACAGATGACAGGGAAGCAGAAGGAGACAACAGTAACAATGTGTACAGATGACAGGGAAGTAGAAGGAGACAACAGTAACAATGTGTACAGATGACAGGGAAGTAGAAGGAGACAACAGTAACAATGTGTACAGTGAAAAAGTAACTTAATCAACTTCCTTTGTGATGTTTAAATACACCACCCGTTGGTAGAGTGACTAGTACTAGTGCAGGGTAGTAAATGAATATAGGAAACTACGAATGTTACAAAGTGAAAATAAAATGCTCTACCAATGTGCAGGATGCTGTAGATAGGTGACACAGGTGGGTGTAACAAGTGTCAACTGGTTGATCGATGTCCTCAAATGTCCTAGCAAGGTGTCACAAGTTGTGTTCTAAAGCTCTAAACCTCACACCTGAATGTAGCTTTGCTACTTATGTGTCCATCAACATGTTCAGTGTATGTAGTACTATGTACATATGCCAGTGCATGCATTCACTCATTAAGTCATGCATTCACTCATGCATGCAGTAGTCATTAATCATGCAAAACATGTGTTTGCATGTCACATATGTGACTACAGTGACATCAACACAAATAAAATACACATTCAACAATATTACTAAGTACATGTGCATGGACACGTATATGTATGTATACATATATACATGCACTCAGTCAGTCAGTCAGTCAGTCAGTCAGTCAGTCAGTCAGTCAGTCAGTCAGTCAGTCAGTCAGTCAGTCAGTCAGTCGATGACTCACACATCCACTCACTCATTAGCTAAGCCACTTATAAAAACAGTTGCAAGATCTTGCAAACTTGTGACAGATTACTCTGATACAGCTGTATGTTGTTTTCATTCACAGCCAAACACTTCATAAGCAAATAGTGAAATACACGTTCTGCAGTTGACATTTAAACAGTGTCTCTCAATATTGGTTTCCATGGAAATGCAATATAAAAATGACATGTTTTGTGTAATGGGAAGAGATGGTTGAAATGTTGGTACACTCACTGTAATGTGACTGTATACACATTAGGGTAATTTCACAGATAATATCCAATTTGACAAGCCATGCATTTATTTTGTTAATTGCATCCAATGATGTGGGTTGATACCATCACTGACTGACTGACTGGTATTTGTACTAGACAACTAAGTAGCTATTCTTGATGTTGCCATAATTGTATGCAATTATGCATGTGGTTCTACCTAACTACCTGCCATTAGAGTAGAAAAAACAATTGTGCACTTTTTGTGCAGACTTATTGCTGGACCTATGCAAGTTGTGTGTATTCTTGTCAGTGTTGAAGTGAGACTGCTACAGAACAACTGTGGCTGCCGTGACACACAATATAAATGTTTACTCAGACTAGACTCACACCCATAGATTCAGTCATCTGATTCATCAAGCATTAACTTAGGAGACACCAAACTTCATCCAAACTTGAGGGGAAACGTGCAACCATTTGACATAATTCTGGGCAGAGGAGCTGACACCCTCCGTTTAAGTCATAAACTTAAGATATTAATAATGTCCTGTTTCCCCAAAATCTATAATAGGCAAGGTACAGTTTTTTTGGTCACACGTTTATAAATGCAATCCTGGCCCCAGGGATGGTTTGGGGTATTTTCAGGAGGGGTAAATGTCAGAGGTCACCAGGTGCAACTGGAGGTCAGTAGTACTCAGTACACCTGAACTGGCCCATTTCATGTGCCACATCCCTCCCGTTTGGCCGCTGATAGAATCTAGTGGCTGGAGGCTTGACTCAGCTTATATTGCTCTAGATTAATCTTGATAGAGCTAGAAGACCTTTGGCTCAGGTGAAGTGTAAAGAAGGTTAGACTGATAATCACAGCAGTCAACATGATGGTTGTTGAATTGTTCTGCAACTACACCAGTGGGGGTGGGGGGGGGGGGGGTATGGCAGGGGCAGGGACTAATGCAGGATGGTGTTTATCAGTCATGAATTGTGTGAATAGAACTTTTTGCCAGTCACTCATCTTTGTAGTGCACATATGGATGTTAACTCATATAATATATCAGACTAGCCAGTTGAGGTGTGTTGTATGACCTGAAATGAACTATAAACACATGTATGGCACCCAGTTTCAAGGCATAACCGACAATATCTATGATTTTGGAATACCTTTTTTGTGCTCCTTCAAATGTTTACCTGTCCACTAAAAGACCACTACCCATCCACCGATATTTCTAGGAAACAATTTCTACCCATCCACACTGTGTTTTACCCATCCAAATGATGGATGGACGGGTCTCTGCATAAAGCCGTGCAGTCCAAATAATTTGTAACAAACAGTCGTGCCCCCAAAACCAAACACAAGTGTGATATATTGCAGTGGCAATATATAAAAGCAACAGTCCAGTTTCCAATCTTACCCCACTTCCAGTTGAGTCAGTCCGTCTAAATGACAGGGTGATAGGCCTGTGCATCAGGGTTTTATGCAGGAATTTTTGTATACCAGTCATACTTTTTTGGTGGACACATGAATGTTAATTTGTATACTTATAACCCAGTTGAAATATGTGTTATGAGCACACATTTGAAACCCATTTTCAAGCCATAACTGACAATATCTATGGTTTTGGAAGACTTCGTTCGTCCAGTGATATTTCTACCCGTCCACAACAGGTTGTACAGTCCATGTGATGGGTGGACAGGTCTCTGCATAGAGCTGTGCTCTGAGTTACTCTTGAGGTAGTCTTCAACCATACCTTGCCAGTCTCTTTTGGAGGTCAGTCTCCTTCAGGACTGCTTTTTGGGCCTACAACGATTGAATCATATTTAAAGGATGCTTTGCACCAATCCAATCTTGCCTATTTAATGTTTGATACATTTATAATTTTTTCATTTTTTTCCCAATTTGGTAGTTATTTATAACAATGCTATTAGTGATAGCCCATAACACCTTAAGTGTTAGAGATAGTCAGTGTCATGGTAGAGGGAAGTTATGTGCAAATAAATAGTTAAACCCAACATTTTGATGTGGCCCCTTAATTCCAGAATTTCCAGTCTTGTTGTTGTTGATGTGTTGTATACTAATTGTATCTCTGTGACCTGTTTTCGCAAATGCTTCTGATTCGTTGGTGAAATAACTGGGACAAAGTTCAAATTCACAGTTGCACAAATGGACCATCCAGGGCTGTGCAGTGCAGGCCAAAGTGGTCACCAGACAGATTTTAATTTTCAGCCCATCTCTTTATAGCATGGGCAAAGTCTGAATTTTTTTATTTTGTTGTAAAAACATGTTGTTGTTCTCCCTTTGTCTCTATTGTTCAGGGTGATGTTGCTTCAGGGCTTCATGCAGAAGGATACACAATTCTAGTCACACATTTGTTGGTTGACATGTGGATGTTAACTCATATACAAGTCTGTTGAAATGTGTTTTATCACCTGAAATAAACTACAAACACATGTGGCACCCATTTTCAAGGCATAACTGACAAAATCTGATTTCTGAAAATTCTTTTTCATCTGTCCAGTGATATTTCTACCCATCCACAATGGGTTTTACCCATCCAAATGACATGTGGACGGGTCTCTGCATAAAGCTATGTGCTGTTCCCTGACTTGTTCTGTCACTATGTCCAGTGTTAGTCCTGTGGACTACTGTCTTCCTGTAGTGTCAGTCTCCAGTCTGTTCTTCCTCTAGTCCCACCAACTACCACTTCAGTCAGTCCTGCCTCTCTCAGTCATAATGTTCTACTTAGTCTTTAAACATGAGATTTTTTACTTACACTTTGGAGTGCCTTGTGCTTTAGATTAAAACAAAACTTTAATGAACTTCGATTTTGTGATGCGGTAAGGCTGAAACTTAAATTTTATTACTACAGTTTTGACCACTATCATTTTACAAAGCTTATCATTACACGATGTATCATTTATAACTATGGAGTTTAGTGTGATAATCAGATTTAAACATTCAAATAATAATGGGTTTTTAGCTTTGTGAATATGTGTACACTGTATTTGGATGGTCAGCTTTTTTGCAAAAAGGATTTTATTATTTGTTTATGATAAAAATGCAGAAGATAGGTTTAATAAGGCCTACAAAAGCAGCTGACTAATAATGATAATTTTGAATATCATCTTTAGTACAGACACGTGAACATGCGCCTGTAAATAATATAGAGACAGGTTGCAGTAAGGATTGATGTCTATAACAGGTTGTCCCCTGCAGGGTTCTGTCTGGTGGGAGACTATTTCACCTGACACCAGTGCAGTGGATGTTTTATGTTGTCTTCCTGCTATTTCTGCCACACACAGCCCCAGGGAGACACCCTGAGTGAGAGTGGAGGAGGACATGAAATAGATACCTGGTAGTCATGCTGTGATGTTTCATTTATAATGTAGGTAATTGTGAACACAAGAAAGTTGGAAAGATTCATTTAGAATCTACAGTTTCCTCTTATTTAAGTTATTATTGTGCCACTCATTATATACCTTGATTGAAACTTGTGCATTTCCTTACTACCTCCCGGTTAATTGTAGTTTGTTGGAATTTCCACGTGTAGATTTGTATTAATTAAACCTGCCTCTTGACACTTAAAATATGAATTGAAAAAAATAGGAAACCATTCTTTGGCAGACAGCTGATATACAGTACAGCATAAAATGAACCAATGTTTGAAAGATGATGTGGTTTTATCTTAAAATTGCATGTAAAAATGCATTGAGAAAGTGTATGTCGTAGTGTATTCGGTTCACTGGGTAGATCAACATAAAATACTTAAAAGTAACCAAAACAATGACTAGCCTAAGAATCATTAATATGTATCAATTACATGTAGATATATTGTATATACACATTTCTGAAAACAAATGATAAAAGTAATGTTATTATTAAGTGAGTAAGACCAACCACATGTTATTTCAAAGTATGCTGTAGATGTATTTAATAATGTTAGCCCTGAGGGTTATTGTACTATGTAATTAAAATAATAACAACAGATTCATAGCTCTAGAGTGTAGACATTATCAACAGAGTTGAGGGTCAGATGCATAGTTTGTATTTATGCAAACAACAATGTGGTGTTGATAAGAACAAATTCAAATATATGGCTTTTTTATTATGTGGATTTTATGTTAACTTTTTGTGACATGCTTTTAAAAGGAAAGAAATGTGGACTCTGTAACCTAATCGCAAGCCTGTAATTAAGAAAAAGTACTACTGGGGTAGTCTAGAAATATTGTAATGTGGGCAGGAGTACACATTTCAATATACTAAGTGTTACACAACAGCTCTTTTCCTACAATAAATAAAATAATGCAATTTGAATTTTTTTATTTGTAATTTTGAAGTCCATGTTTGATCTTTGTATGCATTTATTTTCCATACATGTCCATATTTAATATAATAAATATTGACTAACTTAAACCATTGTTGTCAACAAAAGAGTGTGTACATTTCTCTCAATGTTTTGTTCACTGTTATCCATTATTTTAATGGAACTTGTATAAAACTGTTTAGTAGACTTTAATTATATAAATAATGGAATATATTGTTCATGACTCAGTAAGTAATTTTTTTAATGTTACACATTTTATTTTATGTATTTATATGTGTTTGTCATTTTAAAGAGAGCATACTTAATATTACCTTTGTATTATTTTAATAAAGAAGTAAAGCTTGACATTGATATTTTATGAAATGAAACTGATGGTTTTGATAGCAGTCCTCATATATTGTATTTCCCAATGGTCTGACTGGAACTACTGTACACATTTGTACACAATGGCTTATGACACAGTCCCCAGAATACCTGTATATGTATGGGTGTGTATTGAGTACACTCAGCTCTCAGTACACAGGGCACTGTCATTAGTGGATATGGTTTGTTACACATACTGGTCAGTGTCCAGTTGTGTCACAGGGTGAGATCAATATATGCAGGGGGTATTTACCCTGGTCAAGGTTAACCTGGTGCAGTTGGGGTCATTTTGTGTAAGGGTGCGATATTGTTGACATCATATTTCAGTTGGATCTAGCAAGTCGGTCTGTTACACAATAAAATGGGGCAGTTGTATCATAGAAGTGACTGGAACAAACCAGAGCAACTGGAAGAAGATAACTGCTTGAGATGTCTACTCACTTTATACTCATAATATATTATATATATAGTGTACATATAAATATACATATATATATATATTATGGATATAAAGTGTGTAGAAATATTGTGGAAATTCTCTAAGAGACCTGTAAAAGTTTATGCCGAAAACAACTATGTAAATTACTGATGTTAATAGGGCGTGTAAGTCTCGCGCGCGAAAACGAGGCTGGGGGCAGAAAGTCCATATTCTCAATGTTAACGTATAGGACTTCGTTTTGTTTTTGGTTGTAATGATCAAACTGTTCCAATCTAATTATTTCAGTAACACTGTCCGAAGGATTATTGCAAGCAGAAGCAGCTGAACACTTTGCCGGTGACAATGCTCACGGAAATCATGAATTTTAATCGATTATAATGATTGTTGCCATGGCAACGCCGGCTTGTACTTGTGTTTGGCGATCTTGATTAATACTGAAAAGTGCCATTTTTCGCGCAGTACAACCTGTTTGAGGCAAACGCATACATGTGTTATGATTATGTGCATTTAGACAACTTGTCAGATATAAGTGCTTATCGAAACCACAACGTACAGCTATGTAAAATGCAAAACCCGTAAAAAAAACACATACGGCTTACATATTTGGGGAGTGTCTATTATCTGCACTACATAAATCGCTATGTCTATGATAGTGTGGTAAACTCAATATTAAATCGGACATTTAAGATAAGAAAGGTATAACACAAGATATTTATGTCCTGATTTTCCTAGTATTCATCAGTCAGAAACTAGTCGGAAGTTACAACTGTCATCCATCGAATATTATTCTAATGACCAGTCCCCAAATCAGCTCCAATCGTGCGGAGTCTCGCCGTGTATCGTGACACACTTACGGGCCCTATTAGTAGATTACAAAATAAAATAAAGTCACAAAGAAAAAAACACAATATCACAGATGTTATTATGTGTCTGTGTGGATATGCAGTCACTATTGCATAACCTACGATAACATACATCAATCCTTTTGTTTGTTCATGCTATTACCAAAATTGTAACCTTCGCATTTGTTTTTGCCATAGCAGAATGACTAATACAGTAATTACCTTTAACTTTTTTGACATTACTCTACATGTAATTAAAATGTGCTGTTTGATTTACATCTAGGGAGACTTTAAATATAAACCACTACAGATATTTCATTCAACACAGACTTGGTTGAGTTGCAAAGGCATGTTTTGACATAAATTTAACGATACATTTTACCAAACAAAATGACGTCTGATGTACAGCTGTACATGTTACCTGGTGCTGCATTGGTATAACTATATGACTGATGCTCGACAGTTGTACTTTTCTGTCTGTCAGTATTTGACCCCAGATCTGAGGTTATTTGATCGAGTCATACACCAAGCATGTAGGCTCCTCCCTCCCTCATACATACTACCTTCTTATAGTGCCGCCTGAGGGTGACGGCAGCAGTTTATCTGATAGGTAGGTGATATGTAGATACAATATATCACCTGTGCCCTGCTGGCCCTAACACTGGGCCCCAGTTACCACTGGTCCTCAGGCTAGCTACAGCCCCAACATGAAGGTAGCTGGATCCTCGCCAGGATGTGAGTATTTCTCTACAAAATAACTGCATTGTATGTAGTCCAGACAGTCGACAGAGACGGATTACATCTGGCTGGGTTATAGCCGGTGCCGCTGAGAGATCTGGCGTGTCTGTAGACTCCAGGAGATTTGGGTTGAGGGTAATTTGTGTGGGTGCTCTGACAGCAGCCAGGGGGGTTGACTTGTTTAGTGTGAGTTTTCTCTGGCTTGTAGGAGAAGGCTGGAATTTCTAGATGTGATTAAGTGCCAGGACATTAGAAAATTAGAATTTAGAAAAGGTATAGAGAAGATTGGTTTTGGGTGAAATGATCAGAAATTGTACACTGTCATGAAAAACTGTATGTGTCCAGAAAAATGACCACCT